>JAABKJ010000755.1:6613525-7134777 GCA_011634705.1 Andricus grossulariae
AAAATTCGTATTTGTTGGAAGAAAATAATTCTTTTTGATTGAAAACTGAAGTCTTTTGTTGAAAATTGATCCTTTTCATTTGAAAATTCAAATTTTGTTTGGAAATTAACTCTAATGTTCAAAATTTATATTTACGGGTGGAAAATACGATTTTTTTGTAGAAAAACCTTTTTGGCTTGATAACTTGGTTGATATTTTATTTTGCACTTGACTGAAGAATTTTTCTTGGTTGAAAATTCTGCCTATTGGTTTGAAAATCCATCCTTTTTGGTAGAAATTTCATATATTTTGGTTAAAAATGCAACTGTTTGGTTAAATAATGATCATTTTTTGTTAAGCATTCAACCAGTTTGTTGAAAAATCATATCTCTGATAGAATTCAATTGTTTTTTATTGTAAACAAATGTTGAATGAAATATCAACTATTACGCCTTTTGTAAAAAAATTCATCTTTATGGTTGAAAATTGAACAACTTTGTTGAAAATTTGTTTGTTTTTTCGTGTTCAAATCAATTTTTGAACTGAACATTTGACTATTCCATTTCTAGCTGAAAATGGATCCTTTTAGTTTAAAATTCATATTTTTGGTTGAAAACTAATCTTTTCGTTTCAAAATTGATGATTTAGTTTAAAAATTTGTTTTAGTTGAAAATAATTTTTTTGATTGAAAATTAAGCAATTCCATTTTGGGTTGACAATTGATCTTTCTAGTTGAAAATTCAACTATTTGATCGAAAATTGATCCTTTTTACTTAAAAATTCATGTATTTTGTTTGAAATACAACGTTTTCTAAGAATTTTCTGTTCATCCGAAGAAATTCTAATTCTTTCAAAAGTGGGAGTCGAAACTAGGTAAATTTGAAGAAATACTTTTAGAAGAAAAAAATTAATTTCCAGAACTGCAGAAATTTATAGCATAATAGAAGAAAATTTTAATCTTTTTCCCACGCTAAAATTCAAAATTTTTAATTTTACTTTAAAGAGTTAACTTTGATCCCTGATCTCTTGCATAATAACGATAGACAAATACAAAAGGTTTTTTCATTTTGAAAAATATATATTTATTCTCCGAAACATAAACAAGGTAACGAATATTTTATACTAAAATTATTACTATGGTGCGCGAAATTTTGTATTCAGTTACCAATGTCAGGAAGAATATTCTCTACAAGAAATACACTTCCTGTTTGATCATTTTCCATTTTCTCTCCTTTCTTCTTAAAAGGCTATCCTACTACTGAGAATTTATACCATGGATGTCTATGTTTCCACTTTGCATGGGGATCCCTAGTGTCAGGTAAAGCTGCCGTTCTATTGGAAATTCACACCCTTCCAAGTAAAAGCTTTTCATAAAACAGGTATATATATTTAGTCTCATGAAAATTCAACAAAATAAGTAAAAAACAAATAAAAGTGGCAATTTTTCTCTATAATATCTTCTCTCTTATATAATCAAGCTCACTAATTAAAAGACGATAAAATCTATATTAAGATAAAATCTGGCTTGAATCATATTACTAATTATTGAACTTCCGTAATAAACTGTGTTATTTCAGAAAGTTCTTATCAGGGAAAATGTGGAAAATTATTGTTAACTAACAAGTATCGAGTCGTGTATTTATTTTGAGAACTTCAATCATTATTTCACCAAACAGAAGACAGAACATTTCTACTGTCCTCAAATAAAATTTCATCCCAATTTGCTATTTACCTACTTATACGCATATGAATGTTTAACGAATCCGAAATATATTCAATCGATATCGAATCGTATGAGTGTATTTAAGTTATATTTGCATATGAAATTTCAATACCGCCTCTGAACCTATCAGTAAATACCAGTCACTACGCGATTTTTGATATGTCAATCGCCACCGATTTCCTATAGGCTAAAAGGGTATCCATTCAACCCACATAAATATTTTTACTTTATTTACGCGAGTTTGGGAAAGCTTGAATTTCGTCAGTACCTACTTCAAATGTTCCTACTATTTACCAACCTTTAATATCAGTTTTTGTAAAATAAATACTGGAAACTACTAACTGAAGTCGGTTATTTAAAAAGCTTAATTAGGACCGTTCAAATATTAGGTAATATTGAAAAGAGAGGGGTGGTGTTCGCTGCAACGATCATCCTGGGGTTACTTTGATCTTAAAGTTTGATCAAAGAGATATGCAGCAGAGTGAGATTTCTGAAAAAAACACGACTGTCGCTTCCTAGGATCGTGAAATGGGGCCCGCACATTTTTTTGATACTCGAAATTGGGTCTTTTTGATAATAAATAAAAGATTGAATTGTGCTGCAACACTTCCAATACCTCAGAATTAACAAATTTTGTTTATAAAATGTCCATCAACGCTCCATATTAATTTATCATCCTATAAAATGAAAGAACGTTTTGAAACGCTGAAGTCAAAGTAAAATAAACTACCGCTCGGTGTATTTACTTGGGCTCATTTTATGAATACTTAGCTTCCTTACAAGTAACAAATAAACTTGCTCACTCTTAAAGAGAGGTTTTTCTCTGATAGAAAAAAAATTACTCTTCAAATATTTTTTAAGCCAATGTTTCTGTCTTAGCGGTAATCAGAGAGATCATCAAAGGTCAATTAAACTGTTCTACTATAACAAACAACTGTTTAACTTATACTGTATTGCTATATTCAAAATTGAAAAATTTTCTACACATAAGCAATGTAACCCATTTTTTAATTTTACAAGCAGCTATTAATTGATCATAAAATTAATGTCATCGAAGGTTCGTCGACAGGTCAATCGAAGCGTCCCGAAGATGGGCACGATTACATTAATACAGCATTGTTATATTCTCAATATTGAAAAAAAATTTCCTTATATAAACAAGATTAAAAATATATTTTCAAAAATTACAATAAGTTTTGCTGGATCATTAGAGGACATAAAAAGTTATTTAGTAGATCAATCGATGCGTCCCTAAAACGCGAAAAAAAATTAAAAATAGGTAACGGACGTGTCTCGAAGACGTCAACAAATATTTTAGACATAATACAGTAGTATTCCTATTATCAAGAATGTGTTGCTCATATAAACGGAATAAATTATTTATTTTAAACTTCATAAACGGTTACTAGTCGGTCATAAGAGGCTCCACAGTAGGTCGATCGATGCGTCTCAAAGACGTGAATGAATACATCAGATATAGAATTGTTGTATTTTGGATGGCGGAACAGTTTTTCTCATAAAAAAATGGTAACATTTTGTGTTTTCAAATTTTTTTGCTTCAAATTTTTAAACGCAAGAAAAAAAACAGTTCTAATTGGCCGATCTAGCTCAAATTCATATTAGATTTGGAAATCAATTAACACGCACATACGGCCTTTTTTCAATTGCAAATATAGCATGTAAATTATATAAAGCCTAAATAAAAATATTCTAAATCTGAAACATTTTAATTTCAATAAATTTAAAATCAGGTATTAGATATTAAGCAAATTTAATTTTGAGTGTTTGAAATTAATAATTTACAATTAAGAATCTTTCAGGTGAACCAATTACAAATGTCAGATCTTGAAAATTAGACATATTGAATGTGTATAGAAACCATACAAATTTAGAATTCAAAACGTTTAAATTGAACCAACCATTCATTGGTGTGCAATGTTAAAGAAACGTAAATGTATGATTTCATTTTGTAAATATTAAAATTTTGAATGTTGAGACCTAATTCACCAAAATTTTATTACTTCAAACTCAAAAAATTAGGGTTGAAAGAATAATTCAGAATAAATTAACAATCATACATTCAAAGCATTCGCAATATTGGGAAAAATTATTGAGCTCAAATTTAGATCTGATTGTTGCCTATATTATCATATATTTTTCGACATCACAAACAAATTCTTTAAGCAATTTGTTTCAGTAATTTTTTATGACTTCAAAATTAACTAAACAATTTTAAATTCTTTGAATTTTATTTCCAACTTAAAAAAAGTATCCGAAAGAGTGATAATAAACATGAATATAAAAGGAGGAAAGGTCTGATTTCTTATTCTTGTGGTGTTAATTTAGAAGTTTAATTTTCCCAAGTTTGGTCAAGTTTAGAGTAAATAATCGCTTTGGACTAACACTTCTTTTGCGTATTTTTTTGGGTTTCGGTCGGGTGTCTTTCCGTCTGTCCGTCCGTCTGTCATACTTTTTCGACATGAAGGGAAGTGATAGAAGGGGAAATAGGGAACATGAGATGTGATGGAAAATGAAAAAAGGGAAAGTAGGGAAAGTGACGGCAGGCGATGTACAGGTAGTGAGGGGAAACAAGGGAGGGGAAGTAGAGAAAGTGATTCGAAATAAGGGGATGGTATGTGAGATAAGTGAGGAGAAATGAAGAAGGAGAGTTATAGAAATTTGGGAAAATTAAGCGGTGGTGATTGAGGGGAAGTGAGGAAGAGGAGGGGTGGGGAAGTAGGGGAAGTGATAGTAGGCGATGTGCGGGAAGCGAGAGGAAACGAGAGAGGGGAAGTGGCGAAAGTGATTCAAAATTAGGGAAGGAGATGTAAGGAAAGTGATGAGAAATTAAGGAGGAGTAGTGAAGAAAGTTGGGAAAAATAAAGGGTGGGGATGCAGCGGAAATTAGAAGAAATAAGAGAAAGGATGAGGGGAATTGCAGGGTAGGATAGCAGCGTAGTGCGGGTAGGAAGGGGTGAGGAAGTGATGGTTTGGGTTGGGAAGCAAGGTTGGTAGGTATAGAGAAGTAGTGGAGGGGAGTAGTAGGAGAATCAAGTAGAAGTAGAGAGTATTAGAGATAAAAACATGTTAGAGGAAGATTTAAACGACTTAATTAACATCTTAATAGGCTACGAAACCTTTTTTGCTAGGCACATGGCGCCTACTTTGAATATTTTTTTGTAAATTTCTTAGGAAATTAATTTTTCTTAATTTACAAATATGCCGTAAGAGTAGGATTTTTTGCTAGGGTAAGTCAATTTCATTGAAATAATAATTAAAAGTTGATTAGTCTTTTAACTAACGTCATTCGTATAAGCAATTTGGAAGGAAGAAGTATATAATTAATTGGTCAAAGTTAATTAATTGACGAACGTGCAGTGTTGATGTGCTATTGTTGTCCTTACCGTAATGATAATGTACGCTGGGGTCTTCTGGAGCTAATCTCCTGGCGCGCAGGAACCACCTCTCTGCTTCCAAAACACGACTGGACTGCAAGGCAAACATCAAGCGTGATTAGATCGTTGAACAAGCCAATTGTTAACAGTGCGAGCTTAGTTAGACCAGATTTACATAAAATCACAAACTGTCCTTGCAAGGCTATTGTTTCTAAGTGACTGGCATTGCAGAATTGATAGAAACCTTCATTGTCAGAAATGGGGTCAAACTTCGTCATAATTATTAAAATTAGTCGTCAAGAAGTCCAAAAATGTGAAAAAGAATTAGAACGGGAAAATATGAGCAAATTAAAAACTTTTAGAAACAAAAGGTTTTAATATAAGAAGTAGAATGGGCCGAAAAAAGATGTTCTTCTAGTAGTGGAATCCAATAGTAGGTACAACTTCAAAGTTAGCATCCCATAATGGCCTAATCCAAAAAATTTCAAAAATGAGATTATTAGCTGACAAGTTTAGGAGCGAAAAGTGAATTCTCACATTTTTTTATAAACTTTGAATTTTGATTTTTTATTATCGTTCAAAGTTTCTTTTCATCACGTCCAAACGTGTGCATCTCAAAGCGGAAAAGAACTTCCCCCTCCATTCTCTGAAAACATAATATCATTTATTAACCGAACTACTATTTTATTGGCCCAATAACTTGATAACAAGAAAGTAAATTCTCACTTGTTTTAGATTGAATATTTGATATTTTCTTACTGTAGAAAGTTGAAAAACGTGCTCCTCAATCAAAGTAAAAACCTTCTTCCTAAAATTTCTTGGAACCTAATTAAACTTCTCGATCAAACTTTCCTCTAAATGTTATTTTGATCAAATAATATCTAATGTTCTGTGTATCGATATGAAAATTGATTTAAAGGATAGTACGGGCTAAAAAATTATATTGACTTATTCATGGGTACAGTATTGGCAGTGAATAATAATAACACAATGAAAATTAAACAAATAAATTTGGTGTGAAAATTGTTTCCAAAATGTGCAAAAAACAAGTTTTTTGGCTTGTGTTAAATACACACTTTTTGTTTGAAATTTCTTCACCTTGAATCGAACGAACATGCTAACACAAACCAAACGAGTTTTTTTGTTGCATATTTTAAGATTGTTTTAACTTGCGCAAAAATGTTATTTTTCTGTTAAAAATTCTGGAAAATTAAAATCACTATTTAAAAATAAAATTAATATTTACTTCCCAGCTTAAGTATTACTGAATTCAGGCCAAAAAAGTTTAATCAGAAAAAAATATCAAGTTTCGCGGTAATAGACTTGGAAGTTGACAATCTCAAAGTGATACTAACTTACACTTGAAGCAGACTTACCTGCAGATTGCTATAAAAAAGGGAATTTTACGCTTAAGTAAAACATAAAAACTAGCTCTCAAGATAGTGAGTTTCTGAATACCGGTAAAAAAGTTTGAATCTAAAAAAGTTAGTCCATTCTGCGTGAATCTTCTGAGAATTTTGTGTCAAGAATTTTCCCGGCTTTGAACAAAGTCTTTTGGAAGCGATTAGAAATTGAATTTTAAATTATTCACAAATATACATACTTAATAAGAAGATATAGATATGCTAGATGAAAAAAATCTTGAAATCAACAAAATTATTTTACTCTGAGAAAATCAAAATTGAATGTCTGGTTATGACAGTATAACATACATTTTTTTTGTGGAAAATAAGAAAATTATATCATTTTTGTTTCAGTAGACGATAATAAATTGAAGAAATTTATTATCAATAGAATAACAAAATTACTACCATGTTTCAATTTTACCTAAATTCAAATTTAGAAATTTTTTCATGACTATAATAAATTTAATTATTAAAAAATTAGTGATGCAAAAATTCCTTCTACGGGAAATTCCTGGTTATCTATAGCTCTGCACTGCCATTCTTCAACTGTACTTGTGAAAAATAAAACATAATTTTTTGGTCCATAGAACATTTTCAAAGCAATTTTTCAAATTTTGAAGTTTTCCATCCATATACCGAACGGAAAATATGATCCGTTTGAACTAAAATATGGATGGCTTACTACTGTTGAGTAAATACAACCGTTACTCTCTATTAGAAATCGCTATTAAAAAAAATTGAACCCACTCTGATAAAGAGTATAGAAGTCAGACATGAAAAAATATTTCAAAAATACTTCTCATACAGAAATTCATATAAAAAATGTCCCATTCATTCAGAAATTTCATGGAATTTCGATAAAAATCGAGGTAAATTCCACAGAAATATCAGGAAAATGCAATACGATGACAAAGAAAACTTCCTGGAATCTTAGCAGGAATCTGAACAAGATTTCGACAAAAAATTTCACAGAACTTTTCACCTCTTGAGTAAAATAATAGAACAATATAAAAAAAATGTCTTTTTGCATCCTACAATCAAATAAAATGGAAACAAGAGTTGACTCTAATTCTAAAAATAATCCATTTACGAAGAAGTACATTTTTCTCCACTTTCATCGCTCTTTGAAAAGAAAAAGCTCCAGAGAAATTTCATTTCCTACCTGAGTAGGAGAGAATGGGGCTGGAAAGTTGTCGAAGACCACGTTCAAGGAATGGTGGTAGGAGATAAGGAGGTATGGAGGGATTTGAAGTAGGGTGGATTGTCGATAAGAAGAATAAGAGGAAAGAGAAAGAAGGAAGAGGAAGAGGGATGCTGGTCGTCTTAGTGACGTAAGAAGACCATGCGTTTATCCATCTGGTCAAACTTACGTTTCGTGCTAGGAGCTTCCCGTAAGTGATGTGGGCAGGCACGTGGTCTGGCTGACTGGCTAAACTCGCCTGAAACCACTTCTCAGCCTCCGCGTACTGCTGCAGTCTCGACAGCGTCTCACCCAGTAAATTGTAGACGCTCTAAAACATAAATTTAGTTGTTGATTTTGAGTTTGTGGCTGCAACAAGTTAACAAGATAACAAGGTAAACGTCTTACCAAAGTGCAAAGTTTAATTAACCATTAATATTATAGAATAACAGGTATATCATAATTAATCTTATTAGACTTTTATTTATTATTATACCATCAGGCCAAATTCCTTTCCGTGTGTGAAGGGAAAGGGTGGGTGCAGGTATCAATTTTCGATCGCTTAGAGGTTTACAAAATTAAAAAAAAGTTACATTATATTAAAAAATTAATGATGAATGAGCGAAAGTTCTACTCCAAGATCAAAAGTACTTGTAGACTTTATTTTGCAATCTTTTGATCTGGATATACGTAAACACAATGCTTAGTTACGACTTCTTTCAAATCCAAACTATTTTTTATTGTTATGAACAAATTGAATAGACAAATGCATAGTATAGCTATTTCAAACTCCAAACACAGCGTTCCTTTAACAAAAATGATGAAAAATTTATCCGCAAAAATAATTTGTACGATTTTTCAGTACCTGATTACAATTTTTAGTTGTTTAAATAAATTGTATAAACAAACTCACAACTTGACCACTTGTCAACAAATGGATGTTCTTTTTTTTTACGAAATCGACTACGAATGACTCAGAAAGACCGTTATTTATTAGAATACTTTGTCAGTTGATAATATTGGTTTTTCACTTCAATAAATTTGATTCATAAACAGAGAATTTTGTCAATTTTCCACCATTAGATTGCGTTTTCTTACCAAATCAATGATAAATTTCTTGGAAAAATCCTATTCTTATGATACTCCACTAACCTACAATATTTTTTTCTTCATAAACAATTTTATCAAGAAACTCACAATGTGAATATTTGTTAACAAATAGTCGATAGGAACAAAATACAAATAGAGAGTAATTATTGATTAATTGCTACATCCAAAAGCAAAATAACTGCATCTAAAGCCACTATAGATAGTAAAATTTGTATTGTTTATTGAAACTGTTGTTCATTCTTTAAATATAATGGAATCGCAGATTTTTCAGCTATGTTGTTGATAAAAAAATTAATTGTTACTCATTGATAAAATTACATAAGAAAGGTACGTTAGCCAAGTTATTTAGAGATAATAATTATAGTCGCCTGACACAGTCTCTTAATAAATGAGGTCCTTTCTGAGCCACTGACAGTCGATTTCGTACAAAAGACTACATTTGTTTGTTGAAAAGTAGTCAAGATGTGACTTTGTTCATGCAATTGTTTATTAAAATAAAAAATATTGTTCTTTGATAAAGTCTCATAAGAAAAGGATTTTTCCAAGTCATCTAAATTTAATTTGATTGGAAAAACTAACTTATTTGCTTATAAAACGACAAAAATCTGTATTTGTTTATGCAGTTTATTGAAACAAATATTAATTGTTATCAGGTATTAAAAATTCGTACAAATGATTTATTTTCGACAAATTATTTGTCAATTTTGTCAAAGGAGCAAAGTCTTTAGATCGTACAATGGCTAAGATATGCATTTGCTTTTTTAATTTGTTTATAACATTAATAATTACTTTGAATTTCAAGAAAATTGTAACTAAACATTGTTTTTACGTATATTCCAAACATGTTCAAGCATGTTTAATTTTGAATTGTATCACTTCCACTCATTAATTTTTTAACATAAAAATGTACAAATTCTTTTTAATATTTCATTTTTCTGGTTATTTTTCATAAATAAAAAGTAAACTTCAAAATCGGCTCAATTTCCAGTGTTCTCAATTGGCAGTTAATCAATTTTTAACATTTTAAGCTTAAGACTGAAAAATCACGTAGCAAGAGGAATTAAGTAAAAAGTGAAAAAATTATGATATCATTAGGCACATCAATTTTCAGAAAGAAAATGTCATAGAGACAAAAAAAATATAAGCCTATTAGAAAAATATCAACTGATCTGATCAACCTCAAGTATAAAATATCGTGCATGGTCAGACAAAACTGTTTTTAGTGCGAAAGGGAATTTCAAGAGACATAATAATATGTAAGTAGAATTTTTAGTTATGGCCAGAACGTGAATATTTTTAGTACATAGAATATTCCTACTTGAGGAAATTTAAAAAACAGTTGTAAAATTTATACATGCATAAAGTATTTTATATAACCCATGCATGAATACGGCCGTTTCGCATGTCTGCGGAGTAATCCCGAAGGTTTCCTTTTTAGCTCATGGGCATGTAATGGCCATTATACATCTACGATGTCAAAAATGATGACATCATGAATACACATGGGCATCACATACCTATGACCTCGAAAAGCGGCACTTTGAGTCGACTCCGCAGGAATGAAAAACAGGGCGATAGTCATATATATGTTATATAAAATATCGTATGAATCATGGAGGAGAAGGACTTTATTGCCTTGCGTATATTTTCAGTACTTGTCAATAAAGTCCTTCTTTCCCCCTAGGTGCATAATATACTATAATAATTATGAATTCAATGTTCTGTCGCGTTATCTTCAGTTTTCGGTACAATACACTTGAATGATGAGATTTCTTAGTGAAAATAGTGAATTATCGTCAGATATATTAATTTTTGGTGAAATTATCCATTACAGAGCAAGTGGAAAATGTATCTAGTCAGGCACATTTATTTTCAGGGTGATAGTATAATCCAGCCAGCCTTAGTGAAAGTATACCGTTAGCGTCAGACGTAATATTGTTTCATTCTAAAAAGTCTTTCTATTTAGGAAAGTGAATTTCAGAGACAGAAATTGCGTCTTAGTATCAAAGACAACTTTCACAGATATAAGAATGATAGTATACAAATATAAACAATTGTGTTCTGATGTAAGTACAATAAAAATGTCGAGTATAGTTTGCCAAAAGTGTAAGTGAAAAAGGAGCGTTATATCCAGGCATTTTTGAGCTTCGGTCGAAAAAAGAACTTTTACGTGTGGAAAAGTGCTATTAGTCAGGCATTTTCATTTTCAGTCGGATTTCAGAGCGAAAGTGAGTGTTTTAATTTATAGTCAAGCACTTCCATTTTCAGTAGAATAAACGAGTATAGCCAGTAACAGTGAAATTTTATTGTGACAAGATTTGTGTTTAAATTCAAAATTACTTTTCAGATTAAATTATCATTTTTATGCGCGCGTTGATGCGTGCAGAAAATATTGCATTGCCAATTAATAATATACAAATATAAAATCAGATTACTATGACCCCAATTTTAAGCTTTACTTTAATTACTTAGAATACTTTTAAACTCTTTCAAATCCTTTTGAATTCTTTTAATTTCCTTAAAATCTTCTGAATTCTTCCGAAATCAAAGATATATCGGAATTCATCTAAATTCTCTAAATTACCTAAGTTCATAGAATTTCCTGAATTCTGAGAACTTCCCGAATTTCCATTCGAACAAATTTAGGAAATTAAGGAAACTTACAAAGTTTTAGGAATTTAGAATATTCAAGAAATTCAGAATATTTAAGGATTTCAGTGAATTCAGAGAATACTAAGAATTCAGATAATTCAGAGATTCTAAGAATTCAGATAATTCAGAATATTCGAGGAATTCAGAAGTATTGACGGAATTCCGACGATTTAGAGAATTCGAGGAATTTAGGAGATTAAGATAACTCAAAAAATTTAGAACATTTAAGGTATTCAGGAAATTCAAAATATTGAAGGATATCGGAGACTTGAAAAAATTCGAGGAATTCAGAGAATTGGAGGCATTTATAGTATTCAAGGAATTTTAGATAAATCAAGGATTTCAGGAATTCAGTATATTCAAGGATTTCAGGAAATTCAGAGAAATCTAGAAAGTCGTAATTTTAATATATTTGAAGCATTCAATTATTTTTACGAAAACTAATATTATAACTCAAATGTTCCAAGGCTTTTTCCTTATTTGAAGTATTTTAAGTCATAAAAAAATGAGAAATTTATTAACTGAAGAAGAAAATTGAAGAAAAATAGTAACTAGAAAGTCAAAAATATTAGTTTTCAATGATTAATTTCATTGTTTATACATTTTTAAATATATAAAACTGATCCCAAGGAATTTGATATATTATCAATTGATCAATATTGTTTACCTTTCATAGTTATGTGCTTCTAAACTTCAAATAATGAAACGAACCAATGTAAAAAATAACAGGAATAAAAAGAAGCATCTCTGTGAACCAACTTCTTGTTACGAACGGAATGTGTTAGCTGCGAATACTTTTAGATTATTATTGATATTAATTTTACTCTATATTTATTTCCTATAACTAAAAAAACTCTACCTAATGGGTTTCAATTGCCCTGTAGATATTTTTTCCTAATTCTTCATCAATTCATCTATTACCATTCGAACAATGATAAAATTACAATTTCTGAAATGAAATTGTCTAATGATCTCGACTAAGAGTTTCAGGACGGATATATCAGACATAATTTCTTTGGCTCTCTCCTAAACTAGACGGGATACCGGAGAGAGATAATTAGGGCTCGCTCAGCAATTCTGAACTCGGAAGGAAAACATTTGGGCAATTCCCTAGGTCCGTTTGGCCATCTAGGTTCCAGAAAGAGATAGAGAAATAGAGGGAGATTTCGATAAAAAAGCAAATCTCTATTTTTCTCTTGTTCTCTCGCATTTTCTTTGCCCTTTAAACCGTTCTAACTTGTTCAGCAGTCACTTTTAGAGTCCGAACATTTGGCAGCATCTCACAATTACGTTGTAGTGAAAAGCTTCTCTCAAACGAACTCGAGCCGCCCGCAATTTAGACATACAGCTAGAACCTGCAGTCAAGAACAGATCATTGGTCCCAGGAATTCAACAAGTTCGACGTATTGAAGATAGTTTGTGAAATCAAGGTTGATCAAGTCATTGTGACAGATATCTTTATTGAAAAATTTGTTTAGGATGATAAAATTAATGACATTTTTAGAATGTATTGACAGAAGATAACATGAAAACTTGGAAGGATTATTATTATCAAAAAAGAATGAAAATCTTGCCTAATTTTCATTCTTAACCCTTTTAATACGTTGTCAAAATGTCTGTAATTTTATCAATCCAAACAAATTAAAAAATTTAGAAATTTTTTAGAGTTTGTTGGCAAACTTTGATTTCACAAACTATGTTGACTGTACACTAAGAAAAATAGATCATACCGTTTATGATTTTTCATATTATAATTTGGGACAGCAATCTATAATTATTTATTCGTACAATCCAGATGTTAATTTCTTGAATCCTAGATTATAGAACTACATGTCTAGATTAGTGTCCCAAATTTTAAAATCAATGATCATAAATGGCATAATTCATTTTTCTCAGTGTATAGATAACTTTTTACTCAGGGAAGATTTTGCATCGTAGATGATTTTACTGAGATTTCACTTCTTTTTAAATCAAACTTTTTATTAAGTGAAATACTTTTTTCAAAGTATTAAGAATATTTAAAACAAATTCTGATTTAAAAAAGCTTCTAATAAAATATAGCGAAAAGGATTATCTTTCGCATGAGTAAACAATTTTGGACCTTTCCAATTTAATGTTGATTCAAAATCTCGTTACAAATTAAATTTGGAGTTGAAAGAAAAAGAAAAAAAGTACTTTATGCATATAGGTATTACATTTAAATGACAGAAAAATTACAATCGAACTTTTTACTTCTTGAGTTGGTACACTGTGTAAAGTTATATTTAAATAATAATTCGGCGATACTTCTGCTTCGTTAATTATATTTAAAAAAAATAGATAATTGGTGAAGCGAAGAACAAATTAGTTACAAACAATGAATAAATACTCTCAGCTCTCACCCGTGGAAATGGAAATTTATTAATTTCATAATACGCTTCAAATATGAAATGTACAAACTGAAATGTAATTAGCATTGTATGATTATCTCTGTTCATTCCAGTCCGGATTATTAATTAACTGCGAGCAAAGTCGAAAGCTCACATTGTTTTCAACTGATACTAATCAACAATGTCATCTGATTGAGCTCTTATTATATTTGATCAATCAATTGCCCATCATAATGATTCGATTCTCAAGATCCATTCCCTGACAATTGATTTTTTTTTAAATTAAGAAAATTAAATTTCAAGGATTACTTGCACAACTAAGCAACCAAATATTAATTTTTTAGTTCAACATTCATTTTTGAACTGACATTTTAACTATTCCAGTAAAAAATTCATCACTTGAGTTTAAAATTTATCTCTTTAGAGTTAATTCTTTCTGGTTTAATAGTCTACGATTTTAGTTTTGGTTTAAAATTCATATTCCTCGGTAAATATTTTATTATTGAGTTGGCAATTTAACTTTCTTGCAGAAAAATAATTTTTTTTTTGTTGAAAATTGATCTGTTTTGTAGAGAATTCAGCTATTTGGCTTAAAAATTCTACAATTGTTTTTCAACCAAATTTTCTCGTCTTTGCTTGACGATTCAACTATTGTGTTACAAATTCCTTTTATTTTAAAGATTTATCATTTCAGTTGAAAATGAATCTAACTGGTAGAAAATTAAACGATTTTATCAAAAAATCATTTTGTTTGTGTCAAACATTCATTTTTAACTGAAAATTTAACTATTCCATTTTTGGTTGGAAATTTGTATTTTTAGTTTGAATTTCAACTATTTGGTTGATAATTCATGTATTTTGTTGAAAATTGACTTTTTCGTTAAAAATGATATTTTCGGGTTACAAATTCAACTGTTTTGTAGGAAATTTCCCTTTTTGGCTCACAAAATCCAACAATTCGGTTGAAACGTTTTTTTTTCTTTTCACTGGAAAATCTTTCTTGGATAAATATGTAACAATTTTTGTTTAATTCGTCTTTTCTGGATCCAACACTTTTTTATTCAAAACTAAAATCTGTTAAATAATCGACGTTTTGGTTGCCAATTAATCTGTTTTGAATGAGAATCCAACTATTTTGTTGAAAATTCGTCTGCTATGTTAAAAATTTATTTTCTAGGTTGAGGATTCATCATTTAAGTTAAAAATTTATCTTTTTAGTGGAAAATTTAACATATTTGTTAACAAATCGTTTTAATGTGATTTAACAATAATTTCTCCAACTGGAAATTCAACTTCATCTTTGTTCGAAAATTTAACTTTCTTAGTTTTGAATTCAATTGTTTGGTAAAAATTCTGTATTTTGTTGAAAATTAACTTTTATGTTCAATATCATATTTTTAGGCTAAAAGTTCAACTGTTTATTAGTAAATTCGATTTTTTAGCTTGGAAAATCAACAACTATTTGAAATGCTGTTTCTCTTTTGATTAAAAATCTTGTTTGGTTAAAAATTGAACTCTTTTCTAGAAAAATGGTCTGATTGGTGGAAAATTAATATTTTTTGGTTAAAAACTCAACTACTTTGTTGACACTCCAACTTCTCCGATGAAAATTTATTTGTGAGGTAGACGATCCATCATTTTAGTTGAAAATTAATCTCCTTGGTTAGAAATTTAACTATTTTGTTAAAAATTAGTTTGTTTTGTTTGAAAATAGATTTTTTAAACTGAAAATTCAACTATTTTAGGTGAAGATTCATCATTTTAGTTAATAATTGATTTAGTAAAAAATTGATCGATTTTGTTGAAAATTATTTGTTTTTTCGGTTAAAAATTAACTGTTTTGTGAAAAAATAATTCTTTTACTTGAAAATTAATTTTTCAAATACAAAAATATCTATTCCATTTTTGGTTGAAAATTTATCTTTTTTTAATAAACATTGATCTTTTTTATTTAACAATTTATATATTGTGTTGAAAAATCGACGTGCTCTAAAATATTTATTTTCAAATACATTTTCAGAACAATTTAGGAAATGTAGGAATAGGTCAATCATTCTCTTACTCTTAAATTCAAAATTTTCTACAACATTCCTTCTTTTTGTAATATTATGTTGCCCATGAATTACCTATGATTTTCAGCAAAAAGTATAATAACTGCCACTCAACAGATATGAATGAAATTGTTTGAAAATAATAATAATAACAATAACATTTATTATTATTATACCATTAGGCCATATCCCTTTTGGGGTAAGCGTGACTCACTCTATTAATCTAGAATTCCCGTGTTGTTTATTCAAATAACATGTTTGTTTCGTAACACTGTTCTGACCCAGGGCGCTGATCAATCTCTCTAGCAATTACCCTAGGCCAAGAGCTTCACAGAGTCACTATGTAAAGCACTTCACTCAAGCCCATCAGTATCCAAGTTCTTTCGTTTCAGGCGTGATTTATTCCACTGACACTCTTCATCAAGCATTTCCTATAAACTATTTTCCGGCACACTGTTCTGTTCTGGCATATTAGATTACATTTTTTTAAATCTATTAGTTTCTAGAATTTATTCTTTCAATATCTATCTACTTTTGGATGCTCCAAATTATAATTTGAAGCATTTAGTTTTTGAGTTTTTAGCTTGATTTTTTTCAATTTAAAGCTATTAAATTATTTCAGATAAAACCAAAAAAATTTTGTCTCGACTCACCCAACCATGCTACGAGAAAAATTAGGTTAGAGACTTTTCTAATTTCGCAGCACTCTCGCCGCTAATAGCCGCCGAAATCACGTCTGGCGTCAGAAACGATGTAAAAAAGAAAAGCACGGGACCATCGAGAAGGAATTCCCATCTCGTCATTGGACAAGTTTTGTAAAGAACAAGTTCGTACGTACTGGAACAGTAACCTGAAAGTTTTACCATTCTGTTCAGCATGACAGAAAAGCGAAGGCGAAGACCAAAAGAAGCGAAGGAGACTCTTGAAGATGGGGAGGGTGGCAAGAGAGTGAAGTGTGGACGACTAACAGGGGAAAAAAAGGAAAGGGGAGGAACTACAGGAAAACGAATGCACCGGAAGAGAGAGAATAGAAAGGAATAGAAAAAGCATTTATACATAAGAGATTCTGCGATTCCATGGGAATCGGGGGGAGGAAGGATGCCGATGAGAAGTGTCTGTGAAGAGGCTCGAAGGTATGCAGATTTTCCAAATGCGCAGTAAATTCGCGCAGTGCAGTGGAATACTTTACGAAAGTTGAGAGAGCGTAGTTTGCATACGCATTAGTGGCAAAGAACCGTGAATTTAGAGAGGAGAGATGCGTTGCTACTAAGAGTCCTGTTTTCCTAATACCTTGAAATGGGATAAAAAACCCGAGACTGGATCTCGTTTATGAAGTTTCTTTACCAGAAGGTGAAAAGAAATGTTTTTGAGTTGAGAAATTGAATGAAGCAATACTTCCTTACTTATTACTTTAGTTTATATGTATTTTTGTAATAATTCATGAAAGTTATAGCAAAAGGTAATGCAGAATTATGTTCAGGGATCGTTCAAAAACTGAATGCACGGATCAAAGAACCAGTTACGACAGGTTCTTTGATACAGGCCCTCAACTACGTCACTCTTCAAGAACACATTTTTCACCCTTTCCATTCTTCACCACAGATCATCAGAAAAACCTTGAACCCATCAATCAGGGTGATGTCACAAATATTAGGTTTACAAAATAATTCCGTATCTTTACTCTGATATCTTGTAACTCTCAGCCAAACTTAATTTTTTTTCCGCCCTAATGTTGTTTTAAAGTTTGAACCTTAAACTTCAAAACATAATCTAATAGGTGGCGGCCCTGCGGATTCAACCTCAAAAATCATAAATGAATACAATGACATCCGACAAGAAGCATTTGAGATACTGCATTATTTTTGCATTCCAATTTAAAAATCACAATTGTAAGACACCATTGTATTCACTAATGATTTTCGTGGTTAGGTCCGCAGGGCCGCCACCTCGTATATTGTGTTTTGAAGTTTGAGGGTTACTCCTTAAAACTACCTCAGGGCGGGAAAAATTCCAGTTTGACGAAGATTTATGAGACATGAAAGTAAAGGCATCGAATTAATTTGTATAACTAATAACCCCCCCCATGTTATGTCGAGTCAAAATGTTGTTGAAAAACATTTTAACAGACTTGACAGCCCAAAATACAAGATGTCAAAACAGGGGAAATGTGCTAATTTTTCACAAAATTGAATCAAATTCATATATAGGTACAGTAGTCTAATATTTCAGAAAAAAGTTAACCAAATGATTAAACTCTTAAGCCAAAGATATGAATTTTGAAACAAATAGTTAAATTTTCAACCTGAAAAAGGGAATTTTCCAACTAATTGGTCGAATTTCCTAACGAAAAAGAATAAAATTCAACCACAAATAGTTATATTTCTAAGGAAATTTTCAAAATTTCAAACGATAAAAAAAGTTTCAAGAAACTTGAATTTTCGACCAAGAACTTTTCTGCAAAAAAAGATGTAATCTTAATCCAAAAAAGACTAATTTTTAAACCAAAAGGACAAATTTTCGACAAAGCAGTGGAATTTTTTAAAACAATTTCTTAACAAAATAATGGAATTTGTAATAGTTGAAATTTCGACCTAAAAAAATGAATTTTTAATCAAATAGCTGAATTTTCAACAAAAACAAAATTAATTAGCATCCAAACAGATATATTGACAACCAAGAAGTGAAACTGTCAAGGAAATGGGACGTATTTAAAAAAAAACAGTTATTGTTTCAACCCAATAGTTGAATTTGTAACCTAAAAAAAAATTAACTTGTATCCAAGTAGTCGCATTTTAAAATAACATAGATTAAACTTCAACCAAAACCAGATTTATTTTGAAGCAAATAGTTGGATTTTTAAGCTGAAAGGACGAATCTTCTATCCAAAAATACGAATGTGTAACAAAACAGTTAAAATTGTAATAAATCAATTGAATATTCAACGAAATGACGCAATTTTCAACAAAATAGTCAAATTTTCAACTAACATTATGAATCTTCAACAAAAAATGAAGTTTCAACAAACGACTTTAACTTTTGACCAAGTAGTTTAATTATCGATAGGAAAAGATTAATTCTCAACGAAAAATATGATATTTGATATTTCAAGAAAGAACATATTTCAATTTTGAATAAAAAACAGTCGAATTTTATCAACAAAATGATTTCTCAACATAAAATGTAATAGTTGATATTTAAAAAAAAACAGAAACTGTTGAATTCAAGCAAAAAAACGAATTTTCAACAAAGAATATGAATCCTCAACTAAATCCGATAAAGTTTTAAAAAACTGTTGCAATTTTAATAAAAAAATGTAAAATGACTACCAAAAGAGATGAATTATTAAACCAAAAAGACGAATTTTCAACCGGGGAAGATTTTTCAGTCAAATGAGAGAAAGAATTTCAACCAAATTGTTGAACTTTCGAACCAAAAAAGGCAATTTTTGAAAAATAAATTGAAATTTCAATTTGGCAGTTAATTTCCAACCCAATAGTTAAATTCTTCATGTAACACAATTTTTGACCTGAAAAGACGAATTTTTAACAAAATAATTGAATTTTTAAGACAAAAAGAACTATTTGCGACAAATCAGTTGAATTTTCAATCTCAAAATTTGAAATTTCAAACAAAAAATTACATTTTCAAGCAAATAGTTGAATTCTAAACTAGAAACGATCAGTCTTTAACCAATAATAAAATAGTTGAATTTTCAGGTAGAAAAATTAATTTGAATAAAAAAAACAATTTTCAACAAAATAGTTAAATTTTCGACCATGGATAATTTTCAACCAATCTGTCGATTTTCTAATTGAAAACGATCAGTTTTAACCTAATAAGGGCATAATTAATTTTTTGGTTAGGAAAATATTTATTTTAAGCCAAAACAGAACCAATTTTCCACAAAATATTTACATTTTCAACCAATAAAATAAATGTTTGACAGAGTAGCTTATCATTCAACCAAGTATCTAAATTTAGATCCAAAAAAGATCAACCGTTAATGAAAAGTTGAATTTGGAACTGAAAGCGATCTATTTTCAATCAAAAATAGAAAACTTACATTTTCAGTGAAAAAAATAATTGATCAACCAAAACAAAAGCGAGTTTTCAAAATAATAGTTAAATCGTCAAACAAGCTGTAAAATATTTAACCAAAAGAGATGAATTCTAAACCAAAAATATAATATAGTAGAGTTTTCGATGAAAAATAATAAACATTAAACAAAAAAAAGTTGCATTGTCTTAATTAATTTTAATAATTCAGTTCGCATTTGAGGAAAAAACGAGAAAAAGGGGCAGTTTTTTATGAGAAAGAGAAGAGAATTCTTTGAAGAAGGGGTTGAAAAGGGCAATAGGGGAAAGAGTGTGCAGTCTATATTTAGATGTTTTGCTTGCAAAATAAAATCGCTTATTCTCATCTATCAAAGCATCGCAAAAAATGTTTATGGACATTTATATTCTCCATGTGTATGTCACATGCTGCATCAACCCCTCCTCATCCTACGTCAAAAATCGTCACAAAACTTGTTACCAAAGATAAAAATCAAAGATAAAAGGCATATAGTTAACAAAATTTGAAAAATCATCAGTAGCCACCTAATTATGACTATTAATAACCTTTTTTATATGAACAAAGTATACTAGAAATTATTATAAACTGCCAGAATAATAACACTGGTTTACAAATTAAAGAAAATGTATGTACATTTAATTCCACTAATTTTTCCTATGTATTTTGGCTCGCTAAACTCGGAAATCACATTAACATTTTTTTTTATCGATAGGTTTCCGAGATATGATTTTTTGAAATTTTTTCCCATTTTTTTCGGTGGTGGCTTCACATGTTAGGCCATATATTGAGTTATAAACTTCAGATTGGTTCGCACGAGGTCTCAAATTAAAGGTAACCAAATTTCCAACAATCGATCTCCATATTATTTTCCAATCTGTTCAGCAGTTTAGGTGTTATGCCCAAAATATATGAGAAAAGTCCTTTTTTGCGCCAAAATAAAAACCGAAAATTCACTCTCTCACCATGCAAAAATAGAAAACTTCAAATTATGTCCAGTTTCTTATTTTTTATATATAGATCGCAATTTCAAGGGGAAAAATGTATTGAAATTCATAATAAAATGCGAATAAAATGAATTGAATAATTGTTTTCTATATGAAAATGGAGAAAATAGAAAAACAGTGTAAAATTTGAATTTTGGTACCTTCAATCAATTGTTTATATCTCCGGTATTTATGCATATATTTTCTCCATTAATACATTTTTTTTCTTAAAAGTGCGATCTATATATATTTATATAAAAAAATAAACTGGACATAATTTAAATTTTCCTATTATTGCGTGGTGAGAGAGTGAATTTCTGATTTTTATTTTGTCGCAAAAAATTGACTTTTCTCATATATTTTGAGACGTCACACCTAAACTACTAAACAGATTGGAAAATAATATAGAAAGCGATCGTTGGAAATTTTATTAACTTTTATTTCAGATCTCGTGCGACCCAATCTGACATTTATAACTCGATATATAGTCTAACATGTGAATCCACCACCGAAAAAAATTGAAAAATATTTCAAAAAATCATATCTCGAAAACCTATCCAAACAAAAATTTTTTAATGTGATTTTCGAGTTCAGCAAGCGAAAATACATGAAAAAAAATAGTTGCGTTCAATGTAGATTCTGGCTGCAAACTAGTGTAATTAAAAAGAAAAATTTGAGTTTTTGGAAAAGAACATAAACAAATTAACAATCCTATCGGATTATTCACTTGCCAAAGCATCGGGAAAATTCAAAAATTGGAAAACTATTTATTATAAAAATTGTATTGATTTCTATTTTGTTATTACTTAGCATCTCATTCAATAAACAGCCAGTTTAAAGGCTGCAGCTCGATTTGCGAAAAGTTTTGTAAGAAGATTAATGATAGATGAATCAATTACTCAAAAAGAAAAAAGTACGAGTTTCTCTTTTGTTTTTTATGCTAAGATTATTTTTATCGCGATCCTTTGATTTATATCCTAGAGAGAATTCTCATAAAATTGCTGCATCTGATGTCCGTAACAAATTCTACAGGATAAAAAATCGCGAAAAAAATGTTATCCACCGAGAACAGAAGTATTCTTCTCGGAAGTCGAACAGCTCGATATAAGGGGATCATTAGGCCTGACCTAGTAATTTTAGTACGATTCTAGGAGATCTCTCGATGCGGAAGAGTTTCTTGGACGTTGCGTCAGAGTAGATTGTAAAAAATAGACTCTTGTTTCACCTTTATAAGAAAGAAAAATAATAACTATTTGATTGTATTACTAGCGCTCACCTCTCTGAATTTTTATGGTATAACATTGAAAATTTGAAAAACCTTTATTAAAAAAATGTGCGATTAGTAAACTTCAAATATTTTCAAAACAATTATTAATTATGTCGAATTGTAGACGTTTACATTTTTATTAAATGTATTGGACGATTTTGAGTTTAAAGCGTTCCAATTCTAACTATTCTAGATAAGTAAAATTTTGAAAAATGGCAATATTTCGAGTGGAACCGAAAGGAATGGAACTTGCATAATTTGTGAATAAAAGCGTTTTATATTAAATAACTTGACATAAAGTGTGTTTCAAATTGAAAAAATTCAGACAAAATTTCTGAAAATGGGACTTTTTCATCAGGAAGGACTTTAAATTGTATAATCTCTAATTTAAAGTGTTTAAAATTGAATAATTTCATTTTGAATTGAAAAATCTAGAAATTAAATAATTTTAGATTAAAATTTTGATAATAGGTCAAATTTAAATCATTGAATATTTAAAATTTTCAGATTCGAATTTTGAAAAGTGGATCATTTAAAATTTAAAGTGATTGAAATTCTAAATCGCAAACATAAATTTAATTTCAATTTCACCATTAAAATGTAGAATAACACAGCCACATAAAAATTATTTTTTTTCTGGCCTGGGGGTCAGACCATGTTTATTATATATTTATGTGGTCGCTAAAACCGAATCTGAAGTCCATTTTATTCCATCACGACGGATTTTTGACATAACCTCAAAAGGTCTTCACAGCCATACAAAAAAAAAAAAAAATTCTGGCCTGGGAGTCAGTCCATTTATACCAGAGGGATGGCTGTCCTATAAAGGCCTGTACAATAAATGTGTCATGAGATTTGAAGACGGCCGAGTGGCGGCGCTGGCTGTACTTATAGGCCGACGATTATTCAAATGCATAGGGAAAATACAAATTTAATTTATTTTAATTGTTAAAATACGTTTTTTGCATATATTTATATCGGAGAAATGTTTTGTTGTATATTACATATCCAATAAATTAATAATTACTAATGAAAAGTGAAGGAAACATTATTTTGATGGTGAAATACGAATACACTTTTCACAGAGTACTAATAATAATACTACAAAGTGAACATTAAATTTTTAACATTGACATATGTAAATATTGTAAACTGTGAAAATAGTAAATTTCAATTGAATTTTATTTTTATTGATATTTATAATGATTATTGAAAATTGAAATTAACGCTCGATTTAACTAAATTATGAAAATTTATATATATATATATTAAAGCTAGAAAATAATTTATTTTGTTTCGTTGTAAACATTTTAAAATAATTTTCAATTTTATCTTAAAATTAATTTTTCAAAATAAAAAACTTTTCGAAACTCTTAAAAAGTTCCTTTCGCGAAAATTCAAAGATCCACATTTTGTTATCAATTTCTTGAAATTGTTTCAATTTAAAATGTTTTTTTAAATGCTGCTAAAAATGACAAATTGCTTTTAAATCTTCCACATAATTTTCCGACAATTTACGAAACTTTTCGAAGTATTTAAAATTTTTTTTAATTTTACCTTAAAATTAATTTTTCATAATTAATTATCATTTAAATTTTCCCAGGAATCTTAGCATAACTTTTTTATTCTCTTGAAATTTTTCAAAATTCTTAAAGACCTTCTTTTTCAAAATCTACATTTTGTTTTAAATTTTTTGAAATCGTTCCAGGTTTTACATTATTTTTGAAATTTTTTCAAAATTTCTCAATATGTTTTAAACTAAGTCGAATTTTTCTGAAAATTTTTCTCAAAATTCTGAAAAATGAAAAAATTGCCTTAAAATCTTCCGAAAACTTTTCTGACAATCTTGGAAATCTTGTGAAATGTTTAAAAATATTTTTCAATTTCATTTTAAAATAAATTTTTCAAAATAAGATTTATTTCAGTATTCCCAAGAATCTTTAAAAGAACAATTTTTTATTCCCTTGAAAGCTTTCAAAACTCATAAAAAGATTTTTTTTCGAAGTCTTCAAAAATCTACATTTTGATTTATATTTTTTGAACTAATTAAATAAAAACGGAATATTATTTTCCTTAACCTCTGCACAATGAAGTAGAAAAAAATTATATTTGTTACGCTTTGTTGATCTTTGTTTCTTTCTTTTTAAATAGGTTATTATTCATTTTTAAACAATTGTATTGAGAAAGCGAAAAGACATTTTTTTTTGCAAAATAAAACAATCGCTTGAGCGGAAAAACGTGAAAAAATTAAAATTGATTTGCAGAATTGCAACAAACTCTACTGACAGCTTTAGCTCGATTTGACTAGAACTCGCTAAATTTTTATTACATTTTACATTTTATTTCTAAAGCCGTCTTTTTTTAATTTTCATTTTTCAATCCTTATTTCTAATCACCTTTTTTTATTTGAAAGATTTCAATACATTTTTGCAGTTTTAAACCATTGATTATTTATTAATTATTTAGAACTCTTCAATTTGTATTGAGCTGGCAGAAAGGAAATTTAGGTTATTAACTTTTTTTTTGTATTTGAAAAAGGATATTATTTATTTTGAATATTTTTCATGAATCGTAAAAAAAGGGATTTTTTTTAAATAAAGTTTTGCGGCAACTCTGCGATATAATATTCTTGTTAGTAATTTATTTATCTCCTATCCTATTTCTTTTTTCTTGCAGTTGCTTCCTACTCAAGATTATGTTTTAGTTACACATTTTATTATTTGATTTAAAATTCAAAAATGTTGTTGAAAAATAATCCTTTTTGGTTGAAAATAATCTATTTTGTTGAAAATTCATCTATTTTCATTGAAAACTGAACTATTTTCAAAGAAAATTCACTTTTTGTTTAAAATTCATATTTTTGTGTTAAAAAGTCAACTGAAATCTTTTTTGAATGAAAATACCATTTTTTTTTAAATTTGTTTCTTTGATTTAAAAATGTATCTATTCTAGTATAAATTGCACCTTTCTTGGTTAAAAAGACAACTTTCTGGTTAAAAATTCAACAATTTTGGCAGAAGATTAACTTTTCGTTGAAAATTCATATTTTGATGTTGAAAATTAAACAATTTTGTTAAAAAGTCATCCTTCTTGGTTGAAAATTCAACTATTATGTTGCAAGTTTGTCAATTTGGGTTGAAAATTCAGTAATTTTTCTTAAAAATTTATCTCTTTGGGTTGAAAATTCAGGCAATTTTTGCAGAAAATTAACTTTTTGTTGAAAATTCATTTTTCGATATTAAAAAAAAATTTTGTTAAAAAGTCATCCCTTTTTATGGAAAATTGAACTGTTTTCTTAAAATTTTGTCCTTTTGAAAAGCTTAAAAGGTTATCTTTTCTGGTGTTAAAAAGTAAACTGAAATCTTTTTTCGATAAAAATTCAACTTTTTTTTTCAATGCAACTTTTTTTCTTGAAGTTCGTCTTTTTGGGTTGCAAATTCAATTATTTTCGTAGATAATTCACTTCTTGTTTCAAATTCATATTTTGATATTGAAAAGACAATTTAAAATCTTTTTTGGATGAAAATTCAAATTTTGTTGTTGAAAATTTATCGTTTTGGTTTAAAAATTAATCCTTTTTAGTACTAATTCAATTTTCATTGAATAAAAAATTCTTTGCTTGAGGATTCAAATATTTCATTTAAAAATGTTGATCGAACCACTTTGTGAAGATATCATTTTTTTTTTCTTTGAAGATTCATATTTTTAGTTACAAATTCATCTCTTTGGTTGAAAGTTTAACTATTTTGTTTGAAAACTGATCTTTTTTATTTTAAAATTCAACTCCGTGTATTTTACTACATGAAATTCGCCTTTTGGCTTCAATGTTCAACAATGTAAGTGGAATTTTTTTCTTTCATGACTGAAAAATCTTTATTTGTTGAAAATTCTTTTCTTATTTTGTTTTAAGAGTCATGTCTTTGTATAAAATTTTATCTTTTATGGTTGAAATATGAACTGTTACACTTTTTTGTTGAGAATTCACCTTTTTACGTTGGAAATTCAATAATTTTGTTGAAAATTTAATTATTTGGTTGACAATTCAAGTATTTGCTTAGAAGGCATCATTTATGTACCTGAAATATTGTTCTATTCCGTTTATGAAATGAAAGTAGATTTGAAGAGAAAAATTTTATTTTGATCAATTTTCAATCCGTTGAAAAAGTTACTTTTCAATCAAAAAAATATTTTCAACTAGTTGAATTAAACAAGAAAAAACGAAAAAAAGTTGAATTTTCAACAAAAAAGGCAAATTTTGAAACAAATACAGAAATCTTCAACCAACCAGATAAAGTTTCCACTATAAAAGATCAAATCTTCAATTTAAAAAATCAATTTTAAAAAAGAGATTGCATAGTTAAATGTTCATGCAAACAAAATTAATTCCAACAAAAAAAGTTATCAATAAAATAGGTAAATTTACAGCGACAGAAATAAATTTTTTACTAAGTTGATAAATCTTCATTAAAAAAACAAAATCACAAAGAAGTTAAATTAACAATAAATTAGTTAATTTGCAACCAAATAGTTTAATTTGCAATTGAAATGATGAATTTTCAACCAAAAAATATCTTAATTTCTAATCAAAAACAGTTGAAGTCAAATGCAAAAGAATAATTTTTAACAAAAAATCCAATAATATGAATGCCAAAAGAAAGTTTATTTTTAACTAAATAATTAAATTTTGAACAAATTAGTTCATTTACTACAAAAAAGTTTAACACTCAATTAAAACTATGAATTTTCAACTAAAAAATATTTAATCTTGGTATCAAAAACAATTATTGTCAACAAAAAAGACGATTTTTGAAAAAAATGGTTAAATTATCAACAAAAACAGATTAATTTTTAACCAAAGAGTTGCATTTATAGCCAAGAAAGATGAATTTCAAAACAAATACGGAAATATTCAACCAAATAGTTAAATTTGCCAGTGTAAAAGATCAAATCTTCAATTTCAAAAATCAATTTCCAGCTGGAAATTGAATAGTTAAATTTTAAATTATTAAAATTGATTCCCACAAAAAAAATTATCAACAAAATAGGTAAATTTACAAGCAAAGTAATGAAATTTCAAAAAAGGAGTTGAATTTTCAATAAACTAGTTAATTTGTAACTAAATATTTTAATTTGCAATTAAAATTATGAATCTTCAACTAAAAAATATTTTGATTTGATATCGAAAACATTTGATTTCTAGCAAAAAATACAAATTTTGAAAAGAACTAGTTGAACCCTTACCAAAAACAGATTAATTATGAATGAAATCAATCTCAAACTAGAAATTAAATAGTTAAATTTTCATTTAAAAAAATTAATTCTAAATAAAAAAATAAGAATTTCAAACAAAATAGGTAAATTTACAACCAAAGAAATGAATTTTTAGCAAAAAAGTTCAATTTTCAGCAAAATAGTTAATTTGCAACCAAATAGTTTAATTTGCGATTACAATTATGAATCTTCAGCTAAAAAATATTTTAATTTGAAATAAAAAACAACTGATGTCAAAAAAGAACAATAAAAAAAAAGTTGAATGCTTGACCAAACAGGAGAATGTTTAACCGAAAAGAATAAAGTTTTAGAAAAATACATGAATTTTCAACAAATAGTTGAATTTTCCACTGGGAAAGATCAATTTTCAGTTTACGGAAATAATAAGTCTTTTAAAATAAAAAAAATGAATCTTCAATAAAAGAGTTGAATGTTCAGCAAAATAGTTGCATTTTTAAGTAAAAAGATACATTTTTAACCATGTAGTTGAATTATCGACAAGATAAGATTAATTTTCAAACAAAAATTAAACGAATTTTTAATGAAACAGTTCAATTTTCAACCAAAGGCATAAATGTTCATCCTTGATAATTAATTTTTAATAAAAGCTATTTGGATGTTATTAATGTATTTTATTGATTCTGTCCAAGCAAAAAAACGAGAAAAAGCGGAAGTTTCTTGAAAACAGTGGAAAAAAGAATTCTTTAAAAAAGGAAAAAGTAAAACATAATAAAAGGTAAACATACTAAACGTTATCAAATTATTAAATTGGATCCGCAATTTATGAACGGTCCCATTCATAAGAGATAATATATTAAATATAATAATAATAATAATATATTAAAAAATATAGATTCGATAATTTGCATTAATTTTCGCCCTAATCCTTCTAAAATTAAAAAAAATTCAAAGGTAACCAAATTCCTTAAGGTGCTTCAAACGAATCGTTTTTTAGAATAATACAAAATACGGCTACAATGATGAATTGTTTGATTTAATATTTTTACCACATAATCGGAAGGCTTTCACATTCGCATAGCTAGAGCCTTCTTCTCGAAAAATGGTCTTTTTGTTGTTGTTTTTTTTTGTTAATTGAAACACACTTCAAAACGGTGAGCCCCTGTTTTCGGATCACCGCGCGTACAATCCCAGAGTCGCGCTGCCCGTTGCCAGGTGCAGATAATTCGGCATATTTTCAATTAACAAGAAAAAAATCGCTTTTCGAAAAAAAGGGCTCTATTCATGCACATAGATAAGTCTTTAGATTATGCAGTAAAAATATAACATCAAACAATTCATCCCTGGAGAAGTATATCGTATTATTCCAACAACCGACTCGTTAGAAGCACCTTAAGCTTTACCTTATTTTCTTGTATAGACGACCTAAGAGAACGAAGATGATCTCTGAAGGAGCATTGGACTCGAGAAGCGTTTTCCACAATATTGGTACCGGCATTCGATATATTCCCAAGAGGAAAGTATTCGACCAACGGAAAGACCACCTCTTCACCCTATTTTCCTTAGCGATCCGGATAGGCGATGCAAATTCAATTCCAACTCCGCGAAAGGTATAGAGGACACTCTTATTTCTCCGAGTGTGGGATGTCGTCCTCGTCCTCGTCCTCATCCTCGTCGTCGTCGCGCGGGAGTATACCCCTGGGAGTGTCGCTTTATATCGAGTTAGAGTCGTTTGAATACCGACACGGGGCGGGTGGTTCGACGGACGGGTTTCTGGCTGAGGATCGTGAGGATATCGGGGATGATACCACTGCCAACTCCATCCCACCTTATATGATTATCCGGCTATCTCCGACCCCGTCGATGCAAGCTTTGGCTCCGCCATCTTAGCCAGTCGTCACATTCAACGACAAGAATACTTAAACTACTCTCTTCCTTTTTTTTCTTGACTCTTCCTCTCAGGTAACGCCGAATGCCTCGCATAAAGTATTCCCGCGATCGACGATCCTGTCAAACTGAGTTAAGCGCACATTTTAAAGTTCATCAGTCTTCTTCTTTATTTATTATGTTTCCTCTTAGAGTTTATGTAACCTCCGTTCCTTCTTCCAAATTAATTTTTTTCTCACAACATTTCGAGTAAATATTGATTCATATAGAAGTTCAGAGCCAAGTGCTGGATTTGAACGCATTGCCGATTTTTAATATATGTACTCATAAACATCATAACATCATAAATGTAAACTTAACCTCGAAATAAATGGAAAACTTTAGCATCCCAACGCTCTCGTGCCTTTAACCACTTTTAAATTAGAATGCAAAATTTGACTTTATTAAGTTTCACCTCACGATATACCAAAAGTTGACTCTTCTCCTAACCCAACTTTTGTGTGTACGAACGAATTAGCTTAGGATTCGGATCACTTATAATCTATGTGATAATGGCTGTATATGGCACTAGAATATTTATTATTTAAATTGTTGAAAAAATTCTTTATTGATACATTAATCAGTTTTTCCTGTAATATTTAACATTAAAAGTCAAAACATCGACAACTGAAATTTAGTGATGGTGAATTCTCTTTTGTTAAAGCTCCTTCGGCTTTAACGACCACATTCTTATCACGCGTATATTTCGAAAAAAAGGTCAAAAACAGATTTTCAGATCTAATTATGAAAAAGAGTTTCTTATCAAACATTTCATTCTACCTTGTGTCTTTTTGCCAAAAATTTGATTATTCTATTTGTAATGTAATTTTTTACGATAAAAACAAAAACGACGCATTTATCAAAAAATAATTTATAACAAATTTGCAAATCTTTTTTTGGTGAACAACTTTTGTCTGTTTATTTTTTTCGTATCTTGTGCTGTTTTCTCAAAAAAATTAACTTTTCTAATGTTATGTTTTACGATTAAAACAAAAACTACTGGTCCTATCCAAAAATGATTGATAGCACATTTGTAGATCGCTTCTTGGTAAGCAACTTTTGTCTATTCATTCTTTTTTTACTCTTGTATTGGTTTTCCAGAAATTAAAATTTTTTAATTTTTCATATCACTTTTTACGATCAAAACAAAAAAGATGTGTTTAATCAAAAAAATGCTTTGAAACAAATTTGTTCATATTTTTAAGGTGAACATTCTGCTTCGTAACATTTTTTACATATCTCGTAAAGTTTTTCTGAGAAATGGAACCTTTGGTCAGAAATGGCTGGTTAACGAACTTGCTCTTTCTTTTTATGCCTTAAAAATGTGTGCTAAAGCTCAATCTAATCTGATCAGTCTTTTAAAAGGTATCGTCCCTACAGACAGCCAGACTGACAGACACCTTAGTAAAAATCGTTTTTTCAGACTCATGGGTTTCAAAAAGTGGAGATTTGATGGAAATCAACGAAGTCAAATTTTACACAAAACTAATACCTTCTCATTAAGATGAGAATGGAAAAACACAATGTCTGTCACTATCGTCTGCTAAAGGAGACTTCAAACGCATCTCTTCTAATATTTTCCGCGCAAAGTTTAAAAAAAAAATTTTTATTTTGAAAATTCCCATGTGTGAAATAAATTCATACCTCAAACGGGCTAAATTACCACAGCGATTTCATTAACCGCAATAAAAAAATTAATAAACGTAATGTTATTACTCCTTCACAAAATATTAATAATGAAATAATATAATATATTCCAAATTTAATAATATTATATTAACAATTATTCAATCTTATATTAAATACAATATAAATATGTAAAACTAAATATGATAGCTCATAATTCTATTAAACTCAAAGACGTTTACGACCGTCATTTATCAATCGATTTGAACATCTTTCTGAGAATTAATGAGCATTCAATTTTTAAAAAACTTACTACACGCTGTTTAAAATTTTTCAAAGTTATAAATAATTTAGGCTAAGAAATAGAAAATTTGCATCCTTTCTTCGCGGAAAAAAATCTTTTCCACCTTATGTGTGTCCTAGTATATTATGACTTATTAAACTACAAATTTGTCACACGGGGATCATGCTACAACACCTACAAGGAACGACCCCTACTGTTACACCCGTCTGCGTTTGCCTCGCGGGGTGTTTAGAATTTCTTCTGATTTCCTATTCGAAAAGATCCAAAAATGTCCACAGTATTAGAAGTTATCGTTACCAAAATTTACACCCTACTCCAAAATATGTAATATCGAAAAATTCCAAAAAGCACCACTAGAACGCTTACCGAATTTAACCTTAGTTCCCGTTACGTAAAACAGTCTGAAAAGTTCCAAAATAAAAATAAACACGTAAGTAACGTTCGAAAGACTGTATATTATACGCCTGACCCCGCAATAACAATTTAATAATAAAAAAAAACTCTGGCCCATTTATAACGAATCCCACCTTAGCTGCCTTAAACTAAAATAGCCAACCAATTTCAAATTGAAAGTAATCACATCAGATACCCTCAAAAGAGCCTAAACAGAAACTTCAAACTACACTTTTACCCCAAAATAATAATCTAACAATCCCAAAAAACCACCGCTGTCACATTCAATGAACCCCACCTCAGCTGCCTTCAACAGAGACAGCCAAAAAAATTTCAATTAAGAAAAAATGACACCAGTAGCTTTTCCAAAATTCTAAAATATATCCCTAATCCCAAGATATTAATCAAAAACACACAAAAAACAATCTTAAAATTTATTGTTTTTTTTTTAGTTTGAAGTACCTGAGACGAATTTCGTTAAATGTGCTAGGGACGGTGTTTTTGGCCTTTTTATTATTATTTTCGTGGTGTTGGGGATATAGTTTGAATAGGTGAACTTCAACAGATATTGTTTGCGGTTTTAGTTGAAGGCAGCTGATGTGGGGTTCGTGAAATGCAACAGGTTTTTTTTTGTGGGATGGTTCATTAGCATTGTGAGGCTGGTGATAATTTTAATATGGGGAAAATATTTTATTTTCTCAAATAGGAAATAATAAGAAATTCTCAACACTGATCGAGACAAATTCAGTTAGATGTAAGTGGAGGTTTATTTTTTTGGAGGTGTCAAAGCATGATGTTATAATTTTGCAGTTTAGTACGTCGGATGCGTTTTCACGACATAGATAGGATGGAAGAGATTTTTTTCGCGAAAAAAGATTAAAATTTTCTATTTATGAGCCTAGATTATTTGTAACAGAAGCTATGCGTTAATTGCTAGTAATATTTTGAAGTGTAGTAAATCTCTGAAGATATTACAATCTACATATCAGTTTATTTCAAACACATTTAGCCGTTAGGTGCTAACTAAAATAATTTTATGAAAAATGTATCTCTGGGGTCCAGCGGCACAATTTTTTTTAAACATAAAGATAATTTTCTCCATATTTAACTTGCGTAGTGCAGTGTATGTGTAGCGAGCGTAAAGTTTTGTGTAGCAGACGTAAAGTTTTATGTAGCGGGCGTAAAGTTTCATGTCGGTCCTGCGCCCCATTTGCAAACGTCACTGGCCCGGAAGCGGCCACATTACGCCTGCTTCACGTGCATGCAATGGCGCTTTTTCAAGGGGGGTCGGACAAAAAATATAATATTATCAAATTTTGAATATCTTTGATAATTTTATCAATAATATTTTGTGAAGAAGTAACAACACCACCTTTATTGATTTTAGTCATTCAGTCAATACAAAAATTGTCCTCATATTTTATTGCAGTCGAAAAAGTTGCAGACATTGATATATTGACATCTTTTTGACATAAATTTAAATATTTTATACATTTATTTGACATACTTGAATCATCGAATTTTTAATTTTATTTTTAAACTTCGCGCGCAAAATGCTTGAAGTCCCCTTTGGCAGACCACAATTGTGATTGTCATTGAAGACAATCTTTAGGGCTTCGATTGAATTAAAAAATTGATGAAAGAATGTTCTATTAATTCTGTTTGTTGAAAAAGAATAGTGAACAACTTCCTGTTGAATTTAATTGTTTAACTAATGACAATAATTTCCAGAATATAATAGAATACTTTCACCTGTAAAGATAAAAAATTTCAATCATGATTTTGGTGCCTAGTGAGTCGCATATACAATTATTTTATTAATAATATTATTCAGAATATTATATAACCTGAAGCGTTTTTTATGAAAAAATTGGTTCAAATCTTTGCAGACAATGGACAACTATGTTAATTGACTACTAATAAATCGAGCGTTATAAGCACATTCACAACTCTTAATGTAACTTTAAACTTTCTGCTGCGTTTCTATCAAATTTTGAAATAAAAAAGCTTTGGGTTTCTCTGTGAGAAATTGCCTAGGTCAAATATCCCTTAATGCCTATAAGCTTGTCTTACAATTGTGCCTCAAGGGGTTTATGATATACCACCTTTTCCTGTAGAGCATCCTCTTCTTGCCAGATCAAGGTTTCCTTCCAGGAATCCTTCTTTACACATAAATGGAATTGAAATTATAGGACTTGCACTCATTCGGCTTATTGATAAAGGGCATTAACGTCGGAGATTCGAAATTCGAAGATACACTTTACTTGCTGGTTGACCAATTCAATTGCGTGGAGCAGGACATAATAACATGAGCCCATTTCAATCGACGAACAAAATGTTTTAACAAAATGCACTAGTGACGTCCTTGCAATATTGTAGCGTAATAGATATCTTTGGGGATTATGTACAACAAGAAGTGTCTGTGAAAAACAGGTGGAAATAAACATAAACAGCGGTGCGGTTGAAGACATAACTCAAGAAGAAAGCGAGGAATCTCCCTCAGGCAACCATCGACCAATCACAAAGAATTTTCTAATAGTAGATATATTCGAGATTCCGCTAAATCAACTATTTAATTTTTTTTAAATGTAAAACTAAAATATTATATTTTTCTCAAGACTTAAATCTTTTGTCAATGTCTTAGTTTACTTTTTCAGATATAGTTAAAGAAGCCGCTTTTTACTCTTTTACAACAATATTTTAGGAGGAAGATTATACGCTCATAGTGATTTACCTATAATAATTAGGTTTAAATAGGGGAGACCACCCTACAGTAGGTACAAGAAGGTTTACGACAATAAAGAACCCTTTTCTTATTCAAATAATTTGTGACTATATTATGAGAAATTGTAGGCTCCGGAAGCTACGATCATGGCTTCTTGAAGCAACCAATCCCGTCGCAACTGGAACATGTACGTCATCCACTTCTGGTTCTTTTATCCTATAAGGTAAGCAAGAGCGGGAGATTTATGCGAGATAACATCGTGCAACACTGTTCCTTGGAGTCAGGTCTATAGTCGCGGACGACCTTACGCGGCAGACGTGACAGTTGCACATGAAGGTTTCACCTCTGGATAATTTTTTAGCGCTACCAATCTTTGTAGACCGTTATGAGGAACAGTGTTGACGGACCAGATGAAGTGATCCCAGAAGAACAGCCTTTTGCATCTGGTTCGCGATGGAATGAGCCTTACGCTGGCAAGCCGGAATCTTTTTGAGTTGGCTGAGAAATGAAGCTTTCATAACTCCAAGACAGCCGATTATGAGAACTACAAGGTGGACTTTGTAGACTTTGTACGGCCTGCTCGTCTCGAAAAAAAAGCTTGATATTTCGCCCGTGCTACCTTCCCCTTTGCCATGATATTACCATCGGCTGGTGCCGAGAATTCAATCACGTAAATGATCTTGGCCTTTAGATCCTGGAGGACAATATCAGGCTTCGTAGCACTGGTACGTTGAGTGGTGGAGAATGAGAACTTCCAATAAATCTTACACTGATCATTCTCTACAACGGACTTGAGTCCCCCTTAAGCGTAAAGCATGACGGGCAATAGATCAACACCATATAAGTGTCTAAAATGGTAATATAACACTTTTAGAGCCGCATTGTGTCTCTCTATGTACGAGTAGCGTGCATACTTTGAGCATCCACTGAGAACATGTCCAGGTGTTTCTGGCTCTTGCTTGCACGCTCGGCAGTTGGTATCACCTGCAGGTGTATTCATTATACGCTCAAGTAAACTAAGGTGTCTATAACGCCGTCTTGGCAGGCAAAAAGAAATTCTTCAGTCTTCGATCTCAATCCAGCAGACTTGAGAAACATGTTGGGCAGACCCATCGAGAGCTTTACTCTAAGCATGATGCCGTAGAATTTACCATGAAGGGGCTTGCCAGCATGTTCCCTTAGTAGAGGTGTATGTTCTGCTTCCTGTACACGACTAGCAGGCTACAGCCAGAACCGTTCTTCGATGAAGACACTAAGTTTAGCAAGCGTCTACCCCCTTTACCTCGAGGGAGGTATATTCGAGGTACGGATGAATTAGGATGATGACTTCGATGGACTGTCATCATCTTGCATGTGCTTTAATCAAGTTTCTTCAACTTATCGACGTTCCATTTTACTGAACTAAACGTGTAGAGCAGTATAGGAACGTCCAGCATATTAGTGGCCTGGATCTTATCCTTTCCAGATAATTCGGAAGACCAAATTTTTCGGAGAATTTGGCAATACCCTTTTTCAAGGGCCGCTTTTAACACACACACATTTTGAGTTTCCGCTTGTGGTATTCCAAGATATGTTTATGTTTCTCCATTACCAAGATGTTGAATGGTATTTCCGCCTATGAGTTGAACATCCCGATTGTCACGCGATGATGTAGTTTCTACTCTTCCTTGGTATAGGTGCGGACGCAGGCACACTTGTCTAGTCCGAAGCCCATGCCAATTGCTTTAGTGTACCTATTCACCGCCTCCACAAGGATGTTAAGCTCCTCTCTCAAAGAAGCAAAGAGTTTAAGGTCATACATGTACAAAAGGTGGTTGACCTTATATTCTTTTCTGTTCGGCTGGCCACATAGGTATCCAGAGCTTTTGCCTCTGAGCACAATTAGAGTTATGATAAATCTTGTCCACCACAAGAGCATAAGCTCTTTTATGCATCTCACTATTTTTGAATGCACCTCCAGGCACTCAAGGAGCTGAATAAGTAGCCCATGGTTCGTGTTATCGAATGCCTTACGGTAGCCAATCCAAGCCATGGACAAATTGCATCAATACCTGATCGAGTCCTGGGCCATACACCTGTCTATTAGCAGGTTCTCTCGGCAAGCTGCCAGCCGTCTCTTGCATCTACGTTGTTCAATTATTGCACTCCGTAATTTTTTAGGATTCCCTTTGAGGATGCTAGTGAATAGCTTGTAGCTAGTGTTTAAACAAGCTATGGACCTGTAGTTCTTTGGGCTTGACAAATCTCCGGTCTTAGGTATCAAAGCCGTGCATCCTTCCACTAGCCACTGCGGGATGGCTTATTCTCCATTTATGAAAGTAATAAATATACGAGTTAGATGTTGGTGCCTAAAAGTGAACTTCTTCCACCAAAAGTTGTTGCTTTTATCTGGCCCTGGCGCTGAAAAGTTCTTAGTTCTAGCGATAACTGTCTTTACTTCTCCAGCAGTAATTAGTGGACACTCTTCCTCTGGACGTTGTCACCTTTGCCTTCGGCAAAAGTTATGAAAGAGTGATCTATCTGAAGTGTTTTCATTTAACTGATAAGTATCTCCATATACTTGCTCCTAGAAGAATTGAATCTCTTCTAGACTAGGCGGATTCTTAACTGCAGTGAAGGATGAGTAGAAATAATGGAAGTTTCCTGAATCCGCTTCACTCGCCGCTCAAGGTTCTGTTTCTCTATTGAAAGAGATCTTATACTTCGCGTCTAGTGCTGCTTGATGGTCAACAGTTTATACTTGTTCAGCGTGTGATTTGCTTTCCTAAGTTTGGAGCAAGTGCCCTAACTTTTGGATTGAATTTTTTATTTGATGCTACACAGCTAATCTATCGTCGCTAAGCACAGAGACCACCTTCTCGTAAACTACACAGTTCAGATTCCACAGATTAACATCTTCGGGGAGCAAATCGGGGAGAGCAGTATTAGCTTCAGCTAATTTGTCCATCCTGAGAAAGACATTTTGATGGATAGGTCTCCTACTTCTCATGTTAGCATTATCGGCCATCTACAAAAGTGGTCTTTCTGCAACGGGTGCTATGTTCGCTGGAGGATGTTGCTCTTCTTCTTGCTAATAAAGAGCTTTAAATCCATTTTCGCGCAAAAAAAAAATATGATCTCTTAAATACTGAGGCATTTTATGAGCATATTCCGGGTTTATATTGAACCAACGGTCATGTAACCTTTGCATGAATCCTCTTCACGCCGGTGAGCTTCTTTGCCAACTGATAAGGATGTCCCTCCTGAGTTGGTCCGACCATTTAAATCGATGTTCTCAGGTGGCCAGCTCAGAAACTCCATAAGAATTCGTCACTTCACAGTTGAATAACAATTCGAATTTTCCAGATACAGAAATAACATTTATTATTATGAAAGAGCAAATAAAAATCTATCGATTGGTGTAAAAAACTTAAAATCGATTTTTCCGCATTAGGTCCCTTTCTTCGCTCACATTCACATTTACATATCAATATAATTTGTTTATAAAATAAACGAAAATAGAAGAAAACAAAAAAATAAGTGGAAATAAAAAAATCAAAATGTTTTCGCTGTTTGCATTCTCATAAAAATTAAATGAACAAATAGATAAAAAATAGTCTTCAATCAATCTCTGAAAAATGTGGTTTCAAATTTTCGAAAAAAAAAATCTAAACTTGGTGCATAAGAGCATTCCAAATGTCACCTCGTTTTTTGATTTCACGCTCCGCCACGACTGTGTATATCAAAAAATTTTAGAGTTCGGTAATTCTGAGCGACCGAGAACACAATTCTCACCGTTAAAGAATAATCAAAATTTATTCAGCGGACATATAAATTGTCTTGATTTTTTAAAATAAAAACATCTTACTATTCTATATTTTCTGTTCGATTTATTCATAATTATCATTTATAACTTTCACCATGGCGACTTTTCATATTTATTATCAGTTCGGTAATTATTATTCAACAGTTCGAGTTATTTTACCCAAAACTTATTGTTCATTTACAGGATTGTTCTCATATCCGCCACATCGTAACAAATTCGGTAATTCCTCAAGTATAAAGCTTTTCCGTGCAATATCCTATCATTGAGATGAGAATCTAATAATACTTTGTGAGATGAATTTTATTGGAAGTGAAATATTGAATGGAGCAGAAATAGGACATCGTTAAGCATTTCAACTTGTATCCATTACTGGAAATATAATGATGAGCATTCAATGTAAATCGACTGTAATATTCCCCTTCCTTCCGCCGTTTTGTCATTCGCCAATTCCATAAACCATTGAGAGTGGCGAAGCACTGGTGTTCTTGGCTCTCAAGGGACATCGATTCAAGCTATGAGCTTTATAGATATAAGCTATATACATATACATATGTATTGCGCACATGTATATGCATACCTGCATACAAATACGGACTTCATTTCATTGCGCTGCACCACCAGCTTTGATTTGATGTTATTTCAGTGATTTGCATAGCGAAAGTTCTCTTTTGTAATATGATTTTCAGGATGATTAGTGGTACGGTATGAAACCTTTTGAATAAACAATCAGTTACACCCCCCCCCCTTTCTCCCGTAACCACCTTCCATATTCCTCCTCACCTTCCCTCCTCTTACCCCTAGCCCATCAACTCTTTTCCATCTTCCCTTTTACCCTTCTCCTTTTCAAACCCGTTCTAACGATAAACCTAAAAAGTCAAAAGAAGTTGTTTAAGAGTATAAAGGGGCTCTATTTCGTTTTCCAATTTATTGCATTAACACAAGATTGTCCAATATTCAAAATTTCGTAACTAACATTTTTTTATTTTGGTATCAATTTTTTACTTTCAATAAAAAGTTCAAAGCAATTTACTAGGATATCTCTATTGAAACATTCTTATGTACAATTATATTTGTATGAATTTTCGGACAACATATTTTTTAAGTACTGCATAAGATTCTAAAAATTGCAGTAAATTTTCCTAAAATTTTTAATGCTTCATTTCTCAGAAAAAAATGTTTTAAAAATTATACCGAAAACCCTTTTTAAATAACTCTGTTACCTTGACAGGTTATATTTAGTAAACTGCGCCGCGCCGAGACGGACATATTTTACTTTCAATCGTTGAAAAGTAACCGCCAACTATAACTAAATCTCAAAAAAACAATACACTTTTGCCTGAAAAAAAATCATAAAATGGATAATAATTATTTAGTGCTCTTCTAATTTTCCAGGGCATAAAGTGTTTAAACATATTTAACTATAGAATTTAATATTTTTAATTTTTCAATTCTTGAAATATTCCTTTTAAAACTTTCAGAATGTACATAACAATATTATGAACTTCTGATTCGTTTTGGCATAAATTTCAATCTGAATCTTTATTCGAAAGTTTAAATACTGAATACACTATGAAGATACAAATCCCTTTGAAAATTCTTTTTATACAGTGAAAATTGATTGAAAAATTGTCTACAGTAAAAAGTTCAAACAATAAGTTTTTTCACTATCTTTTCCATTACTTTTTTCTGTTCAGTAGAAATCAAATTTTTGTTTCAAAATTTTTAGATATTTGAAAAAAATAACTTTTATCTCTAAATTAGAATAAGTGACCCACCTCTTACTAATTCTAGTCAGCTTGGAGAACTTTAACTTCTTTTCAGTAGGATAAAAATCAAAATGTTCTTTCCCATGATTAGCTTTTCATTCCTATTTGTTCATAATATAAAGTTAAATAAAAAATCAACTTAATTTTGTTACATTGTTAGTGATTTACTAAATGGTTACGTTCTCTTAAAAAATTAATACAAAATCCTCAAGTTAATTTTTCGAGAATTTTTACATCTTTGCATTGTAACTAGTTGCATGTCTGACTAAAATATACCCTTACTACTTGCATTACTCAGTTTCTCTCTTGAGCTCTAAATTCTTAACAATATTTTTACATTAATAAAAGTAATTATAGAATGTTATTTAAGTATATTACTTACTAAAGACTAAGTTAATAATTTTCTGTTATAAATTTATACATAAGAATATATTTTATCTTACATATTTCTAGGCAAGACTGTGAGGCACTTGCTTGGAATTCAAGAAGAGTAGACGATATTATCTCTAGACAATTGAATTAACTGCTATTGAAAATGAATTATTTCAAGCTAGAGTACAGGGAAGCCCGTTTTCCTGCATACAAACCAACGCACCCTCATAAATAGGCACCCAGACCTTTACATCGACCTGCTAATTAGATAGGCACCATGGTACTCGATTATTATTATGTGAGGCTCTATAATTAAATCTCGAATTATACCAACGTGCTGTTCTCCACTCGCTGAAGCACATTTATTATAAATTCTCTCCATTGTTCTCCACTCATTGTACCACATTCTCCTGCTTTTCATTAAATTTATCCCCTTTCAGTATTTTAATCAATTCCAATATTATTTTCATTATTCATTACATTAGCGCCTGCTCAAACTTAAAAATTTCGAATTCTTGAAAAGGAGCAAGAGTATAGAGGTGATCGATAGGAGAGGGGTAAGAGGAAGGGGGAGGGGGATTAGGTAAATGGGTAAAAAGATTGACGAGTTAAATGAGAGCGGGTGATCAGGGCGAAAAGGGGAGAGAAGCAGTAAACTGATAGGGAAATAGAAGTAGTGCCTAAATTAGGTATGTGTTATAGCGGCATAGGGATTGAGGAGAGGCGGCTGTGTGGAGGAACTGGGTAATATTATAGTCAGGAAATGAGGGGGAAGGGTGGAATAATGGTGAGTAAAGAGCATGTGTCGATTTCTATTGTTATTTTTTTAATATTATTCGAAACACATTACATATATGTAATATAAATCATTGCTAATCTACAAAAAAAAATGGTAGAGAAAAGTATAAATGCAACTGGAAGTGATTTACTAGATGACACGACGTGCGGAAAATTTATGTTGAGGAAGAAAAAAAAAAAGTTTTTCAGTGTAAAGCGGGATAAAGAGCCATATTCTCGGAAGCTGGGTAATTGAACTGTCCACGGAGGAGATAAAAGTTCCTGCAACGGCTGGAAGATAAGGCTCGGCAACTGAGGTATTATGAAATTGCTTACCATATTGCAATAGGTATCGCCGATGAGAAAATCCAGTGCAAAAACTTGAGGGCCGAAAGACAGGCCGCTGTCGGTAATGAAATCCGCCATATGGCTACCCTTTACTGCCTTCAGCACGCATTTACATTTTAATTCAAACTGCTTTCCACCATCTGATACGCTGGGCATTATTTCAAAAAATAAAAGAAAGTGTTTCCTCGTTTCAAATTTTACTTTTTCACATTCCTCGTCGTAGTTCCAGTTTTTAATTTTACTCACCAAATTTTTTTGAAATTAAAGCGTTTTAATGTTTTTTCTGGCTAACAAAGCATCAACTGAGTGTTAAATGCATTTTGTTGCGAAATGACTAATATATTTTAACCCTGGCATTTGGTAAGAATATGCCACATTTTGGAATATCGAAATAATTGGAGCAATCGTAATGTATAGTAATTAATAGCCTACTGAATTACGCAATCCCTTCGCATTAATCAAATTTCTGTAATGCGCATTACATTGAAGTGCATAATTTAGACTGAAAACTAATCAGTCATGAAAACTAGTCTCAATCACCAAGTAATTAGTAAATTATGCAATTGAGAATAAAAACCTTAATTTTTTGTCTTCCTTTTTTAAAGTCATATTTTGAAATATTTTTATATCAATTTCCTGATGATTCTAATTTTAAATCAGTTCTAACGAGTTCAACCAGTCCTGCTTCTGAAAATGGTTTCTGCTTTTATAAGTTCTCGGAATACATAAGTTTTTCCTCAATTGGCTGGTGACCTGCAAACGAAGTAACAAAGATCCTATCTCTCTTCGAGTCCTTCCTCGGGAGAAAAGAAATCTGCTAGATTTGTGAAGTAAATTACCATTCTGAAATGTCGTTTGTCCTTTTTTCCTAGCATTTATATGTATAGAAGTTTGAGAACACTGAGGCTCGCACATGTAGAGATTTAAAAGCTGATTGGCAGATTTTATTTATCGGCTGACTAGGTAAATAAATAAGAGAAAAAGACTTTTATTTTCTCTAAGCGACTTGATATGATGTAATTTTTTCATATATTCTATTGGAGTAGGAGGAAGGAGTGTAAGTGTACGCGTTTATTTGTTGAAGTTTTTTCGGTAACTTTTAGTTAATTTCAGATCAACTGAATTCAATCGATGAAAAACTCACAACTTATATGAACCTAGCTTATCCAACACATTTATAATATTTTATCTTCATGCTCATGATTAGGAAAAGAGTTTCGTCAAATAAATTAGCCTTTTGTTCGAAAAGAATTTGATTAATGAACAATTTAAATATGAGTCATGTACTGTAATTAATTATTAACATATTGCAATATCAAACAATAATATTAATGCGCCAAATCACCCGAAGTGACGGATAACTTGACCCAGGTGCATTACTTCAGAAAAACAAATATTAACATAATTTATGTTCATTTTTTTAATAAAAAAATCTTTTTTCATTGCTATAGCCAAGATATAAAGTTAGCTAGGGCACACTATTCGACTATATACGATTATATATTGTTCTTTTAAATTCACTTTTTCTTTTAGGTGCGCCAACGTACCGTTCGCTTCCCAAAATTACCATTGTTTATTCTACTGTCATTTATATTGCATTTCTGTTTTAATTATATTTGAAATTAATCTTTTCCGTTAGATATTTGTATTGGACAAGACAGTAAAATGGGTAATAAATCATTTCTTGACTTAAGTAATGAAAGATCATTTTTTGAATTTATTACTGGTGTTGTACAAGTAATAAGTATAATTCACAGGTAAACCCAGCGTCACGTTAAGATCCCATTAACTGAGATTTTATCAGGCCACGTAGTTGAGCAGTGACCAGGAAATTTAAGAGCCAATCTACGCCGGTGAATCAGGAGCTTCGAAATAAATTGCCTACCATCGCAGCATTTTATTATACGTATTTTGATGAAAAAAATTGTATCCAGTAGCAGAAATGAGAAAAAATGTTATTTGTATAATTTAATAATAATTGTACAAAAACTAAAAAAAGTAAAGGAAATATTGAATTGAAAAAGGTTTTAATTAAAAAAAAAGTAATTACAGTATTTAAAATTTTTAATAGTACAAAAATTGCAGAGCTTTTCAGAGTTAATTTGCAGCTTCAAATTTGTTGACATCATTCTACAGAATTTTTGAATTAAACCCACTTTTTCTTTGTCAAGTATGTGAAATCAGAATATTCAAGTTAAGTTTAGGATATAACTACTGAATCGAAATTTGTAATTTGAAGCTAAGAAAAAAATATAAAATATTTTGAAAATTGCGAAGTTCTAAACATTGAACTTTGTTAAAGAGTTCTCAAAAATCATCAATTTATTAAAACTCCACTTTAAAATGGTTATAAAATGCAAAAATAATTAGAGTAAATCATTCTTAAATAAAAATTACCTACTCATTATAAAAAAAATGTTTGTTAATAATGTATTAGGTGGTACAGAGAAACATTAATTATTATCATGGGCAGGTCTTATTTATTTTTCTTACTAGCTTGTAAATACTCGTTCCTTTCAGCTGATCATATCTCACGATCAGTGAATGTGTAATTCAGAAGTGGATAATCAAGAAACGAGTTTGAGCTATCTGATGAAATTTTAAAAAATCATATTGAGCCTAACATTCGTTTAATAAAACTAAATTCTAAAACGATTCTTTCAATAATATTTGAAGAATTTCAGTTCTATTAAAAAAATGCACACCCTGGATTTCTGATTTCAAGATACTTGTTCATCAGAATAATTATATGACTTTAGAGTAACTCATAAAAAATACTTTCTAGATACATTTTTAGGATTTCAAGATTTCAGCCTACTTAAGGAGACTTCAGTAATTTCACTTGGCTTCAGGATGCTTCAGGGGCTTCATTGTATTTCAGAATTTCAAGTAACTTCAGGAGACTCGAATGTACTTTGAGAGAATTAAAGATACTTTAAGAGGATTCTTTAGGAATATCAAGATATTACAGTGACTTCAGGAGACTTCAGTAATTTCAGATTATTTTAGGATATTTCAAGATATTTCAGGTGAGTTTAAAGTACTTCAGGTCACTTCAGGAGTCTACCGTGATTTCAGGATACTTTAAAGTCTTCAGATTATTTTATTAAAAAATTGTTTTATTTTCTTCCAATTCTCTAAAGACCAATCTTGATTTTATTCAAAGAAATGGATAATGCAACGTTTCAGCAGAGAACTGTTACCCTCATCAGGCATATTCGATATGAAGGAACATAAGGACTAGTAAAAACTAAATCTTATAAACTTATAATGATTAATCAATGATGATAATGTTTCCAAATATGTTTATACATTGGAGCCTGGAGATAAGCACCCTCATGTAAAGCTATTCCTAGAACTGCTGGCCTCGTGTAGCCTGGAATGTGGTGATGTGTGGAGCAAGGTAGGCGGCTGCTCAGTCATTCGTAAACAATAATAGCGTAGCGACAAATTGGGCAGTGCGCGGATACTCACGCGCATATATTGCGTAATATTAGGAAGTGGTTCACACACTACTGAGCATCCTTACACCTTACGCTAGTTGCAGGCTTAAACTGCTTAAGTGGGGATAAGCGTAGCTGAGGCCTAACTCTGGAGCATGGGCCTCTCATGCGCCGAGGTACGTCTTAGTTACGCTGATCCCCACTCTGCCCCCACTTAAGCAGTTTGAGCCTGCGAATAGCGTACGGTGTAAGGAGGCTCAGTGACTGTTTACGGTTGGATTCCTCGGAGATATGCTGAAATCAATGCCCGGACCCATGCTTATCTCCATTCATCATTCATCATTATTATAATATTAGTTTATAAGATCTGAAGAGATAAGATTTGTAAAAATATGCTTGATGAGTAGGGTGGTCCAACAATTCGGTTTTTGCTGATCGATCCCTCCAATTTGTTAATTTTCCAGAAAAAGGAATTACCTTTTTTTTTAAGTCGTTTAACATTAACACGTGGGGTTTTATATGAGGTTTTAAATGGGAAAAGCTCGATTTTTGAAAAAATGCAAAAAAGAAGTACTTGTGAGTAACTTTTTGTAAATTAAAGTTTAGTGAGTTCTTAAGGAATATTTAATGAATATTTCTCCCTCAATAACTTTTAATGTTGATACTCCAATCCTCCTTGTATTGTGCCCAGAAAATGCCCCCAAAAATGCAAAATCGCAGTTTTATGTCAAATTCATGCTGAAGAGAATCACTATTTGTTTAAACAATATTTTTCCTAGTAACTCGTCAAAAAATACTATTTTTCTGAATCAATGATATATTCGATGAATGTAGAAATAATATTTTTTGTTTAACATATATTGCAATTGTTTAAACAATTTATATTTCTATATTTTTTCATTACATCGTGAAAAGGTATTATTTTCTTACATTAATGACACAATTAACGAATGTCGAAAATAATTTTTTTCGTTGAGGATATTTGGAAATTATTCAAACAATTCTCATTTGTCTGAATCTAAATAATTGTTTTTCCCCTGTAAATTGCGAGGTGAATCGTGAAAAGTTATTGTTTTCTGGAATGATTCATGCAGACAATGGATGTGAAGAGTGATATTTTTTTGTGAAAGACAGTTTGCAATTGTTTAAGCAATTAAAAGAACTTGCTCCTTTTCATAGAAAAGATGGGGGAAGTTCTAGTTTTTTTGAATCCCTTACACTATGTCGCTTATTAATCAGTACTTTCTTATCTCAACGAAATCGATATGAAAAAATAACTATCCATAACGTAACTGAAGAAAAAGATTCAAAAAATTATTTTGTTTCAAAAATTAGGATATAGTTTCTGAAGTAAGAAATTACTGAATAATAAACGACATAGTGTAAGAGATTCGAAAAAAACTGAATTTTCTTTATTCCTATAAAAAGGAACAAGTGCATGATTATCAATTGTTTAAATAATTGAAAACTGTCTCCCACAAAAAATATTACTCTTAACATTCATTAGCTGCGTCATTAATTCTAGAAAATAGTAACTTTTTCAGATTTATAGGGGAAAAAATTGTTTCAGCAAATAAAAGTTGTTTAAATATTTTCAAACTGTCTTTCAGACAAAATATTACTCTTATTCATCAACTACATTATAAATTCCAGTGAGTGATAACTTTTCAAGATTTACGAGGCAAAAAAATTGTTTGAAAATTAAAATTGTTTAAATAATTGCAAAATATCGTTGAACAAATTTATTACTATCAACATTTGTTACTTGTGTCAGCAATTCCATAAAATGTTTAAAACAAATACTAATTGTTTAAACAATTATTTTTAAGAGCTCTTTAATAAATACACGCAGGTTTCACGAGATAACTGCTCTCTGAGTTTTTCTACGTTACCGATGAACTTACCGACCTATTATCGAGCAATGTTACCATCTTCTCGAAATTTTTTGGCCTCCATGCTCCGTATGTGATGTTGCAAGATTTAATTAATTTTAATATATTTAGTACGTTTAAAGAGTAAATTTATTATATCAGAAGTATAACAAAATATGGAAAAGTATTTTACAGAAATTAAGCACTTACAGCATATTTGAAAATATGCTGTAAGTGCTTAATTTCTGTAAAATACTTTTCCATCCATTTCCGTCAAAACTGTATTCTTATAAATACTCTTGGGAAACGTATTTAAAAACATAAATCGCATTACACACTACTATTTCTCCATACACGAAACACCAAGGTATCAAAACGTTGCAAACAGTTGACAACAACGTTATGTAACAAATGAAAAATACCCATTGTGCAACGTTTTGAAGCGATTCTCCAGGTCAATCTGAAACGCCCAGATAGCGAGGAAAACATACTTGTGTTACATAAAAAAAATTATTTTGTTTCAAAATCTTTGTAATTTTATATTAGAATCTACATTTTATTCGGAATGTTTCGGAAATCATATAAACCTCTATTTAGTTATCGCTTATATCCACGTTTTTTAAATTAGGTCCAGAAACTTTAAAGACTTATTTTTGCCATATGTGAGAAGAGCAGAAAAGTGATTCAGCAAAACAATTCAAGATAGTCATTTTTAATTCGTGAGCGGTTGAAAGATACGGTGAAGATAGCTGTTTGATAGGTGGAAAGGAGTCTTGACGACAGGGACATTTCTCAGGCTCGGTATCTCCTGGGCGATCTGATTGCACTCGTCTAATGTCTTCTTGCGTAGAAACGACTGACCATTATTCATTATTCGATCGCCACTAGACTTTTGCACGTGCGAAGATAAAGTAAATCATTTCCAGGTCTAACTAGGTCCCTTCGGTTAATGACGCGTGTCAATAACTATCGACTGCTGAACCTGAGAGCAACAGCTGAGATAGGTCTGATTCTCTGATCGATTCTAACTGACAATAATCGACGCCTGCTGGGGATAACGAAGGCGCAGCTGATTAGCAATTCCAATTCCAACCACGTCATTAATGCCCCAGTCCTATTTCGATCCCGACTCACTCTCTCAGACATTTCAACTAACGAGACCCCACTAATTTTATTCATTTTTTGAGAAGTCAAATATTTATTATAGAGTGGATGCAGAAAAGTCTTTCTTTCTAAAATGGCAACCTTGATTTGTTACAAATTCTTTTTAAAAAATATGTGGGGTCCCCACAAGCCCATTTTTGAGATTAAAATGGCCCAACATAAAACTTCATATCCCGAAACTTTTGAATTCACTTGCCCTGCAATGAATTTCTGTTTTGTGACCCTGTATGTACGTAATGGAAACACAAAATATTATATATGACGCAGTATATCAACATAATACTTACAATTTAAACAAAGACTTCAAGTCATGATAATTTGTTATTTCTTAATTCTCCTCTTATGAATTGCTCTTACGTGAACTAATCAAACATTACACATGATAAGTATTTAGTATAAAAAAACAACTTCACAGATTGAGTTGAAATTATTCTGTTCCTTTTACACACCTTATTATACAAAGTAAAAGACTGTAAATGTTAATTTTGTTTTCTATTTTGAAAATACTTTATCACACTATTTGCTAAACAAAAAAGAAAAATAATTTGGTTTGGAATAAAGTATTTCAAAAATGGCAAAAATAACCAAAATGCATAAATTTGTTGAGTTGAAGAAAAAAATCGAAGAGACGAATTTTCATTTTTGAGACTACAGCATGGAGTTCCTTTCTGAGATTCTTCTAAAATTAAACATATATAATAATAAGTTTACAGTAAATATACCACTTACACAGTCAAATTAAAATATTTTTCAAGTCTAAGTTTTATCATAACGCGATTTAGTTGCAGCAGAATCTAAGAAATTTACGTAAAAAATCTTTGGATCATATTTTTGGCATCGCCGATACATTAGACTCTTCTATTAGGGTCAGTTAGCGAAAATATGATTTAAACTCTAAATTCTTGTTTAATTTACAATATTAAACAATTTCTCCTTTATTGTTTTCGTTTTACTTCTTATTTTGTTAGGCTGAAATTAACAAATGCAAAGAGAGCTATAAGAAAACCGCTCAAAATAAGAATATTAAGGTATATACAAAATTTCGTTTTCAATCTTTTTCAAACACAATATATACTCTTTTCCAATTCAATTTGGTATATATTTTACGGGAGTGTCTATACTAGGGTGTCCTAAAAAAGCCCAATGCTTTTTTGTTTGGAACACGCACCCCTGAACTTGTACCATCTGGTGGAAAAATATGAAATTTAATATGCAGCCTCTTAATTAATATTTCATAGACCGAGCTTTTAGATTTGATATACAAATGTATAGTAAATGTATATTAAAATTGCAAGCATTTTTAACAGTGTGATCAAACCCATGGAAGGTTCTCGTGGATCTGTTGATGACAAGAGATCGGAATTTCAGTGACATACCATATTACGAATGTCCAAAACGCAAAGCTCGATAATCGTTGAAATCCTCTTTAGATTCATGAATTTGAAAAAGAATGTTGACGTTCCAGTGGCGTAGGAATCGGCACGTTCAAAATAATTCAAATAATTCTGGCTTATTGCATCCTATTGGTAGTTGTACGTGTAAATCGGGAATTTCGATGGAAGCCTTTGTATGCAAAGTATCTCGAATTCGCCGCTTTGCGGTTATGCAAATTCACCCTTCACATACCCTCACTCCACCCCAACCAGATTTATGTTTTCGTTATTGCGTGCCTTGAATTACTGATTTGGTTTTTAACCAAAAAAAAAGTAAATTAAATATATTTTCAATTTACTTTTAATTTCGCGATTGAAAGAGCCAAAAGACGAAAGAACGAACACCATAAAACAGAAATCTCCATCAATGTTGAAATCAATTTTAGTTACAGCTTTCAGTAAATACCTATAAAGTAGGGCGGAGTGAAAATTCTGAAATTAATAGAATCATTTGAGCTGAGCCAGATATTAAGTTGTTTATGAATTTGAAATTTGGTTTATTTGAGGTAGAAACTAGCATTCAATTTTTAGCATAATTTGAATAACTTTGAATGGAAATTAGATTTATTTTAATTAGAAATTGATTGTTCTACTAAATAATGCATGTATCTCGAAATTAACATTTGCATAGTTTCATGGATGAGGGAAGCATTTTAATAATGTTTCTAATAACTAATTAAAATACTAATTACTCAATTTATAGTGTCAATATTTACAGACGCAAATGAGAAATTTTCAGCAGATGCAAGGTTTCACTTCAGCGCATTTGAATAGAATTTAATTCTTTTGCAGTAATTTGTATAACTAAGTCTTTATTTTGTAATAATAAAAGTTTTAAACTTGAAATAGATAGAGAGAGAGAGAAAATTGAGAACTTAGAAAGATTGTATTTCTTCTTTCAGATTCAAAGTTTCAAAGTCTTCATCAAAAATAAAAAATAAAAAAAAAGAGCGGAGGGAAAAAGTAGGAAAAATCTATGCGTATAAAAGTAAGTTAATTGAAAATCCTTAATTTAAATGCTTAATATTTTATGAATTAAAGATCAAACATTTCAAAATTAAAGTTTTTCAAGTTCCAAAGTTTCAAGTTTTCAAATTTCGATTTTTAACCTTACATTGAAATTTCACAACTATAAATTTTTTAAATTTAGATTTCTCAGAAGTGGTTTAAATTGATAATTATTGTTCAATTTCAAATTTTAAAAAGCTTTAATATTTAAGTCTTCACTTTACACATTGTGGAAATTTCTATAATTTTACATGAGTTCTTATTATTTAAAATGCTTTGAATTCGCAATTTCTTATTGTTATATTGAAGTATTAAAAATCTTTGTTTTTAACGTATAATATTACTGAATTGTAAAAACTCAATTCATGAAATTTTACATGGTTGAATTTAAAATTATTCAGCTCTGTAATAAAGCTTCTCAAAATTAAATTTTTTCAATTTTTAATCTTACATATTATAGAATTAAAATTTTTAATAATTCCGCTTGAAATTTTAGATTTCTGAATACTTCAAGGTATTTTTTAAGGTTAGGAGGTTACGGTTAGGATGAAAAGATTGCTACCCTCGCAGAAATCGCAATATATTTTCCCTATTACCCATCTGAACCCGATCGGGCTGGCATGATCAGGCCCGAGTAGGGCTAATTTCATGGCCCAGAGTCGTGCCATACCGGGTTGCATATTTTGCAACGCCACCTAGTATATGTTGAGCGAAACGCTTAATTATGTATCAGAGTGGTACTGTTGTCTACTTTATTGACACGTGAATTCCAGTGCAAACTTTTGATGTTTAATAAATATTATGTAACTTTAACAAAATTATACCAAATTGTAAAAAGAGCACATTGCGGGTTCGGAAGCACCGTACGATAGCCTAAAATTCCATTGCATTTTGAGATGTAGCTTGTGCCAAGTTCAAGGCCACAGAGGAAGAAGTGCTTTCCCGCATAAGCACAATATTTAGCAATGCTAAAGATTGGGACGGCAATCGCAAACATCGAAAAACTTGAATTATATTATCATAATTTCTAATTATCAAATAATACAGTTCAATTTAGCTTGTGTACTATTAATTATTTAGATTAAAAATACCCCATAATTTTTAATATAACTCAATCGGGATCTGATAGAGTACCGACTTGGCACTGACCCGGCACACCGATCAGGCTAACAAGTTCGGCCCAGACTGGGCGGTGCGTTTCATCACGGGTCTGATCCGACCTGGCATCTCGATCTGGGCCCCATTTGGCCAGATCGGGCCCCGGTCGGGGCCACGGTGAAATTTCTACGAGGGTATACTCGAAGCTTTTTTTTAATCCGATGTACAATTGAGATATACAATAAAATTGTCTATGTTACATCGTCATTTTTTAGGGAAAACAGCAAAACCATTTTTTTAAGCTTTTTTTATTCATACCTATAACTACGAAATCCTTACTTGAGGTCTCTTTCCGACATCTTCTCGCACTGATTTTTACTTAGATAGTTTTATAGATTTTGTTCGTAGCTATTTCAGATAACAATTTTTAATATGTCCACTTGGATACATAGAATTTTTTTTATCAGAATTGTTTGGACAAATTTAGCTGCATGCAGGTCGCAATTCTCAATCGATTTATTTTTTATTTTGCTTAAATTACACAGTATAAAATTCATACCAATCTTGAGGTTTCTATTTATTGAAAAAATATTATATTAATAAATAAATTGGAAAGAAATTGAAAATGAAAGTATTATTCTTTTAATGGATTAAAAACACCATAAATGAACCCAGAATTGTTAAAAATTCATTCATAAATACTCAACCAATGTGAAAAAGTTGGTTGAAAAACAATTATTAATAATATTCATAAGAAATGCCAATATTTAATTATTTTTTAGAGCGCGCTGCCACAATTTTTTCTCGTAGAGGCAACGTAATTTATACATTTTTTTTTGTATTACTAACCATTTTCCTTATTGCTATTTTTATTATAAACACAGTTTCAGAACAAATTTTAGAATTGTAAGAACCTTTTGAGTTGTTGGAAATTAAATTTTGTAGAAATTTAGGTAGTTAAAATTCCGAATGTATACAGGTTTCTTTAACACAGAGGGTGAGAAATACTTCTAGAATCTGAAGCCCTCTGAACGATCAACTTTCGACAATTGACGAAAGTTTCATGAAACTGGTCTACTATTCTCTCAGCATAACTCTCATTGTAAAGCTTGGTCGTTTGTTCCCTGGCGCCTAGTGGAGCAAAGGAGTGATGCCTAATTATGGCATTCCGTTGAAACTCAAGCATCGACTGCCGCTGGCAGATCCTACCCTTTTGTCTATTTTATACTTCTCTCTGAATAATACATCATTAAACAAAGAAATTGAAAGAAAATCGACAGAGCCCTTACTTTATCATTTAATTTAAAATTAATTCATGTAAAATTTACTTACCTCAGTTTTTGTATTATTCTAGCTTATCAATAATCGCGTAATAACATTCAGAATTGCCTGCGTAAATTCAACATTTATTTGGCATAAATTGTGACAGTGGATACATAGATTAAATATAGATACAAAACGAATTGACTGTAGACAGGACTGTAGTGAAAATACATAGATGCTTCTTCACCAACGCATTTGTTTTTCATTTCTGAAATCACAATCTTAAGATTCAGACTCTATCAAACTTACTTTGCTCCAAAAATCTAAATCGAAATTATTCTCAATTTTCAGTTATTACATTTCATTTTTTTAAATAAAATCCCAGAGTTTGATTCTTAATGTCATTTCCTTTGCACATTTTCAACATTCATTTCGATTCACAGTGATTATCATTTTCAGAACTTTTCCCAATTTTCGAGAATGAAGAACTTATTAAAACGCAATTGAAATATACCGCTATTCATTTTTATAATATTTGAGTTCCTTTAATGGAAAAAATTGGTTATTGCTGTATTAAATAACTTTATTAAAAATTAGTTTATAACTTCCTTCTCGAATAGGATGAAATTCTTAGCTTGTCATGAAGCCTATTTCTTAAATTAAATTACACGCATGGCAGAGTTCAATACAGACTTATTAACTATTTACAGATTTTATTTCGAAGAATCGAGAATTGCCCTTTGATTTATAGTTTATACAAATGTGAATAAAAAAACCTCGCTTGAAATAAAATGTACTTTTTACAGCATGACAATTAATTTTCAGGGCTTTTGGCAGTAAAGTAACTTCAAATTCTACTTACAGCAATTTAATTCTATTTGATGCATAGCTCAGTAATTTCGATTTTAGCCATCTCTTTTCCAAAAAAATCACGAAAGATTGACTAATTTTGAAAGAATTTTAAAACACCATTATAGATCATGAATCTCCAAAGAAAGATCCGAAATTCAAAAATTTAAACAGGAACCTCGACGCAAATATCTTGAAAATATTCGTCATTTTTATGTATCATATATATTATATACTATATAATATCGCTATATGTATAATATTGCTATCAACTAAGCATTATATTATTATAATGTCGAATGTAGTGTGAACTGTTTTACGATTAATATTAGGGATCACAGCCATAGCTTTGAATACGAATCTCTCGTTCGTATTTTGAAAACCAGTGTAATTATAACGTTTAGTTAATCATGAAGTCAATACTTGCTAATCAACTACGCACATACATTATATTGAATTTCTAAATCGTTAGCCGCTTTTTCATACTAAGGAAAGTATCAAGTCCAACAAAAATGGAATGAAACAATTAAAAATGATTTTATTCTAAATGATGACTTAGAGGACATTTTTAAGAGTTAAGTCTTATCTAAATAAATTTATGGATTGATCAAATTAAATTGTATATAAAAATTCGAATTCATATATTATAATCATTTGGCTTTTTGAGTTTTTATTTTTCATGACTACCGTATTTCAATTACAAAGATACCCATCGTATCGAGCGTTCGTAATTCGATTTCGAATCAGCATTGAAATCGCGAGTCAACGAACTTTGCCCTTTACAAAAAATAAAGTTTCGGACTAAGAGTGGCAAAGATTCGACCTTTAGTTTTATGTGATTCGAATCAAATCCGTTAATGCATTCTTAAAGCCGCTCGACTACAAATGCAATACAGAAAGACAACATCGATTCTACTGCTCTAAAATTTACTGTACGATTTCTACTTTCTACGTATTTAAAGGACTGAATTGCCTCGCTTCTCTCTCATCTCAGTCTATTGAAGAAAAAAAAGATTCAGAAATAATTTTCCTAAACAGTTTTGATTTTCAATATTTCATTATTTAAGTGTACTTTGGCATTTGTTTTTTTAGGGTTTTTTTTTACAAATTCAATATAATTCCGCAAATGTCCATAGAAAAAAGGAGGATGCTTCTGTTTTCTTTAGAGTCGAGCTTATCTTGTGCCTAACTCAATATCTAGAGGTCAATGCATAACATAAATATACTTCAAAAAGTACAGTACCACTTTATCAGATTGTTTTGATAAATAATATTTTTATTTGACAAAAAAATGGTTATTTTTTTAATTTATTGATTATTCATTTCATTCATACATTTCATCCTAAATTCAAAGTGTAATTTAAAAGCTCTCAAAACTTAAAGCTACCAATTTGCAATCAATTTCAAATTTTGAAGATACATTGTTCAGAATCTTTTACTTTAAAGCCTTCAATAATGATTCGGATTAAGTAACCGGTTATAGAATTATTTTCTACCAGAGCATATTTTGAATGAAATGATTTTATAATCGGTTACTTCACTCGGGCTCTCAATTGGCAGCAGTTTTTAAATAAATTCCAAATTAATTGTATTGAAAAAAATAATTTACATTGAATTCTAATTATTTTTAATTGTTCTTTTTGGGTAACAAAGTGACTGGAGATCGAAAAGCGAGTAATCATGAAAAAGACTAGAGACCCGCGTGCAGCTGACGTAGATAGTGATGTTTTAGACTTGAAGAGAGCGTGCATCGGTGGGTCAAGCTACGGCTAAGTAGTTTAGGAGGGACCGTGATATCGGACGTTACTTCACTTAAATCACCCTAGGAGGCTAGACTATTCCAAAATTGTGGACGCGACTCATTCTACCATTTGTTGATTTATTTCTTTGCTAGACGATTCAAAACTACTAAAAAACTTCTTAAAAACACACACACAGACTACTCTAAAATCTACGACAGTGCTCTACTTTGACAAAAACGCAACAAAATTGTTTTGAAAAAATATTTTCTATGCAAAATATTTATGCAAAGATTCTTGCAATTAAATTCTTAAATGCGACAGACCATATTCTTGTTGACGATAAAATTTTGTTCAATGAAAACACAGAGAGGTGAAACGAATTGGAGATATTTTGAAAGCAGTTGAGCGCAACTAATTAGCATCCGATAATTTACGAAAAGTATGGTTAATTTATTCGTTCCGTTTGGCTAATTTGCTTCGCGTGATACACGAATCAGAGGTAAAATATAAATTATACAGAAGAGCGATAAACGTGATCAGGAATAAATATAAATCGTGAACTGACAAACTTGAATATATGGCTTGGCCTGCATAGCAAACAAATTCTGCAACTTTGTCAATAAAATTTTAACAATCTCTGGGTTTTAGGGTCTAATAAAAACGCCCAAGTATTTGCGAGACAACCATAATTCTGGGTTTCTCGGGCGCGATCACGTTTTTCCTTCTATGGCCAGTTTCTACAGGAATGTTAACGATCCTACGGTCCTAAGAGCGTCGTAAAAGACAAAAATACAGTTAGTGGCTCAGTAATGAAAATGAGAATCCAAAGTGCAGAAAAACAATCAAGAAGTCTGAATATTTTTGGAAACAAAAAATATTGAAAAAATTGCAACTGATGGAAAAAATGAATAAATTGTTGAAGAAAAGATCTATTATAAGCCACATTTTACGTTTAGAACAATGTTATAAATGTATCTTTTGATTTCATCGTTGTGCAATTGTCAAACTTTGACTATTACACTTATAAAATGGTTCATTATTCATATATATATATATATATATATATATATACAATACAATACAATTGTAGATATCGTTCATACAATTGCACAATAATCATTTCTTTATTTCAATAAATTTAAAATTCGTAAATGTCAAAAGCTCAATGGTTCGTTATTATAACTACTCGTATTCATTTGTAAAATAGGTAATTTGAAAGATTATGAAAACTCTGTAATTAAACTCAAATCACCTGAGTAAAAATCATAAATATGGGAGTGATAAATTATCGACTTTCCAAAGTATAAAAGATTTATCATAAATAAGACAATCCCATACTTCAAGTATATTAAAATATTATAGATCAAGTATAACTAAAGTATAGGGGTAGTATGGGATATACTTCATACATACTTAGGTATATCTAAATTATAGGTATACTTCATCTCTACTTAAGTATAGCTAAAGTATAGATTATACTTCATTTATACTTAGGTATGGCCAAAGTATCGGATAGGATTCATTTTTTTTTTCAAGATATCCCAGCAACGGAATAAAACATAACATATCATAAATGACAACTCGTCCGAAAAACTTAAAAGTTCACAATTCAAGTAATTTCGTGAGAAAAATATGTTTTCAATATTGTTCGCGGGTGTAACGCAAAAGCGGGTTAATAAAATCTTTGAAATATTGAAGTTCCAACAAAAATTTTTTTTCATGAAATCTACTTGAGACTGAAAAATAAACTTCTCAGTTTTTAAGATTTATGGAAAATCATCATAACAAGAGGATATACAATAGAAAATTCATCTGATTCTTATAAAATATACTTACATTGGTAAGAGATCCAGAATCTTTGATTCGTAAACGCAGTGTTATTAGCATAAGAAGATTCAACCTAATTTTTATTTAGTTGAAATGTTAAATCTTATAATTAACATTTTACTTATTTGCATTGTACTTATTTCAAAAGTTACAAGCAATATTCTTTGATGTTCTGAAAATCATGATTCCGGATCTGTATTTTCATGTATTTCAGATATCCGATTTTTACCCATCATCTATAATACAGCTATATCTACTATAGCCATACCTTTTGTACACTTTAGACCAGTTTTTAACATAATTCACATACTTGACCTATACTTGAGAGATATACATCAGCCATACTTTGACTGAATATCAGTTATTCTTCAGCTATATTTGTGCTATACATCCACTATACTTCATACAAATATACATGAAGTATGGGATCGTCTCATTTGCCATATTTTTACTATAATATATGAGAGGTCACTCCCATACGATTTCCCAGCTGTTTTCCTAGATCAATCCCATAAAAAAATTGTTTACCCGGGTAACATCAAATACTTTTTGACTATAAAAATGAAAATGACAAGATTTCGAATTTAATTAAAGTTGCAGAAAGCATTCTCTATATGAAGATTAGAATCAGGCGAAAAAGCGAAGAGCCTAAACACTAGACATCGAGAATATTGAAAAGTTTTCGGACTTGAATTTTCAAGCTTTCGCTACATCTAAAAATTTCCTGAAATCCGAGAAACGCAGGAATTTACATTTTTGAAAAAACTTGTTAATAAATTTGAGCTTCTCGAATTCAAATAAATCGTCTATAACCCTGTAGCTCATTTTTCCACACATCGATCTAAAATCCTCAACTTTTAGTGGAATCTTAGACCAATTTGAATAATTATGGTTATTCTACTTAAATCTATATTTACATAATAGGTTTGTAAACATATTAGGAATTAAGATTTCGATTTTTGGCAAAAGAGGAAGGAAAGTTTGATTTTTATTTTTTATTTTGTTTATTTTGATAATTATGCATTATTTCAATTAAAAAATTATAGATTGTTATCGAATAAAATTCATATAACATTCCAAATCGAAGAACGTCTTTAAATCGAATAAGCTTGGAATAAATCGTCATTTTTTTCCTTTTTTGAATAGATAGATTATTAGACTTTTCGCAACAAAAATAAAAAACAAAAGCTTGTTAAAAATATCTAATTGATATTGAGTGATTCTTCTTGTAAATGGAACTCGTTATTTTTTAATCCTGATCGGATATAAAAATGAACTGAACTGCGTGTATGAAAGATTTTTACGAGTTTAAACAAAAATTACCAATAACATTTCAAGTGCTTTCAAATTGCGATATAGTTAAAAAAAATTAAAAAATAAACTACAAAAAAGGAATTTATATTTACAGCCATTATTTGATTACAAACTAATGTAAAAAATTATACAAATCTTAAAACAATCAAAAATATTGCACTGAAAGCTTTGTTTAGAAATTTTTGTAGATCAAGGCTTTTAAATTGGAAGATCCCTTTTAACAATATTTACCGACATTCGCACGCTTAAAGGTTCCATTTCATGCCAAAATTTATTTTCCATTATCATGAAAAAAAAATTCTTATCACCTCGATCGCCATTCCAATTTGAAAAAGGCTTCATACAAAAATTGCTGAATCATTTTAGTATTAAAGAGATTAATGTAAGATTATGATTCTTGGTAAATGTCGATAACAGATTAACAGAAAAATGTAAAACCAGTGTTGGCTATATAAGAGGACGTGAGATATGAATTAAATGAATTGAAGAATAAAAACATGAAAAAATCTATATTCATTTTTGAATAAGGAAGCTACCTAACTACGATAAAACTAATCGAGTTTTCCCAGAAACGCCTAATTACAATTGAGCATTCTAATTTCTGTCAAACTCATGACACGATGATGAGTTTCTACTCTTTAGCAAAAATAAATATCGTGTAACGTTGCCTAATTTACGAGAATATTCTGATCAAGAGGTTTCATGGTAACGCATATTTATAATATTTATAGTATATCTCGTACATTGACACGATGAGCATGCAAAATCATTTAAAGAAATCTTCCACTGAGCTTTTCATAAATTCAAATATTTTTTGATGCATTATATTGTTGCCTAATTGATTTGTTAATTTATTCAATCATATTTCAACTATTTCTTATTCGTAAATTTTTAATGCTGTGTAATTTTGATTTTTTAATCAAAAGTGGAAGATTTCAAATGAGCTCCCTCGACAAATGCTCGAGGGAACACTGTAATACTTTTTACATAATTTTCTCTTTTTTTAAAAGAAATTGGCTTATCACACGTACCATGAGACTTGGCAAGAAGCGACGTACATGAATAATTATATTCAATATACAGGAAATATTCGCCCTTGGAAATACTTAAGAACTAGTACTTTGGTAAAGACTCAATCACTTTGTATAATATTATACTTCGCTTAGGTATCGTTCGTCGTATTAGCATTACAAGTCGATTATCTGTCAATCCTCCTTCCCTCTATTATCGCGAATTACGATATAATTAATTCGATTTTGATTACAACTATCATGGACGTATCGCTCTTTCGTAGAGTGCCTCGTCATTCAGTCCAAATACAGGAATTCATTAAAAAATTCTTCAATGGGAAAGTTAATTTTATTCTCAATCTTATTTTCAAACATAGATTTAATATTTTTCGGTTTCAAAAACTAGTGAATTTAATGAAAATGGATTTTTTTACTGAATAAATTCAAAATATTAATATTGAGCAAGTTTGTGGACAAGTTTCGCCCAACCCTCTCTTTAATGAATTCCATTCACTGCCAGATTGAATGAGGAGTTCTGCGGTTTAAATTACAAACTCTTCTCCTATGATTCAATTCCACTTCCTCATTTGACTTTTTCAGAAATTCATTTCAATTAGGACCTTTGGATCCCGAAAATAATCCACCCTCTTATTTGTCTCGTGCCTAAAAAATTGATCTTTCGAGTTAAATGGTTGTATCTGGATCGAAAAAGAAGTAGACTAAAAAAATATATAAAATTCTTTTCAAAATATTTTGAAAATTTTCCATGAATAGATTGTAATTTTCCTAATTAGGTGGCCTAGGGATATGAATGATCGGACCTGAATGAGAGACGAGCTTTTGGTTCTTGGAGGATTGGTGACGTGGACATTCAGGAGGCACCCTACGTGTAGAGTTCGCAATTCCCACACTCTGAAAGTGTGGGAGTGGACGGGCACTAGATGGGATTTGGATCCTCATAGGCCTTCTCGTAATCGCGTCTTCGAATTACTGCGAAATGGGTCATTTGAAAAGAATTTGTTTTCTTACAACCTCGTTCCAGGGTCCCAGTCATACTGTATCCCATGTTAAAATCGCTGGATGACACGTTCGATGTCAGGTACAACTGGAAAAAAAATTAAAAATTAAAGCAATGCTCCAGCTCACAAGTTTAAATTTATCGTATCCTGTAAATCATTCTTTTATTAAATTCTATTAGACATTGAGTTTTTCGGAAATAACTTGCGTCTGTCGCAATCTACGTGAAAAAATTCGCTTATAAGAATAAAAGTACATAAATTTTACAACAAAATTACAAAATATATATCTTTAAATATCTCTCGACATATCATCTCGAAAAGCGTGTCCTTTGACAAGAATTGACAACATTTTTCTGAACATCAATTATCAATTACATTTAGTGGCTCGGTAATGAAAATGAGAATCCAAAGTGCAGAAAAACATTCAAAAAGTCTTAACATTTTTGAAAAATAAACAAATATTGACCTTTTTTTGTTTTTTGTTGATTTTTCAATAGTATTTGAATCTTGGGAATCATTAAATATATGCTTTATCGAATTGTGAAAACAAAAAAAGGGAAACTGAATCAATTTTAATTTTTCAGTTCGTTCCATTAGGATTCGAACCCTCGTCAGTGTAGAAAGTATCTGTATTGATAAATAATGGAAACAATAAACCATTTGAGCCACACAACTATATTTTTCTTCAATTTTGAGTTTTCGTCCACAAAGCCTTCTTGAATATTAAAAATCACCATCAGAACCCTTCTCTACATCACACATGTGAAAATTTATAATTTTAAAATAGCAAAATTTGAAATATTTTAAGTGTTCATCTGTATATACACATTAATTCATTGGTATTGTATGTTTTAATATCATCTCAGTTGCTATTACTATTTTGATAAGTTGTTATTTCATTTTTCATTGTACGGAAAATAATAAATTACAATTTTTTCCTGCAAAAATTTCTTAAATATTAAAGATCATTGAAAATTTTTGTCATCAGAACTCTTTGTTACATCACAAGTGTAAATATTTATAATGTTAATGTAACAATATTTGAAAAATTTTTAGTCCTCATTTAAATATTCAAATAAATTTAGTTATACTGTATGTTCTAAATATTTGTGAAAATTGATCTTCAAGAACAAATACCGTTGTGGTGTGTGTGTGTGTGTGTATGTTACAACCGCAGGATTACGCCGGGAATGTATGCTGATATAAAAGATTACATCCGCTCCCAGCGAAATCGCGGTGAAACTTCAGCTATAACCACACCTCACGACCCTGAGATAGGTGGTTACAGTCTGCGACGAATTCAATACGTCAATACGATGATCCGGCAAAAGTCTCGTGCACCTTCACAACACGGAGCGACCCACGGACCACCGCCTTCTGAATTTTCCCCGCAAGTGTCTTAGCATTTTGTTGACACAGGGATGATTTTCAGGCTATTAACCAGTGAAACCTTGACACTTCCAACAGCGCCGATGATCAAGACGATTAGCTTAACAGAATATTCCAGGTATAACCGTCGCAACTCCCTGACAAGGTCCCTATACAATTGCCGAGAATATGAAGTTCCAGTATATGCTGCACTTCTCATTTTCGACAATTGACTCTATCTCCCTAGTAGCGTTCAGCGGAGCGGTATTTGGGCTAATGCCGTAAGAGCGACCGAGATGGTAATAAAGCACTCTTTTAGTGCCGCATTGTGCCTTTGGATGTAGGTCGTTCCCGCATGAGGTGAACAACTAGATAGTATATGTCCTAGATGCTCGGGGTATGCATGACACACTCTGCAGCTATCATCGGGAATGTCTTCGGCTCAAAATGTGGCGACGGTATGCTAGAATGGAAATGACACCGTCTTGACATGCCAAAATGAAACCCTCCGTGTCCGACTTCAATCCGGGTGATTTAAGAGCAAACGTTAGCTCATACGACATCGAATGATCCTCCATATTTCTGTGGAATATGCCGTGTACACACACACACACACACACACATATATATATATATATATACACACACATACACAATATAAAAGATTCATTGAATTGAAAAGAATCGATTGACCTATGAAATTAATGCAATTTATTGAGAAGTAAGAAAGTTACAGTAATTTAAAATATTTGAAAAATATTTGTTCATTGTAATACTTTTTTCATTAATGTAATTTAAAGTTCATGTAAAAATAAAAGAGTCCTTAATTCAAGACGAAATGATTGACGTAATTGTATTTTAATTCCTTAAAAAACAATCATCAATGCATTTGTAAAAATGTATTTGCTAATTAATCGTCTTGAGGAAGCAAAGTGCTCAACAAATGAATACCATACAATTATAAATCAGAGCAAAGTAGAAACATTCGAGATCGATTTCAAAACTAATTTGAGGATATACCTTCCTCAGACGTGGCGGTAGATGCCACTGGGGCGACTTGAAGCCGTTTTGCTATCTTGAGAACTACTTACAAAATTTTTTTGGAGGAGAGAAACCGCTGTGGAGACTTGCCGCTGGTGAGAGATGCCACAGATGTGACAATTCATCCTGGGAGACTTGCCGCAGATGTGACAGTTAGTTCTGAGAGACTTCCCGCAGTTTTATCACTTTGATATGGACTTGGAACTTTTTCTTGGATGAGAGATGCTCCTGGGGCGACTTGCCGCGGGTGAGAGATACCGCAGATGTGACAGTTAGTCCTGGGAAACTTGCCGCGGTTTTGCCACCTTGATGTGGACTTGAAAATTTTTCCCGGATGAGAGATCCCACTGTGAGAAATGCCGCGCGGGAGAGAAGCCGCTAGGTAGAGATGCCGCAGTTGTGACATGCCGCAGATGTGATATACCGCAGATGTGACATTCCAGAGGTGTGACTTGATGCAGATAGACTTGCCTCATGTGGGATAATACCCATCCATTTTAATCTTCCACTTAATATCAAAATTATCTAATTTCGAAAATAAACATAATGTACGAGCCCAGCTTCACGATTCTAGACAACGACAGTCGGTTTTTTGTAAAGATCTCACCAAAGATATTAGACAAAATGTTTTCCAAAATAGTTACCTCATCAAACACAAAAATCTTAAACTTTAGTCAGGACAAGATCTAAAATTCGTACATATATTTTACGACGGACGTGAAATCTTTTGGAATCCCTAAAATCCATACAAATCCTTAAAAGTCCTTATGAGTCCCTTCAAATTCCATTTATTACCCAAAGTTCTCCTGAAGATCTGTTGGAATCACTCAAAATCTTTTAAATATCATACTTATCTTTTAAAATACTCTAAACTCTTAAAAATTTGTTTAAATCCCTTGTAATTGATAAAATCCCTTAAATCTGGTGAAATCCCTAGTAACAAATATCCAGTGAAATCCCATAAAACATCTTGAAATCTGCAATTATCTTTCAAACTTCCTTAAAAAATGACGAAATCTTTTAAATTCGCTGAAAGCCACTCAAATATATTTGAAAATATTCTTTAAAATCCTTAAAATATTGTCAAATCTCGAAAAATATTGTCTAATCCCGTAAAACATCTTGAAACCTTTAACATCTTTTGAAATTCTGTTAAAAACGTTTCAATCTTCAAAATCTTCTGTATTGTATTTTATTACTTTCCCTTTTACGGGTTTGACGGCTCCGTTCCCTTTACATCTTTTACAATTTCACTTGACCACTATGCTTCATACTTAACTTGACCTAACTTACCCTTTGATCGCTTCGCCTTCTTATTAGTTACTAGCTCTTACATATTATCTTACAAGAGCGCGAGATCTTCCAGGGCTTCCATTTCCTCTTACCATTTCTCTTCAAGCTTTTCCAAGTCACGCAACACTAATTTTCCTTGCACATATTTCTCTTGTATGAATTTTGCTCTTGATTTTGGTTTTTTCCTCGTCCATGCATTCTCTCTTTCCTTTTCTCTTCTAAACTCTTCATCCACCTTCCCCCTTGTCCACAACCGCTCAGTATCCACCTAACTCTATCTACCACGCTCTTACACCCTTCCTATTCCCCTGTAATCTCTCCAACAAGTGCTCCCATGATTAACTTTCATAACCACATACCCTGCACGTTTTCATTTCTTCACTTATCCAATATTTACACTTATTCATGCCTTCTCCCATTCTGAAACGTACCATCCTGGATTACCTGCACTCCTTTTTCAAATTCCCTAAATATTATGAGACCTCTTCCATCTTAACCAATCTATACCATTTATTGTATTTTTACTCCATAATGTATTCCCACCTCTTCCCTTCCTGCTCCTTGTTCATTTCTCCCTCTACTTCCTGCCACTCCTTCCCTTCGTCACACATTCTTATTTCCCTTCTAACATGCCATCTCTCCTCCTCCCATCTTGAATATCCCGTGTTTCCTCTCATATTTAGTATTTCCTGCAGGCATACTTGTGCAACTTTACTACCCTTAACACTCTTAACTGCCTTATCACCAATTTCTCTCTCCCTGTTTCTTCTCTCAGCATATAACCAGGGCAGCTTCAACTCGCTCCCGTAACCCACCTCAGAAATCGCTCTTGCATGTTTACCACCTTTTTGTACTCGTTTCACCCCCAAATCTCCACTCCATAACACATCGCTGACAATACGAGTGAATCAAACAGCCATACTCTCATCTTCCAGTCCTCTTTGAATCTTCTTTTTCCAATCCCCCACACTTGACCCATCACCTCACTCGCACTTTCCATCCTTTTTTCACCTGCAGACCATTTCCACCTGCCGCTTCGAAGCAGAATCCTAAATAACAAAATCCCTCCACAATTTCCACCATTTCCCCATTTATCTTCCATCCATACTTTACTTTATTCTTTCGCTTCCTGAAACAAACTATCTTTGTCTTCGTCACATTCATTGTCAGGTCTTTCTCTCACAGACTCTTCGAATCCTTTCATTAGCAAGCTCATTCCATTTTCATTCTCTGCCAGAAGCACCACATCGTCCGCGTACGCTAACGAGTATAATCTCTTATTTCTTAGTACTTTACCTCCTTTTCCTTTCTTTCTCATTTTCTCTTCTAGGTCTGCTAACAATATGCTAAACAACAACGGGCTTAGCGGGCAACCTTGCCTGAGATCCCTCCCTGACCAGAACTCCTCAGTTTCTGTTCCCCGATTCTCACCTTTGTCTTCGTCTCCGTAATAGCCTCTTTCATCCTATCAATCAGCTCTTCGTCCACCCCCTTTCTTTAATTGCCTCCCACAAAACTTTCCTGTTCACGGAGTCGAAAGCTGCCTTAAAATCTACGAAAAGAGCGACAGGTTTTCCTTTTTTCTGTCCCAGCTTCCTGTTGACAAGATAATTCAGAACGGAAATACCATCCACTGTCTCTATACCCTTCCTGAGCCCTGTTTGATTGTGTGGAATACTTTCTTTCTCTTCTACCTGTTCTTCTAATCTCTTCCTGAGTACCTCCGCGTATATTTTATACGTTACCGGTATAAGACTGATTCCTCTATAATCTTCCACTTGGCTTAATTTCTTCCACTATCTTCTCTACCCGTCCCCTCATCTTACACAGCATCTCATCTACGCCTACCCCATCTTCAATCACCACATTCTCTTCTTCCATTCTTTTCGTAAATTCCCTTGGCTTATCCATCTCCCATTTGCCCATCTTTGCTTTTTTCCTGTTGCCCCCTCCTTTTTCCTTCCCTCTCTTCTCCAATTCTCGCATTTCAACGTCGCAATGACCGGGAAGTGTTCTGACCCTATTACTTCCATTCTTTCCAACAGCCTCCTTATCCTTTCTTTGGCCAGACTATAGTATATTACTGTTTCCCCATTTCCTGCAAACATACTTTCGCCTTCTTCATCCCCTTCCGACTTCCCATTACAAATTAACCATCCTGTTTCTCCCAGCATTTCAAACAGAGTCATACTGTCATGGTCCACCTATTTGTGTTTCGATTTTCTACTTGAAGGTCTCACTCTCTTCATCTGACATCCCCCCCCCCCTGTTTCCCATACCCCTGTCCGAGCATTCAGATCACCTCCTATCAACACCAATTCGTCATCTTTTTTCGCCACCCATTTCCTAATCTCACTCCAACCTTCTTCTTCTCCCCTTCTTCAGTAAAAGCAAACTATCCTCACCTTTCTTCTTCCTATCTTCACCATTCTCGTAATTACTTCATCCGTTTCATTAAATCCCATTTCTATTCTCTCTTTTTCCACCAATCCATTCCTCACACCTGACACCATACAACCTTTCTTTCTTCCCTTCACTTTCTCCTGCTTTGCCTCTTGCATCTGCCATGTCTCTTGGGTAACTTCTTCTTCACTCTCCTCCAAGCTGTCTCATCTACCCGGGTTTCACTCAACATCTCTACATCCCATTTCTTCATCTCTTCTCATAATCCTTCATCTGACACACCATAAAACCCCATGAAATCCAAGGTGACCTCTTAAAATTTTATTGTGTTTTATTTACTGCCTAATGTTCTCCAGAAACTCTTTGAAATTCCCTTAAATTCCTTGAAATTTTGGAAAATTCTTAAAATCTTGTAAAATATCCTCAAATCTTTGAAATCCTTTGCAATCCATTACAATTTTTTAAACACTTAAATTCCTTGAACAACCTAAAAATTCGCGTGGTTCGATAAAATTCCTGCAAATTCCTTTATACTGGGTGTTTTTTTTAAACCCATCCTGCCTCTTAGGGGGTGGAGTGGGGTAAATTTGTTCAAGGTCGCTTTTCCCCCTCGAAAATAAAAAGTTTTTATTACGGATATTTTTTCATTCGATGGTACTTTTTTTTAGATATTTTGCTGTTTTATGTTTAAAAAAACACCCAGTTTATTCTGAAATCCCGTAAATTATCGTGAAATTCTAGTAAAATATCTCAAAATCTTCAGAAATCTTAAAATTATTGAAATATTTCGAAATTTCGATTTTCGAGATAGCGAACATGTTATTTTGGAAAATATAGCGAAGAGGTTTGAAAATATGTTTGAGCAACTAGTGAAAAATAGTTGCATTAGCCAGCAATTTGAAAAAAAGTAGCATCATTGTCATTTTTTTCAAAATAGTAGCAAAATAGATGCACCGTTAAAAAAATGTGTCAAAAGAAGCAATAGTAGCTTGAGTCCGAGGCCTGCATGTTTATTTGTAACTGGAAACTAATTTTGATACTAAATCTGGATCATTTTAATCAATTCATATCACAACAGCCTGCACGAAATCCAGTTGTAATGTTGACTGGTGCGTGAAAAATTCTTTCGGCATTTATGTAGGTTTTACAATTGTTTGTTGAAAACATTTATCTATTAGACATGAATGATTTCCTTTGAAACTGCAAATAAAAAGCTTTGGAAATTTGTGGGAGATAGATGGTTAGGACATCCATATAAACGCAAAAGAATTGACATCCAAGAAAATATCAAAATTACAAAAATAAGAACATTTTCAATAATATAATGCTAACGCAAATTATGGGCCCTCATCAGTGATTTATTTCTGAAATATCAGTGCCAAAGAAACTGTTTATTCGTGTAAGGGTATAATTTTAAATTGACAAATTATTTTTTTTTGGAAATGAAGATGAAGTCAACAAAATTATTTACGTTGATTAAAGAATCAACTGTTATAGAGATTTGAATGAAGACAACAATTTTTTTTTACACAAAAAATAAAGTTATTTGGAGATGGTTAATTCATAAAAATATTAAAAATTCAATTTAACTAATATTTGATAAATGAATCACTGATGAGGACCCATAATCGAGGCCGAAACGTCTGATTCTATGATAAATTGATTTCAATTTTTTGTCACCCTAAAGACAATTTCACCATCAACATCGAAATATTATTTTAACTGAGGGTCTACACAGCTCCTTTCTTGTACATTATATCAATGTTCTCAAATGTAAACAATGCCTGAAGAATGTTATTAAAAGTATTCTCTTAGGAACGGGGTCAGCTTCAGTGTCAAATAATACTTTGAATGGGGGGGGGGGGCGGTCACATGAATGTCACAAATTGTCACAAGAGGGAAAATTCAGTCAAAAATATCTAAAAATAGCGTCACGTAATATGTTCACCCTTCCTAATGCGCTACTTTTATAAATAGTTCCGTTTTCTATTTCCTAACTTTTTTTCAATCCACTTAAATATATACAGTGCACTCCCGCTAACTGCAAGCTCCGTAAGTTCCACTCTTTCCCACTTCTCCTCTACACGTATTTTAACGCACACTCCATTGTGTCTCCCACTTAAACGACTGCGAGCGGCCGCGAGTCTCTGCGCATGTCTCAAAGTGCGAGCTCCAACGCAGCGTGGTTATACGCTGGTGACATCGTTTCCATTGCTACTGATTTATCAGAAGATCTACTGACATTAGTATTAGCTCTCAACAATATACCTTGGCTACTGATAAATTTATTTTTCTTAAAATAAGTTTGCAACTGAAAAAAAAAGATTTTATTTCATATCATTTTGCTTTTAAATAATGAAATTCTATTATAATTCTGTATATTAATTATTGATAACAATTGATTTATAAATTTTTGTTCAATTCCCTGATTTCTTTTCGAGTCTCCTGGCAAAAGCTTCTGACTCTTTGAATCGACCGTTGGCAACGCTGGCTGGTGATGTTGATTGAATGTGAGAATGTAATTTTACCCGTATGCCGTAGCCGATTTTTTTGGATATGGACTGTTTTAGAGTGTAACAGTCAAGCGCGAACATAACCTTTAAACCTCTAAAACTTTTGACCAATTTGAGATTTTGACTGATATTTGAGGCGGTTTCTATGAAAATATTAACAGTCGGTTTTCACAAAAACCCATGCTTATACTGTTTGCAAAACTTTTGTTGCATTTTTCCATCCACAAAGAGGACCCCCTTGTCAAAAGAAACATCAATTTAATACCACTTCAAGACCAGTTTCAAACCACGTTTGGTCTTTTTGTGGTCTGCAACCTTCAGCCTATACCTGCATCACTTTTAGGGTATTGAAATAGACACCACTCTCTCTCTCTCTCTCTCTCTCTCTCTCTCTGAAATAAGGATAGCTGTCTGTATCAACAGACTAGCTATACCTAAAGGTCCTAAAGAAGCTGGGTCATCTTAGTACGTGACGTCACGAAGGTACCATAAGGCAGTAAAGATTATGGTTATGGGCCTGAATCGTGATGACCCTAATAATGATGGGATATTGAGAGTTTACACTGCTGGCTGGGACAAAAGGACTGTGGTCTTCTGGGGACCAAACAAGATCAGTTTAGGATCACTTTAAGACAGGCCTATACCTGCCTATCCTGTAGTCTTAAGTTGGTCTTTCTTTTCACGAGGGTTATTTTTAAAAATGTGAAGCAATAGTATTTTTCTTAACGCCATGCACGAAATATTTAATTTTTATGCATCTATAGCGTGCAGCGGAAAGTGGCCTATTCTTTATCAGTGCAGAAAAGTAATTTTGTTTAATACCCACGTCGGAAATGCGACTTCGGAGGCTCGTTGAAAGACCACGAAATGATAGATTACTCAATGGATGACGAGTCTGTGGTGGAAATTTGATTTACACAACCAATGGTAGAAGCAAGTGAGAGGAGTGTGATTAGCGTTGTCGAAGTGCGGGGCGATAGTATCGTCATCGGTGTGAACTATGGGTACCGAATCGACAAAGTGAAACGTAACCTCCAGATTGAAGATAATAATCCCTCAATCGATTGAGGAATCTGTAACTTCGTTGTATTTCAACTCGCTGCAAAGGCACATTTTCATCTGCGGTAACGAAAGAAAATATAATGTGCAGCGTGTGGGAGATAGGTCATACAGGCCACACAGGCGATTCCAAACGAGGTGCAGTTTGCTGCGACGAATATACCGCCCATGTACAATATACTACACAATGTACAATATACTATTCCAGAATCACTTTTCCGCACAAGTTAGTGACTGATTGGGCGTGGACGAATCCAAAACAATAAGTTACCATAAATTACAATAAATTATAGAAAATTTGCGTAAGTATTTCCGGAAAGTTGGTTTTGCTTTTCGGTGTTGCTCAAATAAAAAATTCCCTGCACTTATTACAAAAAAATATCGTGCGTAACAGGTTCAGAAAATAGGCAGATCTGCCTTGTAAAGTTTGCGGGATTCGTCCATAACTTTCCGCACTTGTCAATGTCACACAATATAAACCCGTACTACGAAACGATATAAAATATAAAAACCAAAACAATGAGCAAAACATAGCATTTTTTTTAATATCAATTTTTTCTATTGAGGCTCTACCGCGGTATAGTAGGGAATTGAAACCCGCGAAAATATTATAAGCAAATTCAGTCCATGAAGTTAGATAACATGCAACATTTTTAAAGCCGATCTATATATCTCTTTAGCGTCTTTCCGCGTCCTTTGATATCCGGTTTTGAATCTTTGAAAACAGCCCACTTTTAAATACAGAAACGGTATTCTGAGAATGAAAAGACTCCTCAACCACCGGAATTTTTTTGTATATTATATATTTGTTACCATTCACACGCTTATCGTTTTAAGCCATGATAACGAAATCACAACCATTATTACCACAAATATACAACCAAGTTTTCCAATGGAAGAGCATAGTGTGTGTACACATCGAAATTTCAAAGTGCAAATCCGAAACGTCAATACTTAGTTAGTCACAGCATGATAATCAATGTAATCTTAATTTCGAAACATTATTTTACTGAAGCGATTTGACAATCCGAGTATTATTCTTTTATCATAATTTATTTGAGTGTGTGTTTAGATCCCATATAACTAACTGTGCATTAAGAATTTTATTCACTGGTTAATGTCACTTGCAATATTATAATTATTGAGTCGCAGTAAAAATTAAGTTTGATCAAGTTAACAAAGCTCGTCTTGTGTTCATACTTTTTTTTCAATCCTTTTGCAATTTATTAGAAATCGACTTGACCAAATCAAATCAACGTAAGTCGATCAAAAAATATAAAACAAATTAAATAAATGCAGCATTCTGGCTCGCATATAAATACAATTATCCCTTTTAAAGTGACATAAAACACTTTACAAACTGTTTTAACATTAAATATATATAATCATTATTATATGTTAATCATTATTTAAAAAAGAAAGCGAAACTTGAGCAAATTCCGATAATTTCGTTGTAAAAGTTATTTAATATGAGCAAATTCATTTGCAGTGAACGTTTCTCATTATTAATATAATCTGTCTTTATACGCATAATTCTTTCACTGCTTGAGGATTGCTTAGCGCATAAAACCAAATAACCTAATCATACTGCCTTCGCATGCGAATAGTTATAACAAGGATCCTAGGTATTACACCATACAGAAAATTAAAATTACACGAGAAGCATACGCATCGCTAAAACTTTCTACCTTACTCTACAGCGGGAAAGATTTTTTTACAAATATCCAAAAATTATTCCTTATTCATCACATCATCGTTGAGCATTCGGTGCTAAGACAAGCTTTTATTAGCTTGTTACAATTACAACTACAGTACAGTCGAGCAGTATGAGGACGGCTGTTTTTTGATATTCGCTAAATGCTCATCAATTTTACATAACAAAGTATACATTTTTCTCTTCAAAACACCAGAAAACAGATAATTTGAATAGTGCTCAGTCTAAACGCAACTTTGGTGGAGAGTAGAGGGCTCGAAGTATTTATAGTGATGGAAAATTCTGATGAGTGCAAAATACATGTTCTGTACTTTTTCTTTAACCCTTCGAGTACATACTGTGTTAATTTGAGCTACAACAAATTTTTGATCGAGAAAGAGTTTCCATACAAATTTTCGGCTTAAAATATTAACAATTAAGAAAGTTACCCTTTTTTTCGTAAGATTCAATTTTTCAACCAAAAAAAAAAATTTCGTGAATTTTTTAAGTATTTTAAACATTTTAAAGATACTTATAAATTGCTTTAATATAATTGAAAGTATACCTCTAAATTTTGGCAAGTAAAAAGGTTCAGTAGTTGTGAAGTTATAGATGATCCAAAAGTGAACAGGGTCAGCTTGACCCAGAGTGTAGGAGATGTTCGAAAAAATAGGTGTGTACTCGAATTTTGATTTTGATCATTATTTATCAAAGTGGAGGGGGTACAATTTTTTTTTTTTTTTAAGCAAATCCTTACTTTCAAACATTTGTAACTTTTTTCCTATTGCTTTAAACAAAATTTCAGTAAAAATGTTTTTGATGGATTTTTTCACAAACTTTTTGGTGGTCGTAACGATTTAAAAAAAGTCAAAATTTGTCCTTAATTTTTGAAAATCAAAAATAAATTTGACTTTTTTCAAATTTCGACACTTTTTTTTTCTTTCAAAATAGTTTTAAAAGAAAGCTGAGATTTTTTCCTATAAGACCGCCGATTTTCAGAGTGGAAAATTCATTCGTCTTTGAGTAATAGAACGATACGTAGACAAGATGCCAATATAGAGCGGGTGGCGCGCGATCTCCCCTAATGCGCTCACGCCGAGGACCTTTGTGCAACGCTTTAGTGCCAGTTTTTTAAGTTAAGTAATATTATATGCTACTAGAATAACTGTTTTTTTTCAAAAAGTGAGGCATGAAGCAACTAATCTTAAACTCCGTGGTGTTGCCCACGACTTGCGTTTGAAATTCCCTGCACTACCAGAAGGAACTGTAATTTGCAGCAGTTCATGTAGATACCAACTCATCAAATTAGCGGGAATATCATCCTTGAACTCTGGTGATATTGCAGAGCCTTCTGGTAGAGATAAGGTAACTGTAATAAGATAACTGAGGATCATGAAATTATTAGTGACGATGACGAAGATCAGCTATATGACAGCAAAAAAGATTTAGATGTCTTAGACACCAAAGTGCAGTGTGAAAAAAATACCATAAAGCTGGTGTTGAAATACTTGGTCAAATTATCGAAAAATGCAATACCTCTAAAGATCTTCAAGAACAATTTCAACTTCTCATGCTTGCGCCAAAATCACGTTGATGCTGAATGAAATAAATATTCAACATTTAACCGAGGATACTGGCATGGTGCTCACAAATTAGCACGACTGTCTGGCTGCTATTGTATGTCCATACTCTTCAAGTTCCTGTCATTTAGGAGTGTGTGAAAACTGTCCAGGTACTGCAAACTTGAAAGATAACATCACAAAACATTTAGTATTTTTTGTTAATTTTATAAACAAATTTAATGAACAAATGCACCGCTTTGACATTTATAAGCAGAAAAAGTAGTATTTTTCTCTTGATTCCTCTCAAATGATGTCCCTAGCGATTTTTAATATTAAAGATTTTTCATTCGATATTATTTGTTAATTTTATAAACAAATTATTTAAACAAATACACACTGTCGGAATTTATAAGAGGAAGGAAATTTATTTTTATTTTAATTCCCTTAAAATAATATTCATAGTTAGTTTAGGCAATGAAAATTTGTCATGTAGTATTTTTTGTTAATTTTATAAACAAATTATTTAAACAAATGCACAGTGTCGATATTTATAAGGAGAAAGAAATAGTTCTTTCTCTTAATTTTCCTCAAATTATGTTCCTAGTGATATTTGATATTAAAAATTTTTTATTAAATATTATTTGTTAATTTTATAAATAAATTATTTAAACAAATGCACATTATCGACATTTATAAGGAGGAAGAAATCGTTTTTCCTTAATTCCCTCCAACTTATGCTATTAGTGATGTTAAGTATTAAAAATTTGTCATTCGCAATGCTTTGTTAATTTTATAAACAAATTATTTAAACAAATACACACTTTCGGCATTTATAAGAAGAAGGAAATCGTTTTTTCTATTAATCCCGTAAATAATATTACTAGTCATTTAAGCTAATAAAAATTTGTCATGTATTATTTTTTGTTAATTTTATAAACAATTTTAATAAACAAATGCATCGTTTTGACATTCATAAGCAGAAAAAAATGTTTTTTTCTCTTAATTCCTCTCAACTGATATCACTAGTGATTTTTAATGCTAAAAAATTGTCATTCGATATAATTTGTTAATTTTATAAACAAATTATTTAAACAAATACCCACTGTCGGCATTTATAAGAAGAAGAAAATCGATTTCTCTTTTCATTCCCTTAAAATAATATTTCTAGTCATTTTAGCTAATAAGAACTTGTCATTTAGTATTTTTTGTTAATTTTATAAACAAATTTAATGAACAAATGCACCGCTTTGACATTTATAAGCAGAAAAAATAGTTTTTTTCTCTTAATTTCTCTCAAATGATGTCACTAGTTATTTTTAATATTAAAAATTTGTCATTGGATATTATTTGTTAATTTTATAAACAAATGCACAGCGTCGATATTTATAAGAAGAAGGAAATCGCTTCTTCCGTTAATTCCCTTAAAATAATGTTTCTAGTTATTTTAGGTAATGAAAATTTGTCATGTAGTATTTTTTGTTAATTTTATAAACAAATTATATAAACAAATGCACCGTCCTGGCATTTAAGAGCTCAGAAAATAGTTTTTTCTCTTAATACTTCTCAAATGAAGTTTCTAGTGATTTTTAGTAATGAAAATTTGTTATTCGGTATTGTTTGTTAATCTTATAAACAAATTATTTAAACAAATGCACAGTATCGATATTTATAAGCAGAAAGAAATAGTCTTTTCTCTTATTTTCATAAAATTATGTTGCTAGTGACGCTTAGTATTGAAAATTGTTATTTGATATTATTTGTTGATTTCATAAACAAATTATTTAAACAAATGCACATTATCGACATTTATAAGGAGAAAGAAATCGGGTCTTTTCTGAATTCCCTCCAAATTATGTTGTTAGTGATGGTTGATAATAAAAATTTGTCATTCTAATTTCTTTGTTAATTTTATAAACAAATTATATAAACAAATACAAACTGTCGGCATTTATAAGAAGAAGGAAATCGCTTCTTCCGTTAATTCCCTTCAAATAATGTTTCTAGTTACTTTAAGTAATAAAAATTTGTCATGTAGTATTTTTTGTTAATTTTATAAACAAATTATATAAACAAATGCGCCATCTTCGCATTTATAGGCTCAGAGAAATAGTTTTCTCTCTCAATTCCCCTCGAATGATGTTTCTAGTGATTTTCAGTAATAAAAATTTGTTATTCGATAATTTTTGTTAATCTTATAAACAAATTATTTGAACAAATGTACTGTGTCGATATTTATAAGCAGAAAAAATATTTTTTCTCTCAATTCCCCTCAAATGAAGTTTCTAGTGATTCTTAGTAATGAAAATTTATTATTCGATATTATTTGTTAAATTTATAAACAAATTATTTAAAAAAATGCACAATGTCGATATTTATAAGCAGAAAAAAATATTTTTTTCTTCTAATTCCCCTCAAATGAAATTTCTAGAGATTTTTAGTGATGACAATTTGTTATTCGATATTATTTGTTAATTTTATAAACTAATTATTTAAACAAATGCACAGTGTCGATATTTATAATGAAAAATAATTAGTTTTTTCTTTTAATTTTCCTCATATTGTGTTGCTAGTGATCTTTAGTATTGAAAATTATTATTCAATATTATTTGTTTATTCTATAAACAAATTATTTAAACAAATTCCCATTATCGTCATTTATAAGGAGGAAGAAATCGGTTTTTTTCTTAATTCCGTCCAACTTATATTGTTAGTGATGATTAGTAATAAAAATTTGTCTTTTGAAATTCTTTGGTTATATTATGAACAAATTATTTAAACAAATACAAACTGCCGGCATTTATAAGAAGAAGGAAATCGCTTCTTCCGTTAATTCCCTTAAAATAATGTTTCTAGTTACTTTAAGTAATGAAAATTTGTCATGTAGTATTTTTTGTTAATTTTATAAACAATTATATAAACAAATGAGTCATCTTCCCATTTATAGGCTCAAAGAAATAGTTTTTTCTCTCGATTCTCCTCAAATGAAGTTTCTAGTGATTTCCAGTAATAAAAATTTGTTATTCGATATTTTTTGTTAATCTTATCAATAAACTATTTAAACAAATGCACAGTGTCAATATTTATAAGCAGTAAAAAATATTTTTTTCCCTTAATTTCCCTCAAATGAATTTTATAGTAATTTTTAGTAATAAAAATTTGTTATTCGATATTATTTGTTAATCTTATAAACAAATTATTTAAACAAATGTACAGTATTGATATTTATAAGAAGGAAGAAATAGTTTTTTCTCTTAATTTTCCTCCAGTTATGTTGCTAGTGATGTTTAGTATTGAAAATTGTTATTGGATAATATTTGTTGATTTTATAAACAAATTATTTAAACAAATACACACTGTCGGCATTTATAAGAAGAAGGAAATCGCTTTTTCTATTAATTGCCTTAAAATAATGTTTCTAGTTCTTTTAAGTAATGAAAATTTGTCATTTAGTATTTTTTGTTTATTTCTCAAACAAATTATATAAACAAATGCACCTTCTTGGCATTTATAGGCTCAAAAAATAGTGTTTTCTCTTAATTACCCTCAAATGAAGTTTCTAGTGATTTTTAGTAATGCAAATTTGTCATTCAGTATTATCTGATAATTTTATAAACAAATTATATAAACAAATCCTCAGTGTCGATATTTATAATGATGAACAAGTAACATTTTCCTGAAATTCCTTACATTATGTCACCAAGAACGTTAGGTAATAAAAATGTATCATTTTATATTTTTCCAATAATTTTATAAACAACTTATATAAACAAATTCATAGTTTCAGCATTCATAAGAAAAAAAAAAGTTTTTTCTCTTAATTCTCCTGAAATTGTATTGTTACTAATGTTTGGGAAGGAAAGTAAATCACTCAGTATTATCTGTTAATTTTATAAACAAATTATATAAACAAATGATCACTGCCTGCATTTTTAAGGAGAAATAATTAGTTTTTTCTCTTAATTCACCTCAAATTATGTTGCCAGTGATATTTTGCAATGCAATTTTATCATCGGATATTCTTTATTAATTTTATAAACAAATGCACAGTATATATTTCTTAATTTTTGAAGCCAATCAAATAAAAAAATACACAGTGACAAAATTTCTGAGAAGAAAAAAAAGTTTTTTCCCTTAATATAAAATTTGTATTTTCATTTTTATTGTAAAATTTAAGGGAATGCGAAAGAGACCATTAGAATTCTGTGAAGAGAGATTCCGGAGGAAATATGTCACGTCAAGGACTATAAACTCAAAAAATAATATTCGCCTGGGAATATAACTGCGAAATGAATAATTTCGCAATGTGCACGCTGAGAGTGGATGGACACTGTAGCTTAATATTTTACAATGTATAAACGTCCAAGGTTCACATTTCCGTCTCTATTTTCTGTTTTTTTCACATTATATTATTTTTTACAGAATAAATTTCTTTTTCGCAACTTTCTAGCGTTATTCTAGAAGAATATTGTTATAAACATTAATTAATTGTTTAAAGAATCATATTTTTTAGCTTTAATTAATACCATAGTCTAAGTAGAAGGTCAAAATTTCAGAAAAAACTGCAACTTTCCAGCATTCCTCTAAGAGAATATAGTTATTAACAATAATAATTTTTTTAAACAAATATTTTGTTAACATGCATTTTTTATTACCTAACTCTATGTACAGATTCGAAAAAATGGAAATTTCAGAAAAAACCGCAATTTTCTAGCATTATTCTAAGAGAATATTGTTATAAATAATAACTAATTGTTTAAACATTTATGTTTTTTAACTTTTATTAATACCTTATTCAAATAAAGTGTTCAAAATTTGAGAAAAAACCACAACTTTCTAATATTATTCTAGAAGAATAATGTTATAAACATTAAGAAATTGCTTAAATAATAATTGTGTTTATTAACTTCAATTAATTAATACCTTACTCTAAGTAAAAGTTCCACATTTCAGAAAAAAACTCAACTTTCTAGCATCATTCTAAGAGAATATTGTTATAAACATTATTAAATTGTTATTCAAAAATAATTTTTAATAACTTTCATTGAGTATACCTTACTCAGTAAAAGTTTTAAATTTCAGAAAAAGCTGCAACTTTCTAACATAACTACAGAAGAATATAGTTATGAACAATAATAATTTTGTTAAACAAATTTTTTGTTAACCTGCAGTAATTATTACCACACTCTAAGTAAAAAATTGAAAAGTAGAAATTTTAGAAAAAACCGCAACTTTCTAGTATTATTCTAGAGGAATATTGTTATAAATAATAATAAATTGTTTAAACATGTATGTTTGTTAATTTTACTTAATACCTCATTTTAAGTAAAAGTTCAAAATTTAAGAAAAAACCACAACTTTCTAGCATTATTCTAAGAGAATATTGTTATAAATAATAATCAATTGTTTAAATAATAATTGTGTTCGTTAACTTTAATTAATTAATACCTCTTTTTAAGTAATATTTCAACATTTCAGAAAAAACCGTAACTTTCTAGCATCATTCTAAGAGAATATTGTTATAAACATTAATAAATTGTTATTTAAAATAATTTTCATTAAGTTTGATTAATTATACCTTACTTTAATTAAAAGTTCAAAATTTAATTGAAAAAACCGCAACTTTCTAGCATTACTCTAAGAGAAGATTGTTATAAACAATAATACATTGTTCAAACAAATACTCCGATACATTTGATTTATTATAACCTCATTTTAAGTGAAAAGTTGAAAAAAGGATTAGAAATATCAGAAAAATATAATGTTTCTAGCATTATTCTTACATTATTCTATGGGAATATTGTTATTAATAATAATAAATTGTTTAAACCATTTTTTCCAACCTTAATTAATTATTTACTCGCTCTGACTGAAAAATTGAAAAATTCCGAAAAACCGCAATTTTCTAATTATATTTTAAGAGAAAATTGCTATAAACAATATTAAATTGTTTAAATTATTGTTTTAAACATATGATTATCAGTATAAAGTAATGTTTTATGTACATATAAAAATCAATTTGTACTAAAAAAAAAACAAAAAAAAAGAATTAGCGCAAAAAAGGGACAACTCGATAGTCTAATATTGATGATTCTTTTAATAATTTAAAAAAACGTCTTTTTTCTAGAATGACATAAATCGCCGAATTTTCAAAATCTCGAATGTGGAAAAATACCGAAAAAACAATTACCAAAACGGAAGTTTTTCGAAAAATGAAAATTCTCAAAGTTTCAAATTTCCAAAAGAAAATAAAACTACTGAAAAATTTCTTCGGGAATTTGAAAATTCGGAAATCAACTATTTTTGGGATTTTTGATAATTTCTGGAATTTGAAAATTCATGTTTCAAAATTTGGTGCATTTAAAATATCGGGTATAAACATTTTCAATAGTTTTATTTTTTTCGGAAATTTTTATTTTCCAGCATACCCCTTAATATCAATTTTTGTTGAAGAATAAAAACACTTGTTCATTTTTTTAGAATCGATACAATTTGGGGGGGGGGGGGGGTCTGAAAATGAAAAAAAAACACCTCGATGAATATATATCATTATCTATATAGTTCCATAAGGAAAAAAATAAAATGTAAAAAAATAAAATAAAAAACTGATTATTAATTTTTCAATTGCTGTTGCGTTAAAATGAAAAACGCGTATATCAAATTAATTAGGATTTTTCACCGTTTCCAGTATCCACTATACCGGATCAGAGCGCTATTAACACGGGTTTGCCGGAAGGGCGAATTAGGAGAAATAATTTCATGATTTCCATCGAATTGGGGCAACTAGGCACGGCCAGGGGCAATCGAATTAGAATAATTAATCACGTGCCAATTAGTTGGCTACAATTTATTGTTTCCACGCGTTCGAATCACCTGTGATTCCAACATTCAAATCGAGCATCGTAAGCCACTTTTGGCTATTCTCCCAAGTCACTTATGACAACTATTCGACTTTCGACATAATTTATATTGACTATCTATAATATCGAACTTTAAATAAAACTGAAATTTTTAGTTTTGTAGGGGAAGTGATGGGAGGTGAGGGGAATGGGGACTGAGGGCCATGAGTGTATGAGAAGTGGGGAAGTGAAAGGAACTAAGGGTAAGAGAAGTGAGGGGAAATGAGTGTTGGAGAAGTACGGAAAGTGGGGGAAGATGAGGGGTTGGGAAGAAGGGAAAATTAGGTGAGGGGAAATAGGGGAAGTGAGGGGGAATGAGGAAAGGGGAAGTGAAGAAAAATGAGGCGAGGGGAAGTAGGAGAAGTGAGGGCAAATGAGGGTAAATGAGGGTAAATTAGGGGTGGGGAATTGAAGGGAAATAAGGGGGGGGGTAGAAGTGTTGGCAAATGAGGGTTTGGGAATAAGAGAAAATTAGGAGAGAGGAAGTAGGGTAAGTGAGGGGATGTGACGAAAGGGGAAGTAAAGAAAAATGAGGGGAGGTGGAGTAGGAAACGTGTGGGGAAGTAGAGGAAGTGAGGGGAAGTGAGTGGAGGGGTAACGAAGGAAAAAATAAGGGACTGAAAGTAGGAGAAGTGAGGGCTAATGAGGGAAAATTAGGTGTGGCAAATTGAAGGGAAATAAGGGAAGAGAAAGTAGGAGAAGTAGGGGAAGTGAGGATAAGTGAGTGGAGGGGTAATAAAGGAAAAAAGAGGGGAGTGGAAGTAGAATTGAGGGTAAATGAACGGAAATTAGGGGTGGAGAATTAAAGGAAAATAAAGGTAGAGAAAGTAGGAGAAGTGTGGGGAAATGAGGGGTGGGAGGGTAGAAGAGTGGCCAAATAAGGAAAGGAGAAGTTGGGGAAGTAAGAGGAAATGAGAGGATAAGAAGCAGAGGATTTGAGGGGAAATAAGGGGATGAGAAGTATAGGAAGTAGTGGAAAATTAGGGGAGAAGGAATAAGAGAATTGAGGGGAAATTAGGGGAGGCGAAGTAAGGGAAAATAAGGGAGAAGTAAGAGAAAATGACGCGATGAGAAGAAAAAGAAGTAAGGGGAAATGATGGGAAGGCAAGTAAATGAAATGAGGAAAAATGAGTAGAGGGAAAGAGGAGGGAAATGCCGGGAGGAAAAGTGAAGGAAATAGGGGGAGCGGAAGTATGAGAAGTGGAGGGAAATAAGGGTTGGAGAAGTACCGGAAGTGAGGGAAAATGAGGGTTTGGGAAAAAGGGAAAATCAGGAGAGAGGAAGTCGGGCAAGTGAGGGGAAATGAGTAAAGGGGAAGTAAAGAAAAATGAGTGGGGTGGCGGAAAGAAGTTAAAGTGTTGGGAAATGAGGGCGAAGAAGTAGGGGAAGTGAGTAGAGGGGTAATGAAGAAAAAAAGAGGGAAGTAGAAGTAGAAGTAAGGGTAAATGAACGAAAAGTGGGGGTGGAGAATTGAAGGGAAATAAAGTAAGAGAAAGTAGGAGGAGTGTGAGGAAATGAGGGGAGTGAAAGCAGGAGAGTGGCGAAGTAAGGAGAGGAGAAGTCGGGGAAGTAAGAGGAAATGAGAGCATAAGAAGCTGACGGAGTGAGGAGAAATGAGGAGATGAGAAGTATAGGAAGTGGGGGAAAATTAGGGGTGGGAAAATAAGAGAATTGAGGGTAAATTAGGGAAGTCCAAGTAAGGAAAAATAAGAAAGAAGTGAGAGAAAATAATGTGATCGCAATAAATAGAAGTAAGGGGAAATTATAGGAGTGAAATTAAATGAAGTGAGGTAAAATGAGTAAAGGGAAAGTAAAGGGAAAATAGGGGAGGGACAGTAAAGGAAATAGGGGAAGCGGAAGTATGAAAATGAAGATGAAAAGTATGAAAAAGGAAGTGAGGGAAAATGATGGTTTGGGAAGAAAGGAAAATTAGGAGAGAGGACGTAGGGGAACCGAGGGGAAATGAGGTAAGGGGAAAAAAGAAAAATGAGGGTGGAGTAGAAAAAGTTTCGAGAAATGAGGGGCGGAGAAGTAGGGGAAGTGAGCAAAAGTGAGTGGAGGTGTAATGAAGGAAAAAAGAGAGGAGTCAAAGTAGGAGAAGTGAGGGCAAATAAGGGAAATTAGGGGTCGTTAATTGAAGGGAAATAAGGGAAGAGAAAGTAAGAGAAGTGTGCGAAATTGAGGGATGGGAAAGTAGGAAAAAAGTAGCGAAATAAGAGGAGAAGGAGTGGGGGAAGTAAGAGGATATGAGAGGATAAGAAGCAGAGGGAGTGAGGAGAAGTAAGGGGATGAGAAGTATACGAAGTAAGGAAAGATTAGGAGAGGGAAAATGAGGGAATTGAGGGGAAATCAAGGGAGGCGAAGTGAGGGAAAACAATGGACAAGTGAGAAAAAATAACGCTATGGAAGAAAAAGAAGTAAGGGGAAATTATGGGAGGGAAATTAAATGAAGTGAGGGAGAATGAGAAGAGGGAAAGTCGATGGAAATGCAGGGAGGAAAAGTAAAGGAAATAGGGGAAGCAGAAGTATGAAAAGTGGAGGGAAATGAGGGTAGGAGAAGTACGGGAAGTGAGGGAAAATGAGGGCTTGGGAAGAAGGGAAAATTAGGAGAAAAAGTAGAGAAAGTAAGGGGACATGAGGAAAGGGGAAGTCAAGAAAAATGAGGAGGGACGAGAAGTAGGAAAAGTGTGCGGAAACGAGGAGCGGAGAAGTAGGGGAAGTGAGGAAAAGTAAGTGGAGGGATCGTGCAGGAAAAAAAGAGGGGAGTGGAAGTAAGAGAAGTGAGTGCAAATGAGCGGAAATTAGGGGTGTGAAATTAAAGGAAAATGAGGGAAGAGAAAGTAGAAGAAGTGGGGCGAAATGAGGGGAGGGAAAGTAGGAGAAGAGTGGCGAAATAAGGGGACGAGAAGTCGAGGAAGTGACAGGAAATGAGAAGATAAAAAGCAGAGGGAGTGAGGGGAAATAAGGAGATTAGAAGTATAGGAAGTGGAGGAAAATTAGGGGTGGGGAAATAAGATAATTGAGGGAAATTAGGGGAGGCAAAGTCAGGAAAAATAAGGGGGAAGTGAGAGTAAATGACGCGATGGAAAGTTAAAGAATTAAGGGGAAAATATGGGAGGAAAGTTAAATAAAATGAGGAAAAATGAGTAGAGGGAAAGTGGAGGGAAATGCGGGGACGGGGAGTAAATGAAATAGGGGAAGGGGAAGTATTAGAAGTGGAGGGAAATGAGGGGCAATCAGGAGAAAAGTTGGGAAATAAGGAGTGGAGAATTAAGGGAAGTGAGGGAAAATTAGGGGACAAATAGTAGGGGAAGTAAGGGGGAATGTAGGAATGAGAAGTATAGGAAGTGAGGAGAAATTATGGAAGGTGAAGTAGGAGAAGTGAGGAAAAATAAGGGGAGGGAAAATAGGAGAAGTGAGGAGAAGTGAGGAGAAATGAGGAATTGGGAAGTGAGGGGAAATAAAAAGAGAAGAAGAGAAGTAGAGGAAGTGAAGAGAAATTAGTGAGTTATGGGGTGGGTGGATAGGGGATGAAAGTAAGGGAAGTGTGGGGAACTTAAGGAATGGGAAATAGAGGAAGTGAGTGGAAATAAGGCGGTGATAACAGGAAATTAGGAGAGGAAAAGTGATGTAAAATGAAGTGTAGGAAAGTGGATGTGGTGGAAATGAGGGGTGACGGGAAGTAGTGAAAGTGAGAAGAATGGAACTAGGGGAACTGGGGTGCAGAAGAAGAGTAAGGAAATGAGACGAGGGGGATTAGTCGATATGAGGGTTAATGATAAGGATTGGGGAAATAGGGAGAAATATAGGGTGGGGTAGTAGGGGAAGGGAAGTGTTCTCTAGGAAAGTAAGGGGGGGGAGTGAAAGTAGATGAGGAAGAGGTTGTGGAAGAGAAGGGAAGTGAAGGTTGAAGTATTGGGTGGGGAATTGGGGGATTGGAGAAGCAGGGTGAAGTAGGAGATGTGAAAAAAATAAGGGGAAGGAGAGTGGAAGAAGTGAGGGAAAATGAGAAAGGGAGAAGAGGAAAAGTCAAGGAAGTAAAGATAAATGAGAAACGAGGAAGTGGGGAGAAATAAGGGGATGGGAAGTACGGAAAGTTAGGTGAAATTAGGAGATGGAAAATAAAGGAAGTGAGGGGAAATAGGGGAGGAGAGGGGAAGTTGGGAAAAGGAAGAGTAGGGGAGGGAAAGTATGCGAGGGGAAGGTTTGACGAACTTAAATAACGTCTTAATAGACTACAAAACCCTTTTTTGACTAATTTTTTTTTCTGATTTCAGATTTGGCTCGTTGGCAGAATTTCGTCACGTAGTAGGAAAATTCACAAAGGTAAGATGTAGGTTCATTCAAATAGAGATATTAATAATATTGTCATCTAAAACAACCCTATTCGTAATTTGTTTTGATGAAAAAAAATAAACACGTATTTTTTGTTTTGAAAAATATTAATATTCAGGGATTTCGTCAACCCCATAAAGTCTAACACTAATTTCTAATTTCCCATAAGAAAAAAAAATACGTTTTTGTAAATTTCGAACTCAATATTTCCTCTCACAATTAGCCATAGAATATAAATAAAAATTAGTTTATGAATTTCACTTCCATAAGCCTTTTTATATGTTCCCAAAAAACCTCCATAAATGAGAAATTTCACTTATTTTTTGACATGATTGACACCGATTTTTTGGATAATTTTGGAAATCTTTTGAAATGTTTCAAAGTATTTTTAAATATTCCCTTTGAATTAATTTTTCAAAATAAACAATGAGTTTTAACATATATTTTTTCAAAATATTTTCGAAATATTTTTAAATGATTTGAATTTGTCATAAAATGTTGTAATCTTGCAAAAATAAAAATGTTTGCTTTAAAATCTTCGGTATTATTTCCCGAAATTTTAAGAAATCATTTGGAAGATTTTGAAGTGTTTAAAAATATTTTCATAAAATTTATTTATGAAAGTAAAAAATCAATTTAAATTTTCCCTGAAATCTTAAGAAACAATTGAAAATTGTATTTAATTTTATGACAAAAAAGATTAAATATTTTCCAAGAAGACGAATTTTCTAGAAAATAGTTCAATTTTTTAAACCGAAAATATGAATTTTCAACAAAAAAGTCAAATTTTTAACCAAATACTTGAATTTTTGAGGAAATACATAAATTTTATACAAAAAAAAAAAACGAATTCTCAAAATAAAAAATCGCTTTTTAACAAAGTAATTCCACTTTTTACAAAATAAAAATTTCGAAAAACTATGCATTTTTGAAGTTTGTTTGTTTATTTTATTTAAGGTTATATAAATATAATATCTAAGAAGTTTTCTGACTTTAAAGGATTTTACAGAATTTGAGGACAAATTTTAGTCAGCAAATCTTTTTCAATATTTTCTTAAAACTAATTTTTCAAAATAAAGAATCACTTTAAATATATCCAGGAATCTTAAAAAAATATTTTGTTATTTTGATACCTTTCAAAATTTATAAAAAAAGCTTCAAATTTTTTATTCGAAATCTTCAGAAATCTACATTTTGATTTAAAGTGTTTAAAATTTTTTTTCAAACTTCTAAATTTATAAAAACTTTTGAATTTTTTAAAAATGATTCGAATCTCTCCTGAAATGTTTGAAAACTCTTTAAAAATTAAAGAAATTGCCCCAAAATCCTCCAGATTTTTTTCGACATTTCTAGAAATTTTTATACATTTTTGAAATCTTATTAAATTTTCTTTAAAAATTAATTTTTTTAAATAAAAAGTCATTAAAAGTTTTCCAGAAATCTTAAAAAAAAATTGTATTCTCTTGAAACCTTTTAAAATTGTTAAAAAGCTTCGAAGTTTTTCAATCCAACTCTTCAAAGATATACATTTTTTTTTTAATTTGTTGAAATCACTTTAAGTAAATTTTTGTTGTTGTAAATTCATTTTTTAACTAAAAATTTAACTTCTTCGTGACTAATTTATCGTTTTGGTTGAAAATTCATTTCTTTGGTTGAAAATTCCTTGAAAAATTCAAAATTAGGTTGAAAATTCATGTACTGTATTCAAAATTATTATTTTTTTATAGAAAATTAATTTTTTTGTGTCAAAATTCATCTGTTTGGTTGAATATTGAACTCTTTTGTTAAAAATTCATTTAATTGTTCTTGAAGATTCATCATTTTAGTTAAGAATTCATCTTCTTTGGTTAAATATTTTTTGAATATTTTTTCCAAATCCTGGTCAGTTTTTGTTTCAACAATTTTTACACAATCTCATTATTTATTAACAAAATTTGCATATAAAATTATGTTTAGCACCTCTGAGCACGAATAAAACTTTCTTACCTCTTGCAGAAAAAATTAAAAACAGAATTGATTTTAAAAAAATTTATTAATCTTTGACAGAAGATAAAACTTCACTTTCGCGAAATTTTCTCTACGTGAAACTAGAAAAATTAATTTTCAATCCAAAAAGAGAAATTATTAACAAAACATTTAAATTTTCGATCAAAAAAGATAACTGAACCAAAAAAGTTGCATTTTAAACCAAAAAAGGTGAATTTTCAAAAAGAATTTGATTTCTAATCACGAGAGGTGAATTTTGAACCAAATATTTGAATTTCCAACTAAAAAATATAAGTTTTCATCAATAAATGAAATAGTTACTTAATTTAAAAAATTAATATTCAACAAGAACAAAAGACAAATTTTCTACAAGTTAGAATGAACCAAGAAGAAAAATGTTTAACAAAATAGTTGATTTCACAGCCAAAAAGATGAATTTTCAAAAAACAAGATTAATTTTCTACCCAAAAAGATGGGTTTTTAATAAAACAGATGAATTTTCCACAAAAGAGTCGAATTTTCAACCCGACACTAGGAATTTTCAACAAAAAGGTTAATTTTCTACCAAGTAGGTAATTCTTTAAATAAATAGTTTAATTTTTAACCAAATAGTCGAATATTTCACCAAAATAGTTGAATTTTCTACCAAAACGTTGAAATTTCAACCAAACAGTTGCATTTTTTACAAAAAAAAAGTATTTAGGAAGAGATAAATTTTCAAACAAAAAAGACGTATTTTCAAGACAAAAATTGAATTTTAATCCAAAAATAAGAATTTTCAGCAAAAGAATTTAATTTTCGGCAAAATTGTTGAATTTTTAAACCAAAAAGACAAATTTTCTGCAAAGCAGTTGAATTTTCAACTAAAAAAAAAACATTTAAATTCAACAATAGAAGACGAATTTTCAGCAAAATAGTTGAATCCTCAAAAAAGTACACAAATTTTCAACAAAATAGTTAAATTTTGGACAAAAGAAATGAATTTTCAACCAAGAAGACTAATTTTCTATTATAAAATAAATTTTTTGCCAAATAGTTGAATTTTCAAGGAAACAGTTAAATTTTCAACCAAAGAGGTTAATGTTCTACCAGAAAGAAAAACTTTTAACAAAGTTTTTCAATTTTCAACCAAGTTGTTGATTTTTTGACAAAAAAATACGTCTTTTTAAAAAAATAGTTGCATTTTCAACAAAATGGTTGAATTTTCGACCAAATAGTCAAATTTCTAACAAAAAAAATTGTAAATTTAAGAAAGAATAATTTGTAATTTTGTACTACTCTTTAGTGGCCCAATTCTCGAAAATCAAATTTGTAAAATTTGACTAGTAATCAGTCAAGTCGAAGCAATTTGATTCAGGGTGGCAAGAAAGTACATTTTGCGTAAGAAAAAAAGCTGTAAAATAAAAATAAAATTCTTTAGATAGTCAAGTTTACCCTTATTCAAGCCAAATATTTTTTACAAAGTTTGTTAAATAATTGCAATTTTCTATGTAAAATAAATAAAATATACAACCGAAAAAAAAACATTGAAAATCGGGAACAGAACTCTGTTGAAAAGTAGCGCATGAGGACCCTGAATATGCTTAATTAACTTATAACCCATATTGATATATTATAATTTTAAGATTGTAAAAAATTCTTATTTTTCTTAACTTTCTCCAAACAATATATGCAAACTCATTTAATATGGTCAAGGGATTACGAAAAGAATACTTATGTAATTTTCAAAATAATTGGTCAAAACTTCAAGAACAGAATTGTTGCCTTTATTATGAAAGAATCATTTACAGTTTGATTTTTCGCTTCAGGAAATAAATTTGTAAAACTAAAATTCTTCATTTAGAAGTTGCGATTTACAAAATTCGAGACAATTCAACAAAACAAACTGAAAAACGCCACTTAAGGTGGATAAAGCGCTGCAAACAATTGAAAACTACAATTATCGACGGGAGATAATTTTTATCACGACCGTCGTCGGATAATTACAGTTGTCAATTGTTTGCATTTTTATCCAACTTCAGATAAGTATCTCGACGATTTACTGTGTAGCTTTCTTACAAGATGCTTCTCCAATTAGAAAATCGATTTGAAATTATTATCGAAAACTCTATAAACAGGAAAATAACGTTTTTCGAATTACTTTTCAATTAGTGCCATCATTCTTATAATTTATGACAATCAGAATCAATATACAGTAAATCCTCGAGATACTATTTATCTGAAGTTGGATAAAAACGCTGCAAACGATTAAAAAATACAATTATCGACGGGAGATAATTTTTATCACGACCGTCGTCATTGTAGTTGTCAATTGTCTGCAACGTTTTTATCCAACTCCAGATAAGTATCTCGGGGATTTACTGTGTAGCTTTCTTACAAGATGCTTCCGAAATTAGAAAATCGATTTGGAATTATTATCGAAAACTCTATAAACAGGAAAATAACGTTTTTCGAATTACTTTTTAATTAGTGCCATCATTCTTATAATTTAGGACAATCAGATTCAATATACAGTAAATCCCCGAGATACTATTTATCTGAAGTTGAGTAAAAACGCTGCAAACAATTGAAAACTACAATTATCGACGGGAGATAATTTTTATCACGACCGTCGTCGGATAATTGCAGTTGTCAATTGTTTGCGTTTCCATCCAACTTCGAATAAGTATCTCGGGTATTCGCTGTGTAGCTTTCTTACAAAATGCTTTTCAAATTAGAAAATCTATTTCGAATTATTATCGAAAACTCTATAAAGAGGAAAATGATGTTTTTGAATTAGTTTTTAATTAGTGCCTTAATTTTTATAATTCAGGACAAAAGGAATCAATAAACAGCAAATCCCCGAGATACTATTTATCTGTAGTTGGATAAAAGGGCTGCAAACAATTGAAAACTACAATTATCGAAGGGAGATATTTTTTATCACGGCCGTCCTCGGAGGATTGTACATTGACTTCAACTGATTTCTGTAACTTCAAGTGATTTTATGTGAATTTAAGTGATTTTACGTCAGTGGCTTCAATTTTGAACTCTTCATGCTGGGCGATACCGACGTGTCATATGCTCACGCTGAAATGCGCCCGGCTGTAGTGGATGAGGATGGGGTGAATGGTTGGGTACCCTCTCTTCTCTTATCTTATTTGCCTCATTTTCAGCCCAATTAATACCTCGCAGTGTCAATCCGGCTTCTTCGAGATTCAAACGTTCAGGTCTTATTAAGAGGATCGGTTCTCGTACTTCAATCAGGGTAGTATCGCATAGCTCGTTTATGTCAGCAAATCGTATATGGTGCTCAACAGTAAATCCATTAGCATGTCCTTGCGATCGAACACCAAATTCTTCCTTATTGGTTTCATTCATTTCTTGAAAAAGGTTAGCGCGCGCTATCACGAGAAAAGGATGAAAAGCAAAGCCATTCCCAAGCTTCTGACCATTTCTGGTAATATGGACAATGTCGGGAAGATCTAGGTTGAAATCGTATAGGGATTGATCATAACGAGGGATTGTAGGTGCCCATGGATGTGATGGATCCAGCGCTGGAGGGTCTGGGTTCATTCGCTTTCGGCGACTGTGGGGAACTGATGATTCTGCAAGAATGATACAAGTACATTAGCATCAGTGTTGGGTAAGATCAGTAGTTTGGGGATGATTTTCGAGACCATGATGGGCTGGACAAGAGGATTTTTCACTCAAGGGAGATTTTTGAAGCCGCGGAAACCTGGGTAAAGGGAATTTAAGCTTAGGTATGATTTTTGGGTCTGGGGAGAGCTGGACAAGGGGATTTTTCATTTAGCAATAATTTTTGGATCTAGGTAGAGCTGGACAAGCGGATTTTACATTTATAGGTGATTTTTCGTATTAATACAATAGTCACAGTAAATGCGCGAGATACTATTTATCTTAAGTTGGGTAAAAACGTTGCGAACAATTGACAACTACAATTATCCGACGACGGATGATTTTTATCCGCTTCGTGATAAAAATGATCTCCCGTCGATAATTGTAGTTTTCAAGTGTCTGCAGCTTCTTTATCCAACTTCAGATAAATATTATATCGAGAATGTACTGTGGTTCTAATATTAAAGTATTGGAATTAAAAGTAGTATTTGAAAAACATTTTGTGATTTGTTGCATGCGTCACTCCTTTACATCTTATCAATAATCGGAAAAATGGTATTTTAATTATTTTATGAAAATAAAACGGACCGTTCATTGTAAATGAATAATTACGCAGCAAGATTTGGCTTTGTATATAGCATATTTTTACCGCCGTAAGATAAAGAAAATTTGTGTGTGTCCATCCGATAAGGGAACATATTCTTAAACAAATTATCCAATACGTGGATTTTATTTAATTTTTTCTGTATAATTGAATGGCGTGATTAGTTTTATCGTAACTCAAGCCTCGGTAGAGATAAAGTTGTATCAACAAGGATACTTTGATTGAAAAATACTTTCATGGTATGGCCTCTTTCGTCCGTAATTTTTGCTTAAAAAATTCAAAAATTATATTTTTTTTTGTAAAATCATCTGTCAATGAAATTATCTCATCCCAATATTAACCTCTTTCTTATGTCTGTTGGTGTTTTCAAATACGCTTTAAATGATAAAAATATGGTTCATTACTCTATAAGTTGTATAACATTTTTCTTATGTTGGATAAAAGCGCTGCAAAGAATTGAAAACTACAATTATCAACGGGAGATAATTTTTATCACGAGGCAAAATTTATTTTGCATTCCATAAAGTTTGAAGAAAGTTTGTCAGTTGTCATTTGTCATTTATGTTCGATTGTTGATGTATTATTACTTTTAAAAACTGTTAATATTATAAACATTATGATTGTTATAATTTTTGTGTCTGTAAATATTATAAACCTTATGATTTTCAGAAAAATGATTTTATTACGTGATCCAACGATACCCTTAGTTTTTTATATTGAATTACTAGTTTCTTTTACATTAAGGTTAAAAATTCAAATCTACATGCACACGCTTTTTTGGTATGTAAGGAGAATGAAGGGGTTGAAAACAACGATTGAATTTGAGTTTTGCACTATTTAAAATTTATTTGTATTTTATAAAATTTGAAGAATTTTCGTCAGTTGTCACTTATGCTGGATTGTTGTAGCATTAATATTTAAAAAAATTAAAAACAGTATAAACATTATAATTGTTGGAAAAATGATTTTTCTACGTCATTAAAAAAAACCCTAGAGATGGTTGAGACGAATTCAATGATACCTTTAGTTTTCTTATAAGACGATTAGTTTCTTTTAAATTAAAGTTCAAAAATTCAAATCTATATGCACACGCTTTTTTGGTATGTAATGAGAATGAAGGGGTGAAAACAACGATTAAATTTTAGTTTTTGGACTGTTTAAAATTTATTGGTATCCCATAAAATTTGAAGAAAGTTTATCTGTTGTTATTCAGGTTTGATTGTTGCTACATTATTGTTTAAAAAAATCATTAATATTATAAACGTAATAATTCTTTGAAAAATCTTCTCTTTACACGATCAAAAAGCTCCTGGAGATATGGTTGATATGAATCCAACGCTTAGTTTTTATAAAAGAATTATAAGTTTTTTTTTTAAATTATGGTCCAAAAATCAAATCTACATGCACATGCTTTTTTGACATGTAGTGAGAATGGAGAAGATGGATACAATGTTTAAATTAGAGTTTTTACACTATTGAAAATTCATTTATATTCTATTAAGTTTGAAGAGCGTTTGTCGGTTGTAATTTACGTTTTATTGTTGTTGCATCATTATTTAAAAAAATTATAAATATTATTAACATGATGATTGTTTAAAAAATGATTTTTTTGCTTTATTAGAAATAACGCCAGAGATATGGTGGATATGAATCTTACGATATCCTTAGTTTTTTATAGGACTATTAGTTTCTTTTAAATTGAAGTCCAAAAATTCAAATCCATATGCACACGCTTTTTTGGTATGCAGTGAGAATGGAGAAGATGGAAACAATGTTTAAATGAGAGTTTTTACACTATTTAAAAGTTATTTGTATTCCATAAAGTTTGAAGAACAACGTGACAGTTGTCCTTTATGTTAGGTTGTTGCGGCGTTCTTACTTTAAAAATTTTTAAATATTATAAACATTATGATTGTTCAAAATATGATTTTTTCACGCCATTAAAAAAACTGCTAGAGGTATGATTCAGATGGATCCAACGATACCCTTAGTTTTATTTATAGGACTATTCGTTTTTTTTAAAATTAAAGTCAAAAAATTAAAATCTATATGCACACGCTTTTTTGGTATGCAGTGAGAATGGAGAAGATGAAAACAATTTTTAAATTAGAGTTTTTACACTTTTTAAAAGTTATTCGTATTCCATGAAGTTTGAAGAACAATTTGTCAGTTCTCATTTATGTTTGGTTGTTTCTGCATTATTACTTAAAAAAATGGTAAATATTATAACCATTATGATTGTTCAAAAAATTATTTTTTTTACGTAATTAGAAAAACTTCCAGAATATCGTTGAGATGAATCCAACGATATCCTCAGTTTTTTTTATAAGACTATTAGTTTCTTTAAATTAAAGACCAAAAATTCACATCGATATGCACACGCTTCTTTGGTATGCAGTGAGAATGAAGAAGATGGAAATAATGTTTAAATTATAGTTTTTACACTATTTAAAATTTATTTGTATTTCATAAAGTTTGAAGAACGTTTCTCAGTTGGCATTTATGTTTGGTTGTCGCTGAATCATTACTTAAAAAAATTGTTAGTATCATAAACATTATGATTGTTTAAAAAATAATTTTTGTTACGTAATTAGAAAAACTTCTAGAGATATGGTTGAGACGAATCCAACGATACCCTTTGTTTGTTTCATAGGACTATTAATTTCTTTTAAATTAAAGTCCAAACATTCAAATCCATATGCAAACGCTTTTTTGGTATGCAGTAAGAATGGAGAAGATGGAAACAATGTTTAAATTACAGTTTTTACACCATCAACAATTTATTTATATTCTATAAAGTTTGAAGAACGTTTGTCAGTTGTCATTCACGTTTGATTGTTGTTACATTGTTATTTTAAAAAATTATAAATATTATGATTGCTTAAAAAAATATTTGTTTATGTAATTAGAAAAACTTCTAGAATATCGTTGAGAAGAATCTAACGATACCTTTAGTTTTTTCATTGGACTACGAGTTTCTTTTAAATGAGAGATTAAAAATTCAAATCTATATGCACACGCTTTTTTGGTATGTAATGAGAATGAAGGTGTGAAAACAACGATTAAATTTGAGTTTCTGCACTATTCAAAATTTATTGGTATATCATCAAATTTGATGAAAGTTTATCTGTTGTTATTTAGGTTTGATTGTTGCTGCATTATCACTTTGAAAAAATTGTAAATATTATTAACATTAAGATTGTTTACAAACTTATTTTTTTTACGTAATTAGAAAGATTCCTAGAAATATGGTTGAGACGAATCCAACAATATACTTTGTTTTTTATAGGACAATTAGTTTCTTTTGAATTAAAATTCGAAAATTCAAATCCATATGCACACGCTTTTTTGGTATGCAGTGAGAATGTAGAAGACGGAAACAATGTTTAAATGAGAGTTTTCACACTATTTAAAAGTTATTTGTATTCCATAAAGTTTGAAGAACGTATGTCAGTTGTCATTTACGTAAGATTGTTGTTGCATTATTGTTTAAAGAGATTATAAATATTATAAACATGATTGTTTGAAAAATGATTTTTTCACGTAATTAGAAAAACTGCTAGAGATATGATTCAGATGGAGCCAACAATATACTTAGTTTTTTATAGGACAATTAGTTTCTTTTAAATTAAAGACCGAAAATTTAAATTCATATGCACACGCTTTTTTATGTGCAGTGAGAATGGAGAAGATGGAAAAAATGTTTAAATTACAGTTTTTACACTATTTGAAATTTATTTGCATTCAATAAAGTTTGAAGAACGTTTGTCAGTTTTCATATACGTTAGATTGTTGTTGCATTATTGTTTAAAGAGATTATAAATATAAACATGATTGTTTAAAAAATGATTTTTTGACGTAATTAGAAACACTATTAGAGATATGGTTGAGACAAATCCAACGATACCCTTAGTTTGTTTTATAGGACTATTAGTTTCTTTTTAATTAAAATTTTAATTTACATGCACACGCTTTTTTGGCATGCAGTGAAAATAAAGAAGATGGAAACAATGTCTAAATTAGATTTTTTTGCACTATTTGAAATTTATTTGTATTCCATAAAGTTTGAAGAACGTTTCTCAGTTGTCATTCATGTTTGATTGTTGTTGCATTATTATTTTGAAAAATTATAAATATTATAAACATTATAATTGTTTGAACAATTATTTTTTTACGTGATTAGAAAAACTCCTAGAGATATTGTTGAGACTAATAAAAAGAATATTGACTCTAAAAACTATTCCTTGATCCAAAAATTCCAAAATTAAAAAAAAACAATGATATCTGTGAGTCTAATTTGAAGAATTGCGAATTTCATTATTCCATTAGGTATTTTTGCGTTAAAAAATTTTTTTTCCAAACTTTTACAGAATTTTTATAAAAGGATTTCGTTGAAAAATATAAAAGTAAAACCATTTTGAAAACTCGACTGCCTCCACGTTAGATACTCTCAAAATTTTTAACTTGTTGGATTATCGAATGATTTTTAACCTCAAACTGCTTTTTATAGCAAAGTTTGAAATTTTTTATTAAAAACTGTAACAATAAGCTATTTTTGGAATATGTAATTGGTCGCCATCTTGGATTTTTGAAAATTTAGACTTTTTCTGTCAGTGAATTCATTTTTTGACCGGAATAGTTAAATTTTCAGTTTAGAAAATTAATTTTTACCAACAACGAAAATAGTCTAATATATATTTAATATTATAATCAAAAAAGATATTTATTTAAAGTAAAAAAAAATTTTTTTTTCCGAAAAAAAAAATCGAGTCAAAGAAAAATATTCATTCCGAACAAAATTTGCCTTCCATTTGAAATAATTTTGTTTATTTTCAAGTTATTTTTAATTAAATGAAAAAAATCTGTTACAGAAACGGTTTCTTCATAATTATATTCATAATTATACTTAATACAAATTTTTTTTTGAGTGATATCACGATTCTCATCGGATACAATTAAAGCGTGATATTAATTTTTTTTCTTTTTTTCTTTGGACAAAATATGTTTAGTATTCTATTACCAATCATAAATTTTAATATTTGAGTTTTTATATTATTGAAAATTATTAGTATTTTATTAGAATTGAATGCAAATTATTTAATATTTTTTGAATAAGAATTGAAGTTAATATAATATTATTTATTCCAAGAATTTTATTTTTAAATAAAAATGATGAAATTGTTTGTCTTCTGTAACGTACAAAACGAGTGAAGAAGAATAAACAGAGTTTGTGTAATTAAAAATGATTTTGCTTATCATTTTTTTAAATTATATTTACGCAATATTCTCTCTTATTTCTCAATAACTATTTTTCACATTAACGACAAAATATAATTCATACGTGAAAAAAAAATTGGATTGATAATGGTTAATTTAATTATTAAAATCAGATGTATTCTTATAAACTATGACTAATAGATTAATTATTTGATGAAAGATATGTAATGTAGAAATCGTTTTATAAAATTCTTGTTACCAAATTTCGAAATTAATATCAAGGCGTAATAAATAATATGAAACTTATATAGAGTATTATGCAAAATTGTCAATTAAACAATAAAATAATGTTCAATTAAAGAAAAATGTGGAAGTCTGTTTTTTAAAAAAATGTAGCAATTTTTATTTATATATACATCTTCAATATTGACAATTTTTTTATTTTTCTTGAAAGTTCATGTATTTTCTTAAATTTTTTTTTGTAGTAAACTAATCTTCTTGTTGAAAAATTCATGTTTTTAGTTGAAAGTTGATAAGTCAATTTTTTGTTGAAAATTCGTCTTTTTAGTTGACGATTCAACTATTTTGTTGAAAATTCATTTTTGTGTTGAATTATTGAACTAGTTTGTAAAATTTTGTTTGAGCGTAAAAAATTAATTTTTCAAAATGGATTTGTAAGTATTCCATTTTTGGTTAAATATGTATCCTTTTTTTAGATGCAAATTCAACTTTTTGGCTAAAAACTCATGTATTTTGTTGAAATTTTTTTTTTTTTTTTGTTCGAAAATTAATCTTCTTGATTAAAAATTTATGAAAAGTATCCTTTTTGTTTGATAATTCAACTTTTTTGTTGAAAATTCGTCTTTCTGGTTGACGATTTAGCTTTTTTCGTTAAAAATGTAACTATTTTGCTGAAAAGTCATTGTTTCTTTGTTGAAAATTGATTTTTTCTTTCATTGAAAATTTAAATAGTCTAGTTAAAGATTCATAATTGTAGTTAAATATTTTCATTTGTAAATTCAGCTTTTTGGTTACAAAATTTACTTTTTTAAAAGTGAAAATTGAACTATTTCGTTGAAAATTGATGTATTTTGTTGAAAATTCTTCTTTTTCGGTAGAAAATTAATCTTCTTGGTTGAAAATTCAACTATTTTGTTGAAAGTTTATTTTGTGGAAAATTAAACAATTTTGTAAAAAAGTATCCTTGTTGGTGGATAACTCGACTTTTTTGTTGAAAATTCTTCTTTTTTTTGGATTCAACTACTGTGTTCAAAATTTGTCTTTTTTTGCTAAAAATGTAACTATATGGCTGCAAAATCATCATGTATTTTGTTCATTTTTTCATCATTTTAGTTGAAAATTTATATCTTTTGTTGAAAATTTGTATTTTTTGGCTGAAAATGTAACTATATGGCTAAAAAATCATTGTTTTTTGTCTAAAAATGTATTTTCTAATTGAAAATTTATTTTTCTATCGTAAATTTATAAATTCTGGTTGAAAATTCATCATTTTAATTAAAAATTCATACCCTTGTTTGAAAATGAAACTAGTTTGTGGAAAATTCTTTATTTTTTGGTTTAAAATTAAAGAATTTTGTGAAAAAGTTTCTTTTTTGGTTAATAAGTCAACTTTTTCCTTGAAAATTCGTCTTTTTGCTTGAGGATTCAATTTTTTTGTTGTTGAAAGTTTGTCTTTTTTTTGGCTGAAAATGTAACTATATGGCTAAAAAATCATTGTTTTTTGTTTGAAAGTGTAGATTTTAATTAAAAATTTATTTCTTGATTGAAAATTAATTTTTTAATTGAAAATTTATTTTTTAATTGAAAATTCAACAATTCCAGTTGAAGATTCATAATTTTAGTTGAAAATTCATATTTTTGGTTGAAAATTGAACTATTTTGTAGAAAATTCATTTTTTTTTTGAAAATTAATTTTTCAACTGAAAATTTAACCATTCTATTTTTGGTAGGAAATCGATCTTTTTTATTTGTAAATTAAGCTATTTGGTTAAAAATTTTGTTGTTTAGTTGAAAATGGAACTATTTCATTGGAAATTGATGTATTTTGTCAAAAATTTGTTGTTTTTTTCGATAAAAATTTAATCCTTCTGCTTGAAAATTCAATAATTTTGTTAAAAATTTTGTTTTTGGCTGAGAATGTAACTAGATGGCTGAAAAATCATTGTTTTTTGTCTGAAAGTGTATTTTTCAATTGAAAATCGATTTTTAAATTGAATATTGTACAATTCCAGTTGAAGGTTCATCATTTTAGTTAAAAATTCATATCTTTGGTTGAAAATCATTGTTTTTCGTTTCAAAATGTATTTTTAAATTAAAATGTTAACAATTTCATTAATTTTTTGTTTTTGGAAATTCATTGTTCAACTGAAAATTTAACTATTCTATTTTTGGTGGAAAATTAATCTTTTTTATTTGTAAATGTAGCTTTGTGGTTGAATTTTTTTTTGCCTTGTTGAAAATGAAACTAATTCGTTGAAATTAATAAATTATTTAAAGTTATTTTGTTGAAAATTCGTCTTTTTCGGCAGAAAATTAAAAATGATTTTTATTTAACACAGAAGATATTATTTCACTTACCATTATTTTCCTCAAATGAAGACACAACTTCATGGGAGAAAAACGCACAAAGTATCGGAAGAATTAAAAATAATATTTTTTTCATTTTGATAAGAAAGAAAAGAAAAAAGTTGGACTTAGAAACAAAAAGTCTACTGAATTCATATATTTGATAAGATACTGTGTTATCACAAAATATAACTGATGGTGAAGGCAAAGATAATTCGTCTTTTATGAGGAAGAAACCTTGTTTGCGATGTTATAAAATTCAATGTCATTATGAAATGATTTATTTAACTATTTTTTGTCAAAACGAAAATAACTTTAAACGAGGTAGAACATTGTTGGATTTTAAATGAGGACATTTTTTTTCTTCAGTGAATTAAATAAATAAATTGTTTAATACTATTTATTCAATTTGAAAATCTAAAAATTTGATTCAAATTAAATTCTGGTTATAATTCAAGAAATAATTTATTTATAATTATTAGCGTCATTAATCACGCGCCTATAGTTTTTCGATTTGACGGAAAAAATAATTTTTAACACAAAATAAAAATTTCGAATAATTTTTTATTTGTTAAAAGTTTTTGAATACCTAAATTCGACCTCAAATTATATTTTGAGATTTGAAAACAAGGAAATAAATAAAATTATTAAAAAACTCGATTTTAAAAAATATTAGGAACAATTCGACTTAGTTGAAATGGTATTACTTTCAGAAGTTTGGAAAAAATGTTTAAATATTTTATAAATTTTCGGAAATATTGCAAAGTTTTAAAATATTTTTAATCTCTTCAAAACCTCTTAAACTCCTAAATATATTCTAAACTTACACTTTTTTTAAAATTTAACATTATTTTTGAATATTTCCTCAATATCGGTGAATTTACACGATTTAAATAAAAAAATTATCTTGCCAAATTGGAAATTTTTTATTTAAAGTCTTCTATTTTCTTTTTTCCAATTTTAGGATTAATTTGAAGTGTTTTGAAATCGTTTTCAATTTTCTCTTACAGTTTATTTTTCAAAATCAAAAATTATAAAAAAATTTTCCATGAATCTTGAGAAAATACCTTTTAGATTTTTTTCAGATTTTTTTTGAAATATTTTTAAATACTCTTTTAAAATTGATTTTTCAAAATAAAGAGTCATTTTTAAGTTTCTAAGAAATTTAAAGAAATCTAAAGATTATTGTTTGAATTGAAAATAACAATAATTGCAAAAATATATTTCTGGATGAAAAATATTATTTGAAAATTTGCGTAGTATTTGAAAGAATTACAAAAAAACCTTTTCAAAAATCGAATTTTTATATTAAAAAAAAAATTAAAAAGAAATTTTAAGATAAATCAGTGAACGACTCAAAAGAAAAAAAACTTTAAGCTTTAATCTTCTACGAACCTAATTTCCTCGAAATTCCTTTTTATTTTTATTTTTTTTAATTAAAAATTCGATTCGTTTTTCGTAATCCACAAATATATTTTTTCCATATATTTTTATTTTAAATTCATACAATAATTGAAACAAATTTTTAATAAATAAATATTATTTATTGATAAAACAATATTTAATTGTTTAAATTCGGGAATTTTCCAATTCAGGAATATTTTGATTTTCGGGAATTTTACAGTGCCGGGAATTTTATTTTTTGGGATTTTTCAGTCGTCCCGAAAATTTTTTGATTTGATACCTTTGAAAATTTTAATAAAATAAACAGGTAATTTTTTTTTAAATTTACAATTATTTTTAAATCTTTTCAAAAATTTCCTAAATATCTCTTCAATTTATCCGAATTATTTATGAATTTTTTAATCTTAAAAAATTGAAAATTTTTGCTTTAACATCTTCTACATTCTGTTACGAAATATTAGGAAATGATTCGAATTTTTTAACATATTTTCAAATATTATCTTAAAATGAATTTTTTTGAATAAAAAATCATTTGAAACATTCCAAGGAATTTTAAAAGCTTTTTTTCATTCTCATGAAATCCTTCAAAATTTAGTTTTCCTATGAGTTTTTAAAATTCTGCAAAATTAAAACAATTGTCTTAAAACATTCCGGTATTTTTTTGACACATTTTGAAATTTTCAAAACCTAAAATTAATCTTTTAAAATGAAACCTAAACCATTTGAAATTTTCACAGAAATCTTAACAAAAATTTAACCTCCTCCAATTTTTCAAAATGATTAAAAAGTTTGTAAATTTTTTTTCTAATTCTTCAAAATAAGTTTTTGCCCATCATTTAATTTTTCTTATCTCTTTGAAAAATTTGAAAAAGTTTTAAAATTATAGCGTGGTGGCAAAATCTGCAAATTCACATTTTTTTAAAAATCTTTACAATTTTAAAATTATTTTTAAAACTCTTGAATGTCTCTCAAACTTACTCGAATTTTTTCGAAAGTTTTGTGATCTTGCAAAACTGCAAAAATTTGCTTCGAAAATTTTAGTTCTTCATCAAAATTGTGGGAAATAATTTAAAATATTTTAAAATCTTCTTAAATTTTCTCTTATAATTCGTAAAAAAAAAAATTTGAAATTTTCCTATGAATCTTAAGAATTTTTTTTTTTCAATCCTTTTAAAATTCTTAAAAATGTTCTACATTTGTAGAAGAAATGTTCAAAAATCTACATTTTCTTTAAATTTTTGTTAAATTTTTTTTAGTTTATAATTACTTTAGAGTCCCTTAAAATATTTTATAAATAATTCTTAAACATATTCGAATTATTTCTCAAATTTGTTGATTTTGAAAAATTAATCACTTTGGAAAAATTTTTCTTTAAAATCTTCTACATTCTGTTTCGACATATCAGGAAATAATTTGAAATATTTTGAAATCGTTTCCATTGTTATCTTAAAATTGATTTTTCAAAATAAAAAATAATGTGAAATTTTCCCAGGAATCTTAAGAGCTTTTTTTACTCTCTTAAAACCCTTAAAAATTCAGTTTTAATAAAAGAAATTAAATCCTGCAAAATTAAAAAAATGGTCCTAAATCGTTCCAGTTTTTTCGAAATACTTTGACATTTTTAAAACTTAACATTTTTTTGAAAAATAAAACGTAAATCATTTAAAATCTTTCTAGAAATCTTAAAAAAAATCTACATTTTTTTCCTTTTTTGAAATATTTACAATTTTTTAAATTATTTTAACCCTGTAAATATCTGTTAAGGTTACTCGTATTTTTTCTAAATTTGTGTAATCTTGCAAAACTGCAAAAATTTGCTTTAAAAACTGGTTATTTTTTAATAAAATTGTAGAAAATAATTTGAGATGTTTTGAAATATTTTTAAATTTTCTCTTATAATTCCTTGAAAAAAAAATAATAATTTGCAATTTTCCAATAAATCGTGAGAAAACTTTTCATGATCTTCAAACCTTTTGAAATTCTTAAAAAGTTTCTACATATTTTGAAGAAATTTTTTTAAAGTCCACATTTTGTTTGAAAGTTAAAAAATTGTTTTCACTTTATAACTACTTTTATATCTTTTTAATGTTTTTCTAAATATTTCTTAAACTTCTTCGAATGATTTCTGAAATTTGTTAATCTTGAAAAATTAAAAAATTTAGAAAAATGTTGTTTTAAAATCTTCTACATTCTGTTTCGAAATATTAGGAAATAATTTGAAATCTTTTCCAATGTTCCCTCAAAAATAATTTTTCAAAATGAAAAATCACGGGAAATTTTCCCTCTTGAACCCCTTCGAAATTCAGTTTTCCAATACATTTTTCAAATAATGCTAAATTAAAAAAATTGTCTCAAGATTTTCCGATATTTTTTTTTCCGACATATTTTGTAAATTTCAAAACTTAAAATTAATCTTTTTAAATAAATCCTAAACTATTAAAAATTTTCCCAAAAATCTTCAAAAAAATGTAATCTTAAATCTTTCAAAATGATTAAAAAGCTTATAATTTTTTTTTTGAATTTTCCACAATAAGTTTTTGCACGTAATTTAAATTTTCTTATTTCTTTCAAAATTTTAAAAACATTTTGAGAATTATAGTGTGGTGAGCGACTAAAGATTAATAGAGAATTACTAATTCGATTGAAAGAAATATTTTTAGAAATTCGATAGTGGAAAACCAATAATTATTTTGCAAAAATATATTAATTAAATAAAATTTAATTAAATTAAATATGAGCGAGAAATGTAATGAATAGACAAGTTTAATATAAAAAAAACAAGATTGAGTAAATTTTTTGGCTTTATTGAAACAATGATAATGCCAGGTTATGAAATTTGATAATGATATTGATAAAATCTCTTCGTCTGAATCAGAATTAAAATTATTTTATAAAATTTTCCATTATAATTTAAAAAGAATAAAAAATTATTCAAAATGGTCATTACAAATTTTGACGAATTTTGTCTTGAAACAGAGATATTTTTTTCAATTCCCTTCTTCTAAATCAGAATTGAAATTCTTCTGAACAAAAAAGTTTAATTTTCATCCGAGGGATATTATTATTCAGGACTTATTAATTATTAATTATTCCGAAATTTTTAATGCTTGGAAATTTTTTTATTTATTTGTGAATATTGAAATTCATATATATGTTTTAAACTGACTGGAATTATTCCTAAAATTATCATAAAATATGGCGGATTCGTTTTTGACAATTCTGAAAAATTTGTGCAATTTTTTAAAATCTTTTTAAATATTATCCTATTTTTTAAAAATAACAAATCACTTTGAATATTCCTCGGAAACGTAAGGAATTTTTTTATTATCTTGAAATCTTTTAAAATCTGTAAGAAAGTTTAAAATTTCATTCTGCAATCTTTACAAATCTTTATCTAAATTTTTTGAAAAATCTTTTAGAATTTCAAATTAATAAAAAAAATTCAATAAATCTTCTAAATGTCTTTTAAAATGATTCTTCTAAAAATTTGAAAAAATTCTGCCATATTGGAAAAATTGTCCTAAAATCTTGTAGATTCTGTTTTGATTACTTAAGAAATATTTTGTAATGTTTTCTAATCTTTTTTAATATTTTCTTTAAATAAAACGAATTTTGTGAAAGAAAAAATTATTTAAAATTTTTCCTGAAATCTTAAAAAAATTTGTATTCTTGAAAATTTTTTCAATTCCTAAAAAGCTTTAACATTTTTTTTCTGAACGATCAAAAATCCAAATGAATTTTTCAAGATAAGGAATCATTTTTAATATATATTTTTTCAAATTTCAAATTATTTCCGAAATTAAAAGAAAATCTAAATCTCTTTTAAAATGATTTGAATTATTGCTAAAATTTTTAATGTAGCGAAATTGAAAAAGTTTCCTTCAAAATCTTCAACATTTTTTTTCGATATTTTGGGAAATCATTTGAAGTGTTTCTAAATCTTTATAAATATTTTCATTGACTCAATGAAAAAAAAAAAAAAATTAATTTAAACTTTCTCTGGAATTTTAAGGAAAAATTGCATTGTCCTGAAACCTTTAAAATCCTTGAAAAGCTTCCAATTTTTATTTCAAAACCTTCAAAAATCTACATTTAAAAAAAAACATTTGAAATATTTTCAAATTAAAAATTATTTTTGAATGTTTTTAAAACTTTGAAATATTTTTTGAAATAATTTAAAGTTTTCCAAATTTGTTTTAGGAGAAAATTTTAGTAATATGAAGCAATAGCTTTAATAAGTAAAATTTGAACATTTTTTCAAAAAGATGAATTTTCTACGAGAAAATTAATGTTCTACCACAAAATACAAATTTTCAAAAAAAAATATACATCAACTTTCAACAAATTTGTTTAATTTATAAGCCAGAAAAACGAATTATCTACAAAATAGTTGAATTTTCATCCCGGAAATGAAATATTTCAACAGACAAGTTAATTTTATAGTAGATAATTAAATTTTCAAAAAAATAGTTGAATCCTAAACCAAACCCGATAAATTTTCAACAAAAAAGACGAATTTTTAAACAAATAGTTAAAAATTCAACTAATAAATATCAATTTTCAATTAATAATTTAAATTTTCCACCAAAAATGGATAGTTACATTTTTAGTTAAAAAAATTAATTCTGGATCGAAAAAAATAATTTTCAAGAAAATAGTTTGATTTTTAACCAAAGAGATGAATTTTCAACCAAAAAGGCGAATTTTCAAACAAGTAGTTGAATAGTCAACTGGAAAATACGAATTTTTAATTCAAAAATATTAATTTTCAACCAAAAAAGGAATAGTTACATTTTTAGTTGAGAAAGGTTAATTCTGAATCGAAAAAAAAAGAATTTTCAGCAAAATAATTCAATTCTCAACCAGAGATGATTTTTGAACTAAAATGATGAATCTTCCAACAAAAATTGAAGTTTTAATAAATAAGTTAAAAATTTAAGTCAAAGAAAGATTCCTTAATCAAGAAGATTAATTTTCTAAAAATGAAATAGTTAAATGTTCAACAAGAGATCAATTTTCAAACGAAAAAATTATTTTTCAATAAAACAGTTGAATTTTCAACAAAATAATTAAATTTTTAACCAAATAGATTAAATTTTCAAGTCAAAAAGATTAAATATGATTAAAATAGGAATTTTGATCATTTCTAGACTACATAATAATAATTTAAATAAACATTGAGTTTAAGTTTTAATACTTCCAAAATATTAGGTTAGAAAACTAGAAATTTCTATTTCAAAATTGAATTGAAAATTTCAGAAAAACAGCTTACGCAATTTGTGGATGACAATAAAATCTTGTTAACATTTGTTTTTCAGTGATTTGCGGACTAGAAAATATTTTACCTATAATTAGTTCACTTCTCCAGGGCTAAGCTAAAACTGAGGTTTCAGGTTATGTTGCTCTTATATATACTCTCTACGACGCCGGTGATTGGACAGAGCGCCCCACCGTGGGGACTGGTCGAACCTGATTAGCCAATCACGTCGACCAGTCCCCACGGTGGGGCGCTCTGGCCAATCACAGGCGTCGTAGAGTGTATATATAAGAACAACATAACCTGAAATTTCAGGTTTAGGTTAGTCCTGAAGAAGTGAACTGTATTATAACAAAATTTCTTTTATCATAATGAATCATCGTGAAAGCATTAAATCTATAATATTTTACCTAATTAATTTTTTCGCCCCCCCCCCCCTGTGAGACAGAAACGAAAAATCGTTAATCAAAATGAAAACTTAAAGTAGTTTTCAAACGGCCGCTTCGTTAATTTTGAATAAAAGTGGTTAAAACTGCTGATAGTATGATAAACCCCATTGTGTCAAAGATTATTTATGAGCTGGAAATTTATGAATGTATAGTGGCACGTGTGAGTCGTTGGCGGTAAAGTTCCATGAAAACATAAAGTTTAAAGTTTAAAGTCGGTAACAAACTAACAACGTTGAGGTCAAACGTCACCCTGAGTTACGGCTTAGAAGCTCGAAAGTTCCAAGCTTTCGTTCCGCATTCCCTATAAGAGAGTACCCGAGCTTGAGAAACTCGAATGCCCTCTTTCCAGTCCAAACTCTGACCATAATTATGCAATTCCGTCCCTTCCCGGATAATAAATAAAAACGATCAGCTTATCCAACCCGACGGTAAATTTCACTAAATGTCCTCTTCAACTTTCCGACAAAATAACTGCACTACAGCTAGTATATTTTCTGAGAGAAGAACCCTATAAAGACGTTAATTAATTAGTTCAAATCTTCCTCTTCATACTTTTCCTTCCCCACTTCCCCTCATTCCCCCTCCTTCCCTAAATCTACCATATTTCTTCCCTTACAACTTTCCCAATCTCTGTCCCTTTCTTCACTTCCCCCTTCTACTGCTACTTCTACTCTAGTTTTCTTCACTTCCTCTACTATCCCTTATATCTTCCCTTCCTCACCCGCCTTATCCCTCGCCTCACTTGTCTTCTTCTCCCATCATTTTCTCTACATCTCCTCCCCTCATTTCCTCTTGTTCCCCATACTTCGCCACTTCTCACTTCCCTACACTATCCTTATTTCTCTCCCTAACTTTTCCTTCAATCACTCTAATTACCCAACTTTCCCCATACTTTCCTCTACTTCACCGCTCCTCGCATAACTCCTCACTTACCACCAACTTACTATCTCTCTCCTCTCTTCCTCCAATTCTTCCTCCGCTACTCTCCCTCACTTCACATGCTATCCTTCTTCATCTCACTGACTCAACCGCACTATCCTACCGTCTATCCCTTCACTTCCTCCCTCTCTTCCTATCATTTTCTCCACATCCCCTACCCTCATTCCCCCTCGTTCCCCATACTTTCTGACCCCTCACTTGCCTGCACTACCCAAATTTCTCTCCCTACCTTTTTCTTCACTTATCCTAATTACCCAACTTTTCCCTTCATTTCCTCTACTTATCCGCTCCGCCTGTAATTCCTCATTTACCACCACCCCACTATCTCTCCTCTCTCTTCTCTCTTCGTCCAATTCTTCCTCTGTTACTCTCTCACACTTCCCATGCTATTCCTTTTCCCCTTACCTGCTCACCCGCACTATAGTACTGTCCCTCCCTTCACTTCCTCCCTCTCTCACCATAATTTCCTCTACATCTGCTCCCCCATTTTCAGTAGTTTCCCATTCTTCCCCACCCTTCTGTTCCCATTATTTACCCTAATTACCATACTTCTCCATCCCTTATTTCTCCTACTAACCTGATCCTCACATTATTTCTTTGTTACTGCTCCTAAAATCCCTCCTCCAGATTCCCTTTTCCCCCACTTGTCACTACCATACTGTCCATTTCCTTACTTCCCTTCCTCTCTTCCCATATTTTTCTTCACATCCCCACTTATCACTTCCTTTACTCTCTTCCCATGATTTCATCTACACCCTTTCTCCTATTTCCCGACATTTCCCATACTTTCTCAACCGTCGTTCTCCCACACTACTCTTGTTACCCTTCCCTTTCATAATTCCTCATATACTACCACCCCACTATCCCTCTCGTCAATTCTCTCTGCGCACACTTCTCCTTCCTCTACTTTCCTCTCTTCCCCTACTATCCCTTTTCCCCTCCCCAACTCACTCGCCGTAACCTACTCTCCCTCCTCTCACTTCCCTCTCTCTCTCTCTCTCACCATCATTTTCTTTACGTCTCCTGCTCTCTTTTCTCCACTTCTTCCAATAATTCCCTCTACTTTTCTCCATTATCCGTCGTTCCCTGATAGCCCTGGCCAGAAACCCTTATAGTTTCGATCAGGTGTCCGTCCGTCGTACTTTTTTCCTGGGAGGTGAAGTAGAGAAATAAAGTGAGAGGGAGTAGGAGAAGCGAGGGGGGATGACAGAAGTGGAGTAAGGGAAGGGGAAGTGAGGCGTAGAGGTAAGGGAAGGGTAGGAGAAGTGAGGTGTGAGAAAGTAGGGAACGCCACAAGAGGAGAAGTGATAGTAAGGGAGGGGAAGCATGAGAGAAGTGAGAAGAAGTTAGGGAGCGTAAATAGCGAGGAGAGAGGAAGTTTGAGCGGTGGGTAGTAAGGGGAAGTTGGGGAATTAATGGGAGGTGGAGTAGTAGAAGCGTGCGGGAATTAGGGGAGTAGATTGAGGGAAGGAAAAATACGGCGGTGACGTGTAAGATGGGGAAGGGAAGTGAGGGTTAAGAAAGAAGATGACGTGATAGGAGAAGAGACAGTGAGGTAGGGGAAGTTAGAGAACGAATGAGAAGATAGAAGGGACATGAGCAGGGAGCGTAAGTAGGCAGGGGGGGAAGTATCAGGGAGATAAATGTAGGGGAGTATAGGTGGGATTATGGAGATGTAGTGAGGGATTAGATAGCTCATGAATGCTGGTATCGGAGAAGAAGTGAGTAGTGAGGGGAAGTAGAGGAAATAATGGGAGGTGGAGTAGTAGAAGCGTTGGGGAATGAGGAGACTGGAGCGAGGGAAGGGAAAGTAAGGCGGTGACGTAGAGGATGGAGAAGGGAAGTGAAGGTTAAGAAATAAGAGGACGTGATATAAGGAGAAGAGACAGTAGGGGGAGGGGAAGTTAGAGAACAAATGAGAAGGTAGAAGAGACATGAGCAGGGAGCATAAGTAGGCAGGGGGGAAGTATGAGGAAGATAAATGTAGGTGAGTATAGGTGGGATTATGGGGATGTAGTCAGGGATTGGGTGCCTAATGAATGCTAATATGGGAGAGAAAGTAAGTAGTAAGGGGAAGTAGAGCACATAATGGGAGTTAGAGTAGTAGAAGCGTTGGAGAATGAAGAGAGTGAAGTGAGGGAAGGGAAAGTAAGGCGGTGACGTAGAGAATGGAGAAGGGAAGTGAAGGTCAAGAAATATGAGGACGTGATAGAAGGAGAAGAGACAGTAGGGGGAGGGGAAGTTCGAGAACAAATGAGAAGATGAGCAGATATGAGCAGGGAGCGTAAGTAGGCAGGGGGGAAGTATCAGGGAGATAAATGTAGGTGAGTATAGGTAGGATTATGGGGGTGTAGTGGGGGATTGGGTGCCTAATGAATGCTAATATGGGAGAGAAAGTAAGTAGTAAGGGGAAGTAGAGCACGTAATGGGAGTTGGAGTAGTAGAATCGTTGGGGAATGAAGAGAGTGAAGTGAGGGAAGGGAAAGTAAGGCGGTGACGTGTAGGATGAGAGAAGGGTAGTGAAAGGTAAGAAAGAAGAAGACGTGATTGGAGAAGAGATAGTTGGGGAGGGGAAGTTAGAGAAGCAGTGAGAAGGTGGAAGGGAGATGAGAAGGGAGCGTAACTAGTCAGGGGGAAGTATAAGAGGGATAAATGTAGGGGAGTATGGTGGGAGTGGTGGGGATGTAGTAAGGGATTGAGAGGCTCATGAATGATACTATGGGAGGGGAAGTAGGCGGTGAGGGGTAGTAGGGTAGGAGAAGTAGGGGTATAATTAGTAAGGAAGGGGAAATAAGGGAAGTGATAGTGAGGGGCGTGGAAGGGATATTCTGAAAACGGATTTGAAATCAAAGAATCAAGAAACCCCTAGAAAATCATTTTCACTAAAATTCCGTAGTTTTTTTTTTTTTAATTATTCGACTAAATTTTTGAATTGTATTTATTTATTTATAAAGAAATTAAATAAACAATCAAGTTCGATCATTTTCTTTGAAATTTTATCGGATTAAAAAAACATTGGTCAAAATTGGTAAAGATTAATAAAATCATGTTTTAAGATGTAACTTAGAACAGTTTTTCAAAAGTGTTTACCTCTTGAACTAAACATTTTTTCCTCAGCGCTTGCAAATGCTGACACTTGTACGAAATATCAAAGCAGATTCCAAGTTTCATGAATATTTCATGAAATTTCTCACGCAAATTTTTCTGCCAATTTATCTACGAGTTTTTGCCTGAAATTTACATCTCTGAATATTTTATAAAAAAAGCTTGGCATGTTGAAAATAAATGATTATTTAAAATTCGAATAAAAATTTCAGAATTCTGATTTTACGCAATTCTGAAAAAGTTTATTATTTATCAAATCTACATAGTTACTTATTTAATAGTTCATTTTGATGTCCGACATCAAATATAAGTAGTTTGTGAAATAAAATACGAGAACTGAGTGCTTAAATAAATATTATAATTTATTTATTCTGATTACCGTCTAAAATAATTTATTTTTTTTTTTTAATTCTAAAAATTTATTTCCTTCATTAAAAAAAATTATATATTTGGTTTATAAATCCTCCGATTACCATACGTAAATGTTCACTGAATAAGTGTTGGGTATGATGGCCCCCATCCGCGTTTAGCCAAGCCAGACGCTGCTTAACTTCGACGATTTGACGGGAAGCTTTTGACAATTGCATATATCCAAACGGACAATTTCATTGAAATTGAAATTTAAGTTCCTTATCTCTGAACAATATTCAGTTGACCCAGATTCAAAATTTTACAAATTCAAATTTAGAGAAGTAAAATTTATTGCTCCCTGACATATCTTGATAAGAATTTTCTATTTACTTTCCCTATTAAATTCCTCACTTCCCATCACTTTTCCGACTTTCAAACCGTTCATTTACCCTCGCTTTTTGTACTTCTCTTCCTCTCATTTTGTCTCAATTTCACTACTGCCCCGCCCCTCATTTCTCCTTACTTCCGCTACGTCCCCTCCTCATTTCCCATAACTTCTCCTACTTTTCTTCCATTCATTTCCCTTCACATCCTCTACTTCTCTTTCTCTCATTTCGTCTTACTTCCACTACTTCCCCTCTATCCCTCTCCTCATTTCCCTTCATTTCTCTTCACTTCCCCTAAGTCCCTCTACGCATGCCTTCTAACTTCCCCTATTATATTCCTCTTTCCTCACTTCCCATCACTTCTCCTACTTTCAATCCCTTCATTTCCTCTCACTTTTCGTACTTCTCTTCCTCTCATTTTGTCTCAATTCCGCTACTACCCCTCTCCTCATTTCTCCTCGCTTCCTTTACGTCCCTCCCCTCATGCCCTCTCACTTCTTCAAATTCTCATTTCCTTATTTCCCATTACTTCTCTTACTTTTCATCCTTTCATTTCCCTTCACATCCACTACTTCAGTTTCTTTCATTTCGTCTCACTTCCGCTACTTCTCCTCTCCCCCACTCCTCATTTTTCTTTACTTCCCCTACATCCCTCTACGCATGCCTTCTAACTTCCCCTATTAAATTCCTCTTTCCTCACTTCCCATCACTTCTCCTACTTTCAATCCCTTCATTTCCCCTCACTTTTCGTACTTCGCTTCCTCTCATTTTGTCTCAATTCCACTACTGCCCCTCCCCTCATTTGTCCTCACTTCCCCTACGTCCCCCCCCCTCATGCTCTTTCACATTTCCTTATTTCCCATCACTTCTCCTACTTTTCATCTGTTCATTTTCCTTCACATCCCCTACTTCTCTTCCTGTCATTTCGTTTCAATTCCATTACTCCTCCTCTCCTCATTTACCTTTACTTCCCCTACGTCCCTCTACGCATACCCCTCAACTTCCCCTATTAAATTCCTCTTTCCTCACTTCTCATCACTTCTCCTACTTTCCTTCCCTTAATTTCTCCTCATTTCTCCTCACTTTTCTCACTTCTCTTCCTCTCATTTCGTCTCACATCCAATACTCCTTCTCTTCTCATTTCCCTTAACTTCCCCTACGTCCCTCCACGCATGCCCCTTGACTCACCCTATTAAATTCCTCTTTACACACTTCCCATCACTTCTCCTACATTCCTTCCCTTCATTTCTCCTCACTTTTCCTCCTCCTCTTCCTCTCATTTCGTCTCACTTTCACTACTCCTCCTCTCCTCATTTCCCTTTACTTCCCCTACGTCCATCCAAGCATGCCTCTTCACTTCCCCTATTAAATTCCTCTTCTTCACTTCCCATCACTTCTCCTTCTTTCCATCTCTTCACTTCCCTTCACATCCCCTACTTCTCTTCCTTTCATTTCGTCTCACTTCCACTACTCCTCCTCTCCTCATTTCCCTTCACTTCCCCTACGTCCCTCTACGCATGCCCCCTAACTTCCCTTATTAAATTCCTCTTTCCTCACTTCCCATCAGTTCTACATTCCTTCCCTTCATTTCTCCTAAATTGTCCAACTTCTCTTCCTCTTATTTCGTCTCACTTCCACTACAGTCCCTGTTCTCATTTCCCTTCACTTACCCTACGTCCCTTTGCGCATGCCCTATATCTTCCCCTATTAAATTCCTCTTCGTTACTTCCCATCACTTCTCCTACTTTCTATCCCTTCATTTTCCCTTACTTTTTCTACTTCTCTTCCTCTTATTTCGTCTCACCTCATTTCCTCCTCATTTCCTGCTCTTTCCTCATTTCGATTTTCTCCTCTCCTCATCTCCCTTAACCTCCCCTACGCCCCTCTACGAATGCCCCTTAACTTCCCCTATTAAATTTCTCTTTCCTCACTTCCCATCACTTCTCCCAATTTTGCATCCCTTCATTTCACCTCACTTTTCCTACTTTCCTTCCTCTTATTTCGTCTCATTTCCACTACTGACCCTCCCCTCATTTTTTCTCACTTCCCCTACGTCCCTCTACGCATTCCCTCTAACTTCCCTTATTAAATTTCTCTTTTCTCACTTCCCATCATTTCTCCTACTTTCCATCCCTTTATTTCCCTTCACATCCCCTACTTTACATCCCTTCACTTCCCTTCACATCCCTTACTTCTCTTCCTCTCATTTCTTCTCACTTCCACCACGACCATTCCGCTCATTTAACCTCACTTCCCTCACTCCCCTAATTCCCCTCTTCTCAATTTTCCTCTTGCTTCCCCTCCTTTCCCTCCCCTCATTTCCCCTCACTTTTCAAGGCAATAAAAACAAATTTCTCAACAAGTTCAGCCTAAAAAATAACAAAATTTGTTTTGTATATTTTTTTAATACTTATTCACTTTGAAAAACTGTATCATTTAACTAAATATTAATCCTTAAATAACAAATAAAAAATTGATATTTTTCCTGAAAAATAAAACTAAAAATTCTCTAATTTACGCAAACGTCCACTATTTTTAATATTTTTAAAAAGAGGAAAATAGATTTACAAATTAATTTTTTTTTGCAAAATATTATAAAATTGATTATTTGAAGAAAATTACAATTATAGCCGACTTTATTAATATTTGAGCGAAAAATTTTAATTTCAAATAAAATATTATACCGAGAGATTCAAAATATATTTTGTTTTGTTTTGGAAATGTAATAATTTCGGTAAGTTGAAATTGCTGAATTTTTCTAGTTCCGTTAATTTTCACTTTCGGAATATTTCAATTTCGTTCATAAACATTTTCGGTAGTTTTATTTATCTTCGGTAATTTGAAATTTCTTTCACTGAAAGAAAATTTCTTTAAATCAAGGAAAATACAAATATATTGACTCTGAGTCAAAGAAAAGTTTCTTTAGTTTAAAAAAATATTTTGTTCGCCTCTCTTTCTTTGATTTAAACAATTTAAAAAAATCATGTTCTAATTAAATTTTCTTTATGACGTAAAAAATATTTTTTTAAAGAAAATTATTTATTTAATTTCTTTGAGTCAAAAGAATATTAAAGAAATAATTTCTTCGAGCGAAAAAATGGGAACTAAGCCATTCTTTAAAATGAGATACATTCTTTTCATTTGAATTAAACAATTACAAATGTATGATTTGATTTTTAATAAATAAAATTAATTTATAATCTATCTATTTATTTAATAATTATAGGATTTTCAATAAAGATTATTAAATAAAAGCAATCCTTATTCTTTATTTCAGATTCAGGACATTACTCTATATTATTATATAATAAAGTTTATGTGTTAAGTAAAATAATAGTAATTAATAAACAAAAATAAATTGATAAACTTTAATTAATTCTTAATTGTACAACTAGACATGATTTTGCCTGATTTTGGTTTAGACGATTGTGAGTAATAATTAGTGAACTCCTGGGGTCAAGTCAATTATAAGTTAAATTAATCTATTTTTATAATTTGCATGCTGACGTCGGTTTGTTAAGATAGGTCATTGGTCCACTTTGAAACTCAGTGAACTTATTATAAATTGGGATCTGATAATTAATGTACGATCACACCTGATAGAGGTCTTAAAATACAGCTATTATTTTAATTTTATATGCATACTTGTAACAATTAATTTGTATAAATAATTGTCCGTCTCCACTTTTTTCGATTCCATCCAATCCTATCTCATCGTCCCCTCCCCTGCTGCAGTCCTCATTTCCCCATTCTGTCCCACTACTCCCCCTCATTCCCTACTTAAGCCCTTCATTCTTATTCCCTAACCTCCTCTCACACTTTTCTCCCTCCCTACAGAACACTCCCCACCCCATCTCTCTCGTACTTTTCCCTTAACCTAATACCTCCACGACTCCTAATTTCCCCTCCCCTATACTGCCTACTACTCTTTCCTTCCCCTCCTGTACGTAACTACTCCTCTTTTCCTCTCCTACTTCCCATTCATTCAAGTAGATTAATCCCAAATCTCCTCCTCCCTCTCAAACTTTCACCTCTCTCATCACTTCTTTCTATCCTATCCGATCATATCTGTTCTTATCGTTTCCTTCCCTCCTTTACTCCCATTTCACCATCCCGTCCCCTACTCCCACAACCCACCCTCCTCTTCCATGTCCACTAATACACCTCAATCCCCACTTCACCTCTTCACTTTTATTCCCTAACCCCCTCTCACACTTCCTTTCCTCCCTCCAGAACACTCCCCACCCCATCTCTCTCCTACTTGTCCCATAACCTACTGCCTCGACCACTCTCAATTTCCCAACCCTTATTCTGCCTAATACTCTTCCCTTCCCCTATGGTACGTAACTACTCCTATTTTCCTCTCCTACTTCCACTTAATTCAAGTAGATTAATCCCAAATATCCTCCTCCCCCTCAAACTTTTACCTCTCTCATCAATTCTTTGTATCCTATCCGATCCTATCTTTTTTTGTTGTTTCCTTCCGTCCTTTACTCCCATTTCCTCATCCCGCCTCCTACTTTCACAACCAACCCTCCTCTTCCATGGACACTACTCCCCCTCACTCCCCACTTGAACCCATCACTCTTATTCCCCAAACTCCTCTCACACTTTCTTTCCTCCCTTTAGAAGACTCCTCACCCCATCTCTCTCCTACTTCTCCCTTATCCTACGAACCCCCACAACTCCGAATTTTCTCCCCCCTATTCTGCCTACTACTCTTCCCTTCCCCTCCGGTACGTAACTACTCCTCTCTTCCTACCCTACTCCCCCTTAATGCAAGTGGATTCATCCCAAATCTCCTCCTTCCCCTCAAACTTTTACCTCTCTTATCACTGCTTTCTATCCCATCCGATCCTATCCGATCCTATCTTTTATTATTGTTTCCTTCCGTCCTTTAGTCCCATTTCTCCATCCGGTCCCTACATATACAATCCACCTTCCTCTTCCATGCCCTCTTCTCCCCCTAACTCCCTGCTTGAACCCTTCACTCTTACTCCCTAACCTCATCTCACACTTTCCTCCATCCCTCCAGAACACTCCCCATCTCATCTCTCTCCTACTTCTCCCTTAACCTACTACCTTCACCACTCTCAATTTTTCCTTCCATATTCTGCCTACTACTCTTCCCTTCCCCTCCGGTACGTAACTACTCCTCTTTTTCTCTCCTACTTTCCCTTAATTCAAATAGATTAATCCCAAATCTCCTCCTCCCCCTTAAACTTTTACCTCTCTTATCACTCATTTCTATCTTATCCGATACTATCCGATCCCATCTATTCTTGTCGTTTCCTTCCCTCCTCTACTCCCATTTCCTCATCCCGCCTCCTACTTTCACAAACCATCCTCCTCTTTCATGCCAACTACGCCGCCTCACTCCCTACTTGAACCCTTCACTCTTATTTTCTAACCTCACCACACAATTTCCATCTTTCCTTCAGAACACTTCACATCTCATCACTCTCCTAATTCTCCCTTACCCTACTTCCTCCCACTACTCCCAATATCCCTTGCCCTTATACCCCCACTATTTCCCCTTCCCTATTCTTCCTACTACTCTTCCCTTCCCCTCCGGTACGTTACTATTCCTCTTTTCCTCTCCTACTCCCTCTTAATTCAAGAAGAATAATCCCAAATCTTCTCCTCCCCCTCAAACTTTCAACTCTCTCATCACTCCTTTCTATCCTATCCGATCCTATCCTATCTTTTCTTATCGTTACCTTCCCTCCTTTACTGTCATTTCTCCATTCCGCCCCCTACTTCCACAACCCACCCTCCTCTTCCATGCCCGCTACTCCACCTCAATCCCCACTTCGCCTCTTCACTCTTATTCCCTAACCCCCTTTCACACTTTCTTTCCTCCCTTCAGAACACTCCCCACCCCATCTCTCTCGTACTTTTCCCTTAACCTAATACCTCCACCACTCTCAATTTCCCCTCCCCTATACTGCCTACTACTCTTTCCTTCCCCTCCTGTACGTAACTACTACTCTTTTCCTCTCCTACTTTCCGTTCATTCAAGTAAATTAATCCCAAATCTCCTCCTCCCTCTCAAACTTTCACCTCTCTCATCACTTCTTTCTATCCTATCCGATCATATCTGTTCTTATCGTTTCCTTCCCTCCTTTACTCCCATTTCACCATCCCGTCCCCTACTCCCACAACCCACCCTCCTCTTCCATGTCCACTAATACACCTCAATCCCCACTTCACCTCTTCACTTTTATTCCCTAACCCCCTCTCACACTTCCTTTCCTCCCTCCAGAACACTCCCCACCCCATCTCTCTCCTACTTGTCCCATAACCTACTGCCTCGACCACTCTCAATTTCCCAACCCTTATTCTGCCTAATACTCTTCCCTTCCCCTATGGTACGTAACTACTCCTATTTTCCTCTCCTACTTCCACTTAATTCAAGTAGATTAATCCCAAATATCCTCCTCCCCCTCAAACTTTTACCTCTCTCATCAATTCTTTGTATCCTATCCGATCCTATCTTTTTTTGTTGTTTCCTTCCGTCCTTTACTCCCATTTCCTCATCCCGCCTCCTACTTTCACAACCAACCCTCCTCTTCCATGGACACTACTCCCCCTCACTCCCCACTTGAACCCATCACTCTTATTCCCCAAACTCCTCTCACACTTTCTTTCCTCCCTTTAGAAGACTCCTCACCCCATCTCTCTCCTACTTCTCCCTTATCCTACGAACCCCCACAACTCCGAATTTTCTCCCCCCTATTCTGCCTACTACTCTTCCCTTCCCCTCCGGTACGTAACTACTCCTCTCTTCCTACCCTACTCCCCCTTAATGCAAGTGGATTCATCCCAAATCTCCTCCTTCCCCTCAAACTTTTACCTCTCTTATCACTGCTTTCTATCCCATCCGATCCTATCCGATCCTATCTTTTATTATTGTTTCCTTCCGTCCTTTAGTCCCATTTCTCCATCCGGTCCCTACATATACAATCCACCTTCCTCTTCCATGCCCTCTTCTCCCCCTAACTCCCTGCTTGAACCCTTCACTCTTACTCCCTAACCTCATCTCACACTTTCCTCCATCCCTCCAGAACACTCCCCATCTCATCTCTCTCCTACTTCTCCCTTAACCTACTACCTTCACCACTCTCAATTTTTCCTTCCATATTCTGCCTACTACTCTTCCCTTCCCCTCCGGTACTGTATCGTAATGTACAGCATTACGATACTCTACGCTGTCGCATAAAAACGCGTTTATGCACCGGAGTCACATAAAAAATATTTAGAATACATTTTTCCAATGTTAACATTCAATTAAAATCTTTAATTTGCCTAAAGAATCTAGATTCTTTTCCGATTGATAATAACGGTCCTTATGCAATACTTATTCCGAAGACGATCGCCGCTACGATAACGCTAATTGTAACGTTACGCCAGAAATTACTGGTAAGCGGTAGTATGCACCCGTAATTGAACAGGTCGGGTTATACCCGCTCGTACTAAGTCTACCTATCCATTCTATGCACATACACACAGTTCCTTCTAAGCACTTGCACAGCCAGCGTGAATGTGTGTGTGTAACGTGGCAATGAGCACTTACACTCATACGGAAACACGGCTATCTATCCGTCGGAGGTTTATACGCGTGTTGCCGCTGTAAACTCGCGCCCGTACGGCCAAAGTAATCGTACGAGATCCCATTGCATGAATATAATTTGCATACAAGTTGGTTATATGTGCTATGGTGGCGGCATCAGCTGGCTCGCCCGTATAAACGATTATGGTGCCAACAGATGTAGGCGGACGCGAGACCGGTCTTTCTCTTTCTACCCCGAATATTCCCATCTCCCTTTTTCGTTCAGATATAGGATTGCCGTGTATATCCACCTTTTACGCACCCCCAGCGTTATCGCAAAACGCGCTGCTAATGGCAGCGAATAATTTACGGGCTTGCGTCTACTAACGCCAGTTACATGGGTCAAATAGCTGACGCTTTGCGTTTACTATGCACTTATCCATTGCACTATCCTTCCAACTTCCAATCGAACTTGTTTTGATTTTTGCCTCTTGCTTCTGGGTAATGTAGAAGGAATTTTGTCCGATAATGAGCTAAAGTGTTTTCAAGATAACGGGAAAGCGGTGCATGTGTAGTATGTAAATTGTTGAGATTTTTCTTTAGGTGGAGAAGATTTTCTGGATTGTTCCTTTTTGTCATGAATAGGCTTCACAAGGTCTGATGATTGGGTCCTGCGACACGACAACGCATCTGCTGATTCGTCGCAGCTTATTCAGCAATTTCTGGTGAAACGCGGTCTTGCACAACTTCTCTGGCTGTTTCCCAAATTGATGTATCCTCTATATGGAAAATGATTTCAAACCGAAAAGGAGATAAAACAGAATGCGACGAAGCAGCTGTTATATATTCCGAAAGGTCACTTTAAGCTCCTGTTACACCGTAAAGTCGGATACTTTTCGGACAGACTTCGTATTTCCTTGATCCAAGAAAATTTTAATAAAATTGAGTTTCTTTATTCAAGCACATTTTCTTGAGACAAGACAAAATTTTTTGGATTCATAAAATATTGTATCATCCTTATTCAGACCAATATTTTCTTGATTTAGTGCTAATTTCTTTTCTGTGTACACCCTTCTCAATTTTGTTTGGATTCATACTCCTTGCAGTGATAGTTAATAACTAAACTTGTAATATGCTAAAATAATAATATTTGCTTTTGAGCCATTCTGCAGAAACACGCTTTAAAGATCCACCGGTTAGATCAGGCGGCAGCGCTCCCGATTTATAAGCAGCAAGTCTGGGTTCGATTCTTGCTGCCTGTATTTTCTGCTAATTTTTTTTTCATTTAAATTTTTTGAAATTGCAATCGACTATTAAATTTGTTGGAATTACAATTCAATTTGCGACACTCTCATATCTATATATATTGTGACGTTTTCAGAAAACTGGAATTGCAAAATAAAGTAAAGTGTCAAAATGAAGTGTATTTCTTTTTCGGAACTAAATCTAATCTTTTTCTGCGTATATTTGATCTTTGATTAAGTTTTCTCCAATAAACTTGATTTGAATTAAGTCAAAATATTCATTTTTAACCATTATTACGAATAGAAAATTTTTTGTTTTCAACATTCACAACTTTTATTCCAAGAAAATTTTGTTTATAGAAAATTCTTATTTTTCTTGAATCAGTTGAACAATAAGCGGGATCGGGAATTTACTGGCCCTAATTCGAATTTTTTATGAATGCTAAGCATAAAATACTTCAGAATAACAATAAACCTAATTTCTGAATTTCATTTTGTGGACCTAATTATTTAAACAAATATAACGTCAAAATTAGACATTTTATACCAATTTTTCTTTTCTCTGAGGAAGGAAGCGAAAATTAATTTTAATGTATCAAAATTAAAGTACATATACTTCAGGAAAATAAGAATTCAGTTTAAGATCTGTACGAATTGTTATAAATAAATTATCTAAACAATTACTTGTAAGCGGTGCCAACAGCAGGATAAAAAGCGATAAGCATTTCTATAAACATTTCAATGAACGAATTGTACATTTTTTATTTTGTCGATTTTAGGGAAAAATTTGAAATTAAAATATTGTTTTTTTTTTCAAATAATAATCAATCAATTGATTAATTGAATTATGAATAAATGGATTGAAAGAATTTTGAGTTTTGAATCCTGAACAATTTTGTATTAAAGAATTTTAAAAATAACTACTTAAAATTTAACAATATTTTACTGCAGCAGAAAAGCTAAACGATTCTCTATCACTAAAACATTGAAAATTTCAGATTTTAAATTGTAATCGTAATTTGAAGTAATTTCCAATTATTTGAATATATGAATAAACCTAATATATTCTACAACGTTGAAAAAGTAATGTTAAACGATTTAATTTCACGAACCCAATTTTGAATTTAAATTTTTTATCAAATTCGATGGAAATTAAAAAAGTTATAGGGTTTTCAAAATTTAAAAAAAAGAGCAAAAATAATGTTTCCTGACTGATTGAGCAGTCTAATCGAAATTTTTAATATATATTGAATATATTAAAAAATTAACCCCATGAAATTGTTCGATTTGACCAAAATTCAAACAATAATTACAACATTTACAATTAACCTTAATGACCTTTCTTCGATTGAGCACAAATTGAATAAGTACTTGAATCAAATTTTTTTCTTCAAAAAACGACCAAAAAATAGCTTTCAACAGTTAGGTAAATTTAAACGCAGTTTTTACTAGTTTTTAGTAGATGGTAAATATTTTTGTTAAATATGTATTTCATAAAATATATAATTAATATTAAGGTTTATCAACATTCAAAGAAACTGTTTTTTCTTATATAAAGAAACCCAAGCTTTTCTTTGAGATGAAAAAATTTTGCTTGGTGGAAAATTCAACTAATTTGTAGAAAATTAAACAATTTGGTTAAAATTTTGTTTCTTTTCGACTGAAAAACCTTTCTTTCTTCGAAATTCAACTCTTTTGGTAGAAATATAACATTTTTCGCTTAAAAATACAAACTTTTGCTTAAAAGCGCAACAGCTTGCTTGATAAATTAATTTTTTTTGGTCGAAGATTCAACAATTTGATTAAAAATTCGTCTTTTTGCTTTGAATTCAACTGTTTTGGATTAAAATTAAACAATTTTTTTCAGAAATATCAAGTGTTACACTTTTTGTTCAAAATAAATTTTGTTGTTGAAAATTTAACTATTCTATTTTTAGTTGAAAATGAAAATAAGTGGTTTAAAGTTCAACTACTTTGTTAAAATATAATTTCGTGGTTGTTGAAGATTGAATAGTTTAGTAGATAATTTATCTCTTTGGTTACAAATTTAACTATTTTATTAAAAATTCGTTTTTTTTTTTTGGTTGAACTAAACTGTTATTGATCTAAAATGAAAATATTTTTTGGTTAAAACATCAACTTTTACAATTTTTGTTTATAATTTATCTTTTCTGTTTGGAAATTGACCTTTTTTAGTTAAAATTTCAACCAGTTTGTTTAACGTTCAACTACTTTGTTTAAATATAACTTTTTTGGTTGAATATTATTCAGTTGAGTGGAAAATTTATGTCTTTTGTTACTAATTTAACCATTTTTCGAAAATTCTTCCTTTTTTTGATAAAATTCAACTGTTATTGATCTAAGATTAATATATTAAATTACTTGGTTATTGAAATTCTTTGTTAAAAATTGTGTTTTTTTTTGTTAATGAAGATTCGTCATTTTAGTTAACAGTTTAACTGTTTTATTGAAAATTCTTTTTTTTGTGGTTAAAAATGAAAGTTTTTGACTGAAAATTTAACGATTCTAGTTTTGGTAGAGAGGTGATCTTTCCTACTTCAAAATTCGCCTTTCTGGTTTAAAAATTCATCTCCTTTTGTCGAAATTCAATCATTTTTTGTTAAAAATGCAACCGTTTGATTAAAATTAATCGGTTTTGGTTGACCATTTTACCATTTTATTTAAAATTTGTTCAAAATTTGATTTTTCCAACTAACAATTTAACTATTCAATTTTTCATACAAAAAAATATATTTTTCAGTTGTAAATTCAACTATTTGGTGCGTAGTCCGAAATTTGAAAATTTTGAAGCCCTGCTTCAGCTGGTATCAATTTATGTGAAATTTTGTCTATTGGTCTGAATATTAACCTGAAAAACTGAACTGTGTGAAGTTATTTTACATAAAAAAAGATGTTGTGTATCGAAAGGTTATATGCCAGGTGGGGATAAAAAACTACATCCAACACCTGTAAACAATATAATTTTCTTCTCACCTTCAAGTTACTTACATTAATTATTGAGTACATCAGATTTGCGAATTGCTCGCTCCTAAATTATAAACACAAGTGGTTGGACACCAGTAAGCGCAATTGAATAGCAACACGTATCGTGGATATAATGAGAATTTACTGTGCAAATTAGCTGGTAACGAGCTAACGAGCCGACCAGCTTACGATTAGCAAGTATCTGCAGGTGTGGATTGCAGCAAATCGAAAACCTTCACCGTATAAACTGATGGTTCTTACGGTGAAAAGTACTTCGGGGAAAAAAAGGAAAAATTGGATAGAACTTCATAGATAAATTCAATTAGCAGGTTCGTAAATTCACATATTAATTAACACTCTGCTCTATATTTTCCGATTCATTATTGTCGTCGTTAGGTATCCTGATTATGAAAGGTTAGAGACGGACTATTTTAGATAAGATTAGATTTGAAAATGGGACGAAAATCTGGAGAATGTAAGATAAAATAAATTACCATAAATTACAAGACACATTTTTTGTAAATGTAGTAACCCTTTCTTCCAGCATGAAACAATTTGTAACAAAGCAGTTTGAAGCCACCCCCTCCCCCCTATGTCACGTAATTTTTCCAAACATTTTCAGTAGAAAATGATTTAACCTGAACCTAATTTTTTACATTTTGTAGGGGTTTTCGTCCCGGGTAGAAACCCCTATAGCAAGGGGTTTAGTTACTCGGATTTTTAGTGTACACTTCTCTCTCGAACGTATTTATCATCTTGTTCGATTCGCTCATCGTTCAGGACAATGTTGCATATTGTTTTCATACCCTTTCCTCCAAACAGACAAAATTTTTGTTTTATTTACGTTAATTTTGAGGTTTATGTTCTTCATGCTTGTATTCAATTTGCTCAAAATTCTTTGCAAGTTTTCGATCGACTCTGCCGTAACCAACTTATCATTTGCGAACGCTAACCCACGTACCCTCACTGTCCCGAAATCCATACCTTCTTCACCGAAAAGGGCCGTTCTTAGGCGATTGCCCTTGAATATAATAAATAACAAATATTGCAATAGAATGCCAAAGATTCCATTGATTATAGGAAATTCATTATAAAAAATCATTATACAGAAAGAAGTTATTATAATCAACATTAGAATAAATGATCCAAAAATAGTATAGAAATCAATGTGAAATATGAAGAAACTACAAAAGAAATATTTATTTTAGACCATTTATAATCTCACACGAAAGTACACAAAAATAGAGATTCTATCTGAAGAAACTTTACACAGCGAAAATTTGTGAATTCCCTTAATACCTTCAAAATCTCTTAAAATTTAAGTGAAATCCATATGAAAATGTTTTTGAATCTTTTGAAATCCCTTGATGCAATTGAAGATATTTTTCAGTACTTTGAAACCTGTTAAAATCTGTTAAAATCTGTTGAAAACCAGTGAAATTTGTAAAATCCCCCAAAACGTCTTAAATAATCCGAAGTCCTATTAATCTTAATCTTCTCTCCTTGAATTGATAAAATCCGTATAAATGGATGTGATACATATTCGAGGGGTAAGTGGCTACCCCTATGAAATAAATTTACCCCAAGTATAAACTAAAAAAAATTTTTTTTACAAAAGTTATAAGCAAATTTTGAAAAATCAAGAAATCAAATTTTCTCAATAATGGCCTGACCGATCTTGGTGGTTATGATATATGTTATAGTGGGTACTGGAGAGGTTTTGCGAAAAATTCAAGAACCGATTCTGTTTATTTTAAGGGCATAAAAAAAACTATTTAAAATTTAAATAATGTTTTTATAGGAAGTACTTCAGGTACACCAACCATTTTTCCCTCATATCATGCTCACATTCAAGGTTGTAATATATATATTTGCGGAGATGATCAGAGCATTAGTTCATAGTTGAAAAAAATAAAAACTACTTGTTGGCCCCTTAGACGTATGCAATTTCATGATCATGAGGGGCCAACTTTATTTTTAGCTTATGACGCAATAAGTTATACGCAATAGTGCAATACAAACCGAATGCAACATAATTATTCCATTAAAAGCACATTTTCTCGTGAATCACCCAGTCACAGTGTCAATTGCTTCTATAGGTAGATAGAAAAATACTTTTCTTCGCTTACTGCTGACATTCGCTAAACTAATTTCATGTTTGCCCAGAATAGTATCCCTTACTTTATGTACACTATATACAACTACATCGTATATAATAACTTAACAAAACATATATAGCAACTGATTTTCAAGTGTTCTGATTCATTCACAATAAGTGTACGCATATGTACATATGTGCATATGTGCATTTGTGATTTACTTTTATTTTGAATGGCAGAATGATCTCAGTTCCTCGACATTCGATATTTTGTCCAAGGTACCATATTCTCAGTTGTTTCTATTCGTACTAAGCACTTAGCACGAACAAAGTGAAATCGTTTTGTGATAACGTCACGACGATATACATTTGAGACACGAATAGAAACCACTGAGAATATGGTACCTTGGACAAAATATCGAATGACTTGGAACTGAGATCATTCCGCAATTAAAAATAAAAGTAAATCACAAATTCACATATGCACATATGCGTACACTTATTGAGAATGAATCAGAACACTTAAAAATCAGTTGCCCCTTTTAGGCGGGGCAAGGGTTTTGTGCGTATGAAGTGTATGTATGTAAATTGTTGGGTATCGTGTATGTATATAGTGTATGTATGTTTTGTTAAGTTATTAATATAGGATGTATATAGTTGCATATAGTGTACATGAAGTAAGGGATACTCTACTGAGCAAACATGAAATTAGTTTGGCGAATGTTAGCAATAAGCGAAGAGAAGTATTTTTTTATCTACCTAGAAGCAATTGACACTCTGCCTGGATAATTCACGAGAAAATGTGTTTTTAATAGGATAATTATGTTGCATTTGGTTAGTATTACACTATTGCGTATAACTTATTGCGTCATAAGCTAAAATCCTCATTATCATGGAATTGCATACATATAAGGGGCCAACAAGTAGTTGTTATTTTTTTCTAACTATGAACTAAAGCTCTGATCATCTGCACAAAAATATATATTCCAACCTTGAATGTGAGCATGATATAGGGGAAAAATAGTTGGTGTGCCAAAAGTACTTTCTATAAAAAAAATTGTTTAAAAATTTAAATAATTTTGTTTATCCTCTTAAAATAAACAGAATTGGTTCTGGAATTTTTTTCAGAACCTCTTAAGTACCCAATATAACATATATATTTTAACCACCAAGATCGGTCAAGCCGTTTTCGAGAAAATTTGATTATTCTAAATCTATTCATAACTTTTGTAAATTTTTTTTTTAGTTGATACTTGAGGTATATTTATTGCACAGGGGTAGCCACTTACCCCTGAAATATGGATCACATCCGAGCGGGTTTATATTCCCTCGAATATAAACCAAATATAAACTTATTTATTAAAATTCTGCAAAAACAACGTTAAAAACTCTAGAAATCTATAAAATCTGGAAATCCTTGAAATTTTTGGAAATCCAACAAAATTCTTTGGAATCCCTTGACACTTTGTAGATCTTTTTAAATCATTCAAAATCCCTTAGAATCTCTTGAAGTCTTTGGAAAACGTAAACATTTATTTAAAAAAGTATACATCATTTGATAGCCCTCAAATATAATTTAAATTAAACTTATTCATTAAAGTTCCGTAAAAAAAACGTTTAAATCCCTATAGATGTTTGAAATCTCTTGATATCCTTGGAAATTCAATAGAATCCTTGATCTTTATAAAATTACATGAAATACTTTAAAATCTGTTGAGATCTTTGGAATCGATAGAAATTCTTTGAAATTTAATTTTATTTAATTTTATTTCAGACTCTTTAGAATCCGTGAAAGTCATGGATAAGAAATTCGTTGTAGGAAAATCATTATAAACCTATACAAATTTTCTATAATATTTATTCGAAAGGGGGGATTACAAGGTATTGTGAAAGATTGCATGGGATTGCTAGTAGGGGAAATTAGGAAAGGGGAAGTGGGGAAAGTGAGGGAAAATGAGGGGAGGGAAAGTAGGAAAAATTAGGGAACAGAAAGTAGATGACGTGAGGGGACATGAAGGTATGGGAAGTAGGTATATTAAGGGGAAATAAAAGGAGGGCAAGAAGAAGAAGTTTGAGGAAAAAGTGAGAGGAAATGGGGGGTGTGGATGCGAGGATAGGGGAAATAATAGAAAATAAGGGAAGCGAAAGTAGGGGAAGTGAAAGGAAATTAGGAAAGGCAATTTATATGAAAATAGGTCAAATTATAGGAAAGGTAGTGGGAGAAATGACATGAAATGAGGAAAGGGGAAACCAAATAAAATAGGGGAAGTTCAGGGTAAAGAAGTGAGAGAAAATTATAAGAGAGAAAGTAGGGTCACGATGAAAAGTGCGGTGTGGGATGTCGGGGACGTAAGGGGAAAATCAGGGTAGCGTAATTAGAAAAAATTAAGGAAAATGAGGGACGGAAAGGTAGGGAAAATTAGGAAAAACGAGGTTGTGAAAGTGAGGGAAAATTAGAAAAGGTTTACGAGCTGAAGTATGGTTACTTGAAGGTAGGGGAAGTAGGAAAATTGAAAGGGAATGAAAGGAGTGCAAGCTTGAGGAGTTTAAGGAAAAAAGTATCAGGATATAAGGGGTATGGACGTCAGGGTAGGGGAAGTGAGAGAAAATGAAAAGATGCAAAGTAGGATTAGTGAGGGAAAATTGGGGAAGGTGAAGTATATGAAAAGAGAGGAAATTTTGGGAAGGGTAGTGAAGGGATTGAAGAGAAATGAGGGTATGGGAAGTAGAAGAAAATAGAGGAAATCAAGGGAGGACAAGTAGGGGGAAATTTAGCGGGACAATAGAAAGTGAGGGAAAACAAGGGTGGTATATTAAGTGAGGAAGAATGTGACTGGGAAGTGGAAAAAGTGAGAAGAGGGCGAATTAGATTAGGAAGCAGTTGCGAAAGGAATGGGAAGCGAAGGTTGAAGTGTGGGGAGGGAAAGTAGGGAAATGTAGAGGAAGTAGAAGAAGGAAAGTACAATAGGGGGAGTTTAAAAATTTAATTAACGTCTTAGTATGCTACGAAACCCATTTTTGTAGACACATCTAATGATATTCCTTGAAATTCCTTAAAATTTGTTTAATTTCGTGAAACTCCCTAAGAATCCTTTAAAACACTCTAAAATATTTCCAATCCTTTGAAATTCCTTGGAAAATTTTCAAATATTGTGAATATTTCAAGAAGGGGACTAACGAAAAAAAAGCGGAAATTACAGGGAGGAGAAGTAGGTTAATTTAAGAGAAAGGAGCGGAGGGTAAGTGTGGGAAGTAAGGGGCAATGAGGGGCGGAGAATTAGGGGAAATAAGGGGGAAATTAAGGGAAGTGAAAATTATTGGTAGTTAGGGAAGGGGAATTAACAAAAATTATGGGTGATAAAGTACAGGAAGTTAGGCAAAATGAGGGGAGGGAAAGTAGGAGATGTAAGATGTAACGAGAGGAGAGTGAGGGAAAATAATGTGACGGGTAAGAAAAATTTAGGATGGGTATCAGGGGGAATCATGGGAGGGGATGTTAGAAAGAAGAAGGGAAGAAGAAAGTAAGGGAAGAAGTAGGGAGTGTAGGGGAGGGAAAGTATAGGAGGGCGAGGTTTGAACGACTTAATTAACGTCTTAATAGGCTAAGAAACCCTTTTTTGTATGCGGACGGCGCCTGCTTTAATTTATTGTTTATTTTTTCATATTTCTGAAGTATTGTGTTGGATAGGAAGGGGTATGATAGATGAGGAGAGGACAGAGAGAAAGGGGAGTGATCGGGCGAGGGGGAGCCTTGAACTACTTGATAATTGTTTTAATAGGCTACGAAACCCTTTTTTGTAGGCGCATGGCGCCTACTTTGACTAATTTTTTTCAAGGGTGGGAGGAATAGGGGTGGTAAAAATGGATAATGCGTCTTTGTTTTCAACGTCGCGAAATCCGCGCCAGTCTAATTAGACGCAGGTCGCCAGCGTTCGGGATAATGGATATTAATTACCCGAGCCTCACTTTCCGCGGCATTAAACATTTTCTTGGTCCACCATCCCTCATTGTTAGTAGCCTTAAAAAGACGTCTTCTCCTTAAGTATAATAAGTATGAAGTCTCAGCTTCGTCACCATCGCTCCGACACCCACTTTCATCCGCCCTGTCTCTCACCCTCGTCGCCAATCTGCGACGCTTTCTGTTCTCTTCGTCTTATAATCTATCTAAATTTTAAGAGCGGATCACAGCAGATTCCGGAAAACTTTGAACTCGGAAAGACGAGTTCTTGGCGGTAATCCATTTAGATAATTCTCCGTGAGCTAAGAGGGCAATGAGCGTGTTTCTGAAAAGCAAGACTACATAATCATTCTTCTAGTAGAAATTTTTATTCAAGAAGAATCAGTGAATTGTCCTACTATGACCCAAATCATTCTGATTTTTAACTTCAGATCATAATCGTCTACTTTTGCGGATTCAGTGGTTATAGCTATTATTAGAGGGCTAGGTTGGTCTTGATTGATATAATATTTCCAAAACAAGGCATATTTTAACAAATTTTGAATCACAAGGTGGGAGAAAATTTCAAATTTTCTTATATTGGGCCATGAATGTCTGTCTCTAGAAAATAATTTCTATTTTTCCTAAAAATGTTTCTCTAGTTCCACCTTAGTTGTTTCAATAAGATATTTTAGTTCTTTAGCTAGTTATCTTAGTTATTAGTTATTTACCTTGTTTCGATTTTCACTTCTAAAAGCTTTACAACTTCCTAGGACTAACAGAAAATGTGTTAGAAAATGTTGAATTTGCAACAAAAAAAGATAAATTATAAACCAAATAGCTGAATTTTCGGACAAAAAATATTCAACCAAAAATGGAATAGGTAATTTTTTGGTAACAAATTTATTTAAAAAAAAAATAGTTCAATTTTCATTCAAAGAGATGAATTTTGAACTGAAGTGATGAATCCTTAACGAAAAAGATGAATCTTAAACAACTTTGACCAATGTTTAACTTTTAACCAGAATCTTCAATCCAGAATTAAATTTCAAAACAAAAACATGAATTTTCAACTAAGAATGTAAATTTTCTACCAAAAAAAGATGAATTTTCAATAAATCATATGAATCTTGAATCAAATAGTAGAATTTTCGAATGAAAAGAATAAATTTTAAAGCAAATATGGAAAAATTGAATTTTCGGGCAAAAAAATTAATTTCCAACTCAAGAAAAAAAAAACGAATTTTAAACAAAATAGTTCAATAAAAAAAAATTATTTTCAACAAAAAAGTTTCTTTTCAAACAAGGAGTTCAATTTTTTACCAAAGTAGATGAATTCGGAACTCAACAGGACAAATTTTTAACATAACTGTTGCATTTTTAACAAAAAAGAATTACTTTCTAACAAATTTATTAAATTTTAAACCAAATAATAACATTTTCAACTAGAAAAAATGAATTCTCAACCTCAAAAGTAATAGTAGTATTTGAAATCCTTAGTACTGATTCACTAAACTAAATTTCCACCTATTCAGATATAAAGATTAACCGAAGAGATGAATTTCAACTAAAATGATGAATCTTCAAGTAAAATAGTTCAATTTTCAGCTTGAAAAAATTAATTTATAATCACAAAATAAAAGAATTTTCAACCAAATAGTTCAATTTTCAACCAATATGATGAATCGTCAACCACAAATATAATAGCAGACTTTTCAACCGAACCTACCTACAATTAAACCTCTGCAGATCAAAAGGGGATACGCGTGGATTCAGCCTGAGAAGTATTGTCCTGAAAGTCAATTTTCAAAATCTTTTGAATTCCAATTTTAAGGACTGATAATTGTAGACAATTTCAAAACGCATCTTTTCTTCTTCCAGCAAATATTAGAAGGATTTGCAGTTTTTTAAGTAATTGATGAAAACTACATTTATCGAAAACAAAAAATTTCAATATTTTTTCACTTCAACTCGCGTATCCCCTTTTGATCCAGAGAGGTTTGTAAGCTTTTCAAACTCAATCTTCATTCGTTTCTGTTTAGGAATTCAAGCAGAGTTTCACCTATGATGTACTAAGTCCTACTTGCTACAGGGACCTGTTTGGATTCCAGAAGACGGTAACCTATTTGGATTTTTAAACTCAATCTGAATTTACTTATCTGTGGATTACCCAATTGAAGATTATAATTGAGCACCAGCTCTCAGTTGATGATCCTATACCATAATCTACTTGTATTTTCAAACACAGTCTGAATTGGTTTCTCTTTGTGCATATAAGTAAAGTTTTATCAGTGGTGAACTAAGTTCCATATGCTACAACTGTTGGGTTTTTAAAACAGAAGATTATAATTGCGCACCAAGTCCCGGTTGTAGTTAGGCACTAAGTCCTACTTGCTACAAGGAGCAATCTGGATTTCCAGACTTAATTTGAACTGGATTCTGTTTGGCTTCCCGAATAGAAGATTATAATCAAGCACTGAGTCATAGTTGTTGTTAGGATCTGATTGGATGATCTACTTCCGTAATCCACTCTAATTTTCGAACTCAATCTGAATTGGATTCCGTTGGGATTCCCAATTAGAAAACTATAATTGCGCACTAAGTCCCAGTTGTTGTTAGGATCTGTTCGGATGATCTGGTACCGTAACCTACTTCGATTAACAAACGTTCTTTGTTTTATTTTTCAGTTGAAACTGGTTTCTATTTAAACATTCAAATAGTTTAACCCATTTCGCACAAATTCCTACTTGATGTGAGGATTAGTTTGAATTTTCTGACACCGTAGCCTACTGATGTTTTCAAAGTCAATTTGAATTGGATTCTGTTGAGATTTTCAAATTAAAGATTATAATCGTGCACCAAGTCCCAGCTCTTATTAGGATCTTTGAAGTTGACCCAATTCCGCAATCTACTTGGATTCTCGAACTTAATCTGAATTAAATTCTGTTAGGGTTGCCAAATAGAAGATTCTAATTCTGCATAAAGTCCCATTTGATTTCAGGATTTTTTTGGATGATCCAATTCCGTAACCTACTTGGATTTTGAAAAATCAAACTGAATTGGTTTCTGTTTAGAAATCCAAGTAGAGTTTCACCTATGTTGCACTAGGTTCTACTTGCTACAGGGATCTACTTAGATTTCCGAACTCAATCTGAATTGGATTCTGTTTGGCTTTCCAAATAGAAGATAATAATCACGCACTAAGTTACAATTGTTATTGGGATCTGTTTGGACGATCCAATTCCGGAATCTAATTGGATTTTCAAACTTAATCGGTATTGAATTCTCTTAGGACCTCGAAATGGAATATTATAAATGCGCACCAAACCCCGGTTGTTTTCAGGATCCGTTTTAATTTTTAAACACTCTAACCTAATTAAAATTCCAAACTGAATCTAAATTGGATTCTGTTTGTCTTTCCAAATAAAAGATTATAATCACACACTAAGTCAAAATTGTTGTTACGATGTGTTTGGATGATCCTATAACGTAAGCTACTTGGATTAACAAACATGGTTTGTTTTATTTTTCAGTTTGAAATGGTTTCTGTTCAAACATGTAAATAGTTTCACCTGTTTTGCATTAATTCCTGCTTGGTATTTGGATCTGTTTGGTTTTTCTAACACTATCTGAATTGGATTCTGTTCGTATTCCTTAATAGAAGACTATAATTTTGCACCAAGTCCCAGTTGTTTTTTTGGATCTATTTTCATGATTCAATTCCGTTATCTACTTGGAATTTGAAAACTCAAATCGAATTGGTTTATGTTTGGCAATCCAAGTAGAGTTTCACCGATGGTGCACAAAGTCCTACTTGCTGCAAGGATCTGTTTTGATTTTGGAACACTGTAACCTACTTGGATTTTCAAACTCAATCTGAATTGGATTCTGTTGGGATGCCCAAATTGAAGCACACCAAGTCTCAGTTGTGGTTAAGATCTGTTGGGATGATCCAATACCATAACCTACTTGGATTACCAAACTTTGTTAGTTTTGTTTTTCGGTTTAAACTGGTTTTTCTTTGAAAACACAAATATTTTTACCATCCGTGCACCAAGTCCTACTTGATGTTAGAATCTGTTAGAATGTTCTAACTTTTCAAACTATTTCAATTACCAAACAGATGTCAATTTTTGTGACCATATTAAAATTCAAGTGACGTTATGTGTTCTTCTATTCACTACCGAGGAGGTAGTAAATATATGGCGCCAATTTTACACAAATTTTCGATTCGTTTCAAAATGGCACACAACCCTTCTCTTCTTTTACTAAAATAGAAGGATCGGTTTCCAATTGCATGTGGTCAAAAGCTCTTATTAATCTCAGAGTCATCATCTTTTGTCTCAATAATCCGAAGACAACTCGCTAGGACTGTAAATCACCGCATCTAGCCAATTAGTCAAGAGTAGCACAAGAATAAAGTGCCGCATAAGGGATCGAAAAAGAAGAAACTGAGCAGCGACGATTGACCGAGGGCTTAAGTAAAATAGAGGGAATCCGCTCGAGACGCAAAAGTTCACTCGGTCTCGACGTTTCTGGTTCAGAGGATCCAAAGTCGTCACTTGAAGAAAAATCGACTAAACAGGAGAAAAAAGTGCAAAAAGTAGGAAAATGAAATGAAAAGTAAAAAAGGACACCAAGAGCAGAGGTTAACAGCCGAGAAAGTCGCATTCCGCGGTGACGAGAACTCAAACGAGAGGGGACTGTCGCGTCGGTCCAAGAAGAAGACCCGGACGAAGACGGAAGATCCGTCGACGACGAGACTATTCCCGTCTTTTGAGTTCGCCATGAATCTAAGGAAGACACCCTTTGAATCCGTCACTCCCTCTTGGTGTTTGTTGAGTCGGCTTTCGCTGTAAACAGGCCTGGGTACCGTGTCGATGATTTGTTGGCGAGGCGTGCCACCGAAGCTTTACGTTGCATGCTCGATCTACGTAAGAACATTTCGGTACTAACATGAGTAGAGACATGAAGGTGTCTGCGTAGGATGCTATGCCACGAGGCATTATTTCGCCGTGTAAGAACGAGAGGGGCGTAGAAACTGCGCAAGGTTTTCAGTCACGATGGTAGCTTGGTACCACCCGAGCTTGCAAACTTGCAATACCGACGTGCGTGTATCCTGACGAAACACGTGTTTCGTATTGTGTTGGCAAGCCAGACCTACTTGCGTACCAAAAGATCTCGAGGTCCGACGACGTCGTCAGCGACGACGGAATGAAGCTGTCCTAAACTTTCGCAGAATGCCGAGCCACTTCGAAAATAGATCCAATCACCTCTTTCAACACGTGTTTGGCAAAAATGCCTAATTGCTGATTGCTCTGTGTCTTTATTTTTGGATGATGAATGTCGACTGATTGAGAAGTTGTTCGGTTTTTTGACTTGCCTTTACTTTGTTCTTTTCACTGGGAAATGGAGAGAAATTATAAAAAGTATTGATATTTGAAAGATTGCAAAATTTCATTCACTTTGTCCACATCAAAGCTGTGGAGATCGAAGCTGTTTTGGCATTATCTGTGACTTGAAGTAATATTAAGTTGTTCCGCTTACATGGAAACGCTTTATAATGGATTTTCAAGTTAGTATTTTTGAATTTTAGAATAAACTTATGCATTTTGAAAAGCATGATGCACAATTTGAAAATTATAATTTTTAACGACTTTGACGATCCTAATGTACGAATATATCAATTTTAAACAAACTCTGGAATTGTTTGATATCAAGCGGTATAATGAAGAATGAATTTATTATTTTGAAAGCCTCCAATTAGAAATCACTTAATTTCAAACGTTTTTAGAATGCTTACACCCTGAAGGCCTATAATATTTAAGAAAATTTAATTTTCACTGGTGAAAATGACAGTAAATGTTTTTCTTGTACAGAAACCTAATTTTTTAATGATCAAATATATTCAATCACTTTAAATTTGATACTACATGATATGATACCTCTTAATCATTTCAATGATCTCTAACCTTTCAATAATTTTAATTAGAGATTATAGTTTTGAATGCGCAATTTTGGAATAGTATAATTTTTGAGGCGTTGAAGCTAGAGTTGCTTAGCTTAAAATGTTTAAATTACTGATTTAATATGTACAGTACTTGAAGCTTTTTTGAAAATATTGAATATATACGGGTATTAAATTTCGAGCTAATCAGTATTGGTTGAAATAAAATAAAATCCCTTGAAAATCCCGTGAAATTCGATGAAATCTGATGATATTTCCTGAAAAACTGAACAATTTTTCGAAATACTTTAAGAGCTTTTAAAATCCCTTAAAATCATTGAAATATCCGAAAATCTGACTAAATTCGTCAAAATCATTGAAAAACCCCCTGCATTCTTTTAAAATATCCTAAAACCTTATAGGTTCTACAAAATCCTTTAAAATCTTCTGAAATTCTAGGAAATTCTTTAAAACCGCATGCAATTTCGTTAGTTTGACCGAATCTATTTTAAATCAGGCTGGTTTCACATTTGAAGTTGCAGCATACCTCGGGGATAAAATATGTTTTTTTCTAGAGAAAATTACGTGCTGGGTATTTTTCCGCTGTTCGAAAATAAATTGTCTACCAGGTTTTGTGTGTTTGAATTTTGTGCTTTGTTTTTCAAAAATAAAATCCACACTCATATTTTTCGCGAACATTTTTTTTCAATTTGTACTTTCGTAGGAAATTCTACTATATCAATTGGTCTGTCCATTGTCTTTCAATGTTGTTGAATTTGTTTAAATAAATTGTTTCAAATCATAGTCCGTCTTTATTAGTTCTGACTAACTTCGTTCTAATTTAAGATTCGTTCAGAGATGAAAAATCATATCGTTGAATTGATTTCTTTCAATCCTTCCTAAAATCGGTTAATAAGCTCATCCTGTCGACGAATTTTTCCGCAAAAATTCATTTTTGGTCTACTGTGAGGTGCCCGAAAATTACCCCTAAATCCAAAAATATATACAAAAATGTATCATACCTAAAGTGATGTGAAAATTCTTCCACGTGAAAGTAATTTTTGTTGCAGGTAAAGATTATTCAAGATTGCTCATGGGATCTATGTCCTAAACAAGTACTATCGAAATTGAAATAAAGTTAAAAGAAAAGTTAAAATTCATCCTGTATCGGCAAGATTTAGTTGAGACAAAAGTACTAGAAATATGCGACTTAATTCTTTTCTAATTTTCACAGGGTCTCATAGGATTTATATAATAAAACTGTGTCATTAGAACAATTTGACTTCATCCGTTCATAGGACCTACGTTCCAAAAAATTGCCAAAATTGGACTAGTATCCAAAGAACTTCGAAATTTGTCCTGTTTCAGCAGGATTTACTTGTGACAAAAATACTAGGAATGTGCTCTCAATGCTCGTATTTTATTCACTTAACATTCTTTGCAAGTCTTCCATTGACCCTGCCATATCAACCTTATTATCTGCGAACGCTAACCCACGTACCCTCACTGTCCCGAGATCCACGCAATCTTCGTCGAAGAGGGCCATTCTTAGGCACTTGTCCATGAACATAATAAATAGCCAAGAGTACATAACGCATCCTTGCATAACATCCTGCCTAATATCAAACCAATCACACATTGGTCAATTTACCCTTACACTTGCTTTACAAACTGCATATGTTGCTTTTAGGAGCCAAACATTGACTCCATATTTTTTCAGACCTTCCCAAAGTTTAATTCTCTCTACCTTATCGAATGCCTTTAACAGATCAACAAATGCACAGAAAACTTTTTCGTTTACTCTGAAACTTTCTTCTGCGAGCTATCTCAAGCTAATTATCTCATCCGAAACATGATTTTTCTGCCATAAATCCACATTGAACTTCCCAGATCTTTTCTTCTTTTATTTCCATGACCTTACAAATAAGTAATTTTGAAAATATTTTGCCTGTGGTACTCAGTAAGCTGATAGCTCTATAATTATTGTAGTTTCCTTTATAACCCTATCCCTTGTAGATTGGAATAATAGTCGCCTTGTTTCAGTCATCTCGAACTCCCTCTTTCTCAGCACATATATCCGTCAACTCGCTAAACCTTGAAGAAAAATACTCGTCACTGCTTTGAGGCATTCCAGTGGTAATACGATCCACACCAGCAGCCTTACCATTCTTTAGGTTCTTAATTATAGCCTAATCTCAGAGAAAACAATTTCCTTTTCGCCACTTTCAACGAGAGTTTATAATGTATCGTTTTCTATGTTTCAGTTATTATGCCTATAATCCACCTCTGAATAATTCCTTACATTAGTCACTCAAAAAATATTTCACTTTGTCTGTATCCCATGCCCATACAGAAATACCACACACTTCGAATGCACTCGTGACAATACAATCCTGTAATATTGTCCATGCACCCTCTATATTTGTATTGGGTATGTTCGTTTCCCAGTTTGGCCTCATTTCAACTAGGCGTTCGCTCATCTTATTACTATATTTTCTTCGCACTTTTGGTTTCTGCAAATCCTCTATTTTTATTCGTGTCTACCCTCTCAGTCATGGAGCCGTATCAGTCTCTCATCGGCAACAACAAACACAGTCATACTGTGGCTTTCACCTCTGCACTCAGTGTGTATATTGATCATTTTATGCCTGAACCAAGTATTTGTAATAAATAAGCCAACCAACTTATCCTTGTTACCATTCCTTTTTGTATCTCCAAACTAACCTAGCACCCTGTCTGCACCTCCGCATTGCACACCAACCCAGCTATTCATATGTTTGAGTAGAATGATTCTTTCCCCAGTATTGAAAGTATTTAGAATGTCATTTAATGAGTCCTAGAAGTCAACTTTCACCCCACTGCTGGCACCACCAACTGGAGCATAGCATGCTATACTATATAGTATTCTGAATCCTACTTTCCTTCTAGCCCACAACAATCTGAGAGATATACATTTATAACCTCTAAGATGCTGTTTCGGTCCCTCATTCATGAGTAGACCGACTCCTTGGCTAACATGTGATTCATTATATCTACTCTCGACCATACCTTGAGTCACTTTTTTTAAAATCCATTCTCTATTATTCTTGTGCCACTTACTTTTTTCTTTGTTTCAGGTACACATAATACTTCTAGCTTCCTTATGCGCCAATTCCAGTTCGCAATTGCTTTTTCCTTAAGATAATTTGCACTTCTGACATCCTATGAGTCAAAATCATGTCCGAAATAAGTAGCTAACTTGTCATAAGGTGGTGAGTCCAGTTAGTAGGAGAGGTATGGGAACGAAGCCAGAACTGAATGATCAATTATCAGTTTTTGTTGCATACTGAGAAAGGCACCAACCTCCTGCAGATTACTAATCAAACTGGAACAATCTCCCTAAAATTCCCTAACACAAATTTCCCGCAATTACCTAATATTCGTAGATGCAGAAAGCGAGCCCGGTCTTCCCGATTACAAGTTTGGTAATGACCTATTACTGGGAGGAGTATGTATCCAAACAAAATTCCGAAGGGTGTAAGTTCTGGATAGAAAAAAATTAAGCTTAATAGGATTTACTAAAAAATAAATGAAATTGAATAAGGGTGTAGATTTGTATAGTGGCATGAATTTGAATTTGATCAGTGAGTTATAATAGCGGTATACGGTGGTAAGCCGCAACGGCGACCCATGTCGACGAGGCTTTACTAGAACCCTTCTGGAGTTCGTGGGCGATCACTCACTCTCTCATTCTCCCACCCCTTTTCTCTCAGCCTCTTAGAACAAATAAACTGCCTCATCCTGACCCAGGGGCAAAGGTACTCAGTGTTATCTTTGAACCGAGTCAGGACTTCATGACGATCCAACGGATTTAGAGAGCGGACATCAGCAGGAAATGTATCTTGGTACTGGATCCACAGACGATTGGCTGAAAAAATAAAACTTGGGAAACAATGAGCAGCCTAAGGAGGTTCTTAAAAGCAGAAGTGTCAAAAGACTCCAATATACCCTAGCATTTCTCCACCAAATTAATTAAACTTTCACGACCTTTCTTCCCTTTCTGGCTCACCCTTTTTTTCTTCCTTTCTTCCTTTCTTTATTTAATTCTTCCTTCCTTTCTTCCCTTTTTTTCTTACTTTCTTTCAGCTTCATTCCGATTACTCTCTTTTTCTACGCTAGGAAATAAAACGTTGATGACACGGCAACCCAAGGTTCCGCAAAGCCCGTGCCGCCGACACGGTCTCTCCTTAATGGGAAAAAGATAAACGAATTCTCACGCTGTTCTCGGCGGCGCACTGATAAAATAAAACAGGGGTTCGTGGCAAGGAGAAAGAAGTATGGAAAAAGGAAAAATAGAAAAAGAAACCCTGAGGAAATTTTCAGCTTTTTAAACCTACCCGATTATGTCAGTGCTCCATTGTACTCCATAGGAGGTTGCACTAGGACGGTTTGTTTTCCAACTTTTTTCTGATTGACCTGAAGAACCCCGAAAAAGTTGCCTACCCATGCCAACTTTTCACTTGCAACATGTGCTGATTATTCTTTAGATTCCAAAATTCAAATTTTTGAAAATTGGAAAATGTTTGCTATTAGTTCAAAAATTCTGGCGAATTTTTTATATGTATGGTTATTAATAGTAAACACTAATATAAGATTAGACATTCAAAAGAAGATTTTTTGTTCAATTCAACATTTTTTAACGTGTGCAAAAAATATATTCTTTAGGATTGAGTTAAATGCACACTTTTTTGGAAAGAGGTTGAATATGTCTTTTTGATTCAAGCTGAAGAAGTTGTAGGTTGGATATATTCAACTTTTCTAGAATGTTTATATTTTACTCAATCCAAATAAACCTGTTTTCTGTACACTTTAAAACATTCTAAATTGAGCAAAACGTTTTGCTTTAAATTTATAATTTCATATTATTATTCACTAAAAGTGAAACATACAAAAAACATTCCAGAATTTTCGAATTAATAGGATTTTTTTTTGCATTTTTAAACCTTTGAATGTTCAAACCCAAGGAACTAACAGAAGATATTGCGGAATCAAGAAAAGATTTGCAGGTGAAAAGTTGGTATGAGTGAGCAACTTTTACGTACAGTTTCTGAAAAAATGGGAACTTTTTGTGAATTCACATTTAATCACTTCTACAGGAATGTTCAAAGAAGAATTTTGACCTAACAACTTTTTAATTTAAACCCCCCCCCTACACCCCTGTATAGTTTCGGAATATACCCAAAAAATGCGAAATAGCATTTTTATGTTAAATTCATGCTGACTAATTATTTCAACAATTATTATTTTTTTAAACAATTTCTTTTCTGACATACCGTGAACTTATTGTAATCTTGTGAAATCCATTAAAATCTTTGAAATTCTCTGAAATCTCTTGGAAGACTTGGAGATCATTTTAAAAATTTTTCAGAATTTAAAAAAGTTTTAGGTAAACTGAATTTTGCAGGGTGTCAAGAGAATAAAAAAAATGTTCTTAAGATTCCTGGGAAAATTTTAAATTATTGTTTTCATGAATTCTAAGAGAGAATTGAGAAAGATTACAAAACATTTTCAATTTTTTCCTAAAATTTTGAAAAATAGTGTGAAAGATCTTAAAGCAACATTTTGCAATTTTGCCATATTACATAATTTTAAAGAAAATTTAAGTAGGTTTAAGAGATATTCAGGAGTTTTGAAATGATTCAAAAATATTTAAAACTTGTAAATATTTTTCAAGTATTTTGTAGGATTTCACGAAAATCAAAAAAAATGTTAGGTTCCTAGGAAAAATTAAAATGATTTTTCATTTCGAAACATTAATTTTAAGAGATTATTTAAAAAGATTTTAAAACATTTCAGAATATTTCTAAAATTGTCAAAGAAGAATCTAAGAACTTTAAAAGAAAATTGAAAAAGGTTTTTAAACATTTCGAACGATTTTCTAGAATTTCGTAAAAGAGTAGAAGATATTAAAGCAAACTGTTTCAATTTGGTAGGATTGAAAAATACAAAAAAAATCGAGTAAATTAAGGAAATATTTAGAAGAATTGAAGAGATTCAAACAAAATTTTAAACTTGAAAAGATTTTTGGAAATGTAGATTTTCAAAGATTCAAAAAAAAAACTTCAGAAGCTTTAAAAGAATTTCAGAAGGTCTAAAGAAAAGAAACAAATTTTCATGAAATTCCTGGGAAAATTCAGAAGATTATAATGCAATTTTTTTACATTTTGAACGATTTTTCAAAATTTTAAGAAAAATTCGAATCAGTTAACAATATTTTCAGGAATCTGAGACCTTTTAAATCGAAAAGAAATATTTAAAAACTTGAAAACATTTCCGAAAATTTATCAAATATTTCTTTATTTCTTCAATACTTCTAAAAGTCTCAAACATCGTTTAAAAAGACTGGAATTTTTCCTAATATTTTGTAAAATCCTATAAAATACTTTAAAATCTTGTAGATTCTTTTTTGGCACATCTAAAATATTAAAAAATCTTTTTCAATTTCCTCAAGAATCTTATAAAAATGTTATTTATATAAATTTAAAAAACAAACTTATAATACTTATTATCATGTTCTCAATCCTCAGAGTTTAATTTCAGCTCGAATTTAAGAGTTCAAAAACTTCTGACAAATAAATAGTTATTTGAAATTTTTATATTGTATTATTATTAATATTATTTTGTATTTTCTATGGTATCGAAAAAAAGTTTTAAATTGCTGATTTTCCATAAGTGCTTACAATAAGTAACTTAAATATTTGTATGACTGAAAAAAATATTGAAAAAGCATTCAGTGTTACATCAAAATATTGTTTTATTTATTTCTAGGCAATACTTCATTTCAAAAAATCAGAAATAAAATATGAATTTAACCATACGCACCATGGAAACCTGGCGAGTGAAAAATGACCCAACCCAACAGCAATTTCAAAAAAGTTCAGGGAATTTTATTGGTCAGAGAAAATTCAGAGATTTAGAAAAAAAAAACGTTGCAAAAGTCAGGGAATTTCTATAACTTGATATAACTGTCAAGCAGAATGATTTTGATAATTTTCAATTTTAACTTAAAATGGTTTTATTCAGGGGAAAATTAGAGCATTTTTAAAATGAAGTTTTGCGGTAACCCTGATATAATATTCTTGTTAGTAATTTATTTGCTTGTATTTATATTTTTTTGCAGTTGATTTCTGCTGAATATCATTTTTTTAGTTAGAAATTTTATTATTCATTTGAAAATTGAACAATTTTGTTAAAGTCATCCTTTTTGGAGGAAAATTCACCTATTTCGTAGAAAATTTACTGGTTCTTTAAAATTTATATTCTGGGGTTGAAATGACAACAAAAATTTGTTCGGATGAATATTTAATTCTTTTTTTAAGTTTCTCTTTTTAATTAAAAAATTTTTCTATTTTAAAAGAAATTGCATCTTACTCAGATAAAAATTCAACTGTCTGATTGAATATTCAAAAATGTTGTTAAATAGTCATCCTTTTTGGTCCAAAATTCAACTGTTTTGTAGAAAATTCAAATATTTCGTAAGAAATTGACTTGTTGTTTAAAATTCATATTTTGGTTTTGAAAAGTCAACTGAAATCTTTTTTGGATGAAAATTCAACTATTTTTCTGAAAATTTCTATTTTCGAATTAAAAATTCATTTATTTTAGTAGAAATTGCATCTTTAACAGACTAATATGCAACTTTTTGATTAAAAATTCAACAATTTTGTTAAAAAGTCATCCTTTTTGTTCGAAAATTCAACTGCTTTGTTGAAAATTCAACTATTTCATAGAAAATTTACTTGCTTAAAATTCATATTTGCGTGTTGAAAAGTCAACTCAAATCTTTATCGGGTGAAAATTCAACTTTCTTTATTGATAATTTCTCTTTTTAAATTAGAAATTCATCAGTTTTAGTAGAAATTTGATCTTTCTTGAATAAAAATATAACTATTTGTTTGCCAATTAATCTTCTTTGCTTGAGGATTCAACTATTTTATTTGTAAATTCTGATTAAACGACTTTGTTAAGAAATCATTTTTTTGTTGAAGATTCATATTTTTAGTTGAAGATTCATCTCTTTGGTTGAAAGTTCAACTACTTTTGTTGAAAACTGATCTCGTTTAATTGAAAATTCAAATGCGTGGGTAAAAGTTGAACTAAATTGTTGAAATTTTTTCAAAGAAAGGTTTTATCTTTGCTTGAAAAGTCAAATATTTTGTTAAAAACAAACTTTTTTGTTGAAACTTCAATTTTTTTACAGAAAATTCGTCTTATGGCTTGAAGGTTCAATAATTTAGGTGAAATTTTTTTTCAGGCCTGAAAAATCTTTATTTGTTGACAATTCGTCTTTTTGGTTTTGAAATTTATTTTTAAAATGGAATTTTATCTTTCTTGTTTGAAATATCGACAATTACACTTTTTTGTTGAGAATTCATCTTTTTAATATGAAAATTTAAATATTTTCTTGAAAATTCAAGTATTTTGTTAAAAGCTCATCTTTGATGGTAGAAAAGTCATTCTACTGAAGTTTTAATTTTTGAAAAATACAAATCCAACTTTTTGTAAAGCCTAATATTTGTAATCTTATAGTTTGCAGAAGAAAATAAATAATATTACATCTACCTAACGGATTCCTAAATTTTTAGGTTTATGCTTTTTTCGCGACTATTCTCCCCATTTTTATAACCATTTTTATAATTAAGTTTTAAAATTTTTGATTTAGAGAGCCAATAAAGTATCTTTCACATAAGAAAAAAGCTGTAAAATAAAAATAAACTTCTTTAGACACTTAATTTTATCATTCTACAGGGTAAATATTTTTTACAACCTTTGCTAAATAATAGAAATTTTCTATACAAAATTAGAAACATGTAGGACATAAACAACCCGAATATTACTTTCGATTCCATTGATTCATTCGAATTTCAAGGTTGTAAACAATTCTTCTTTTTCTTAACTTTGTTCAAACAATCAGAAAGTGATGTTTTGAAATTGGGACATGCTTCATCATGTTTACAATGCCACTAGACGACCTTCTTATTATGTCAATAGAATTGAGGATGCTATACTATGGCGTTATTTTATTGAAAAAATATTTTTTTTACGTTTTCCGTTTTTATAATCTTTTTTTAATTATTTGATACAGTACTAAATAAATTTATTTATTTTTATGAAGCAATTAGTTGCTGTCCACATATACGCATGTGCACTATCCAAACTCGTAATTTTAGATATCTTGAACATTTTTAATGATAACGATCAGGGTAAATGCTTACAAATTTGATGCAAAACAATTTCATTTAATTATATTCTTCATGAAAAATACAGCTTTATAATTATTTTAATAGTGATAATTGAGTGCAAAATTAACTTTATTTTCTGAGAAAAATTTTCAGTTTTCTAAGCTATATTCTAAAAGTGTTGAATATGAATTCCAACTTTTATTTAAACTATTATTTCTAAGTCTATATATAATTAAACTTCCCATTTATTTATCTCAGACTTTCCCTATTCCTCCCTTTAATTACTATAATTTTAGTTGAAAATTCATCTGTTTTGGTCAAAAATGTTACTATCAGTTTGAAAATTTAATTATTTTGTTGAAAATTTAACGATTTGGTTGAAAATAAACTGTTTTATTCAAGATTTACATTTTTGTTGTGAAAATTTAACCTGCTTTGTAAATTCGTCTGTTAGCCCTAAAACTCAATAATGTGTCTTTTTTTCTTGTTCCACTGTGAAATATTTCTTGTCCAAAAATTATCCTCATTTGTTGAAAGTTTAGTCATTTTTCGTTAAAAAATATTACAACCTTTCGGTTAGAAATAATTCGGTTTTGGTTGAAGATTTAACTATTTTGTTGAAAATTCGTCTTTTGTCTGTTTGAAAATGTTTTTTTTACCTTAAAATTTAAATATTAAATTTTTTATTAGAAATTAAGCTTTTTTAGTGAAAAAGTCGTATTTTTTGGTAAAAAATTGATCTTCCTTTTTGAAAATTTATCTTTTTATTTGAAAATTCATCTATTTTAGTTGAAGATTGATCATTTAATTTAAACATTTATCACTTTGGTTGAAAATATAAATAATTTCTTGAAAATTTTTCTTTTTTGGGTTGAAATTTCTTTTTTTTAATACAAATTTAACCAGTCCATTCTTGATTGACAATTTATATTTTTCAGATGAAATTTAGTTGAAAATTTAATTATTTTGTTGAAAACAAACTGTTTTATTCAAGATTTACATTTTTGTTGTGAAAATTTAACCCGCTTTGCAAATTTGTCTTTTAGACTTAAAAATTCAATAATTTTGTCATTTTTCGTTGAAAAAGATTACAGCTCTTCGGTTACAAATAATTCGGTTTTGGTTGAAGATTTATCCATTTTGTTAAAAATTCGTCTTCTGTCTGTTTAAAAATTAGGGGTTTTTTACCTTGGAATTTAAATATTAAATTTTTGGTTAGAAATTAAGCGTTTTTAGTAGAAAAGTCGTATTTTTTGGTCAAAAATTATTCTTCCTTTTTAAAAATTCATTTTTTTATTTAAAAATTCATCTATTTTATTTGAAGATCGATCATTTAATTCAAACATTTATCACTTTGGTTGAATACATAAATATTTTCTTGAAATGTTTCCTTTTTTGCTCGAACTTTCTTTTTTTTTTAAATAAAAATTTAACCAGTTCATTCTTGATTGACAATTTATATTTTTCAGTTGAAAATACAACTATTTGATCAAAAAGTGATCTTTTTTAGTTGAAAATTCAACTAGTTGGTGGAAAGTCTAACGACTTTGCTGAAATTTCGTTTTTTTTAAATCTAGAATTAACTTTTTTATCTAAAAATGTAACTATATTCCAATTTTGGTTGAATATTGATATTTTTTGTGAAGAATTCCTGTATTCTAAAGAAAATTGGTATTTTTGACTTCAAAATTTAACCCTTTTGTGAAAAAAGTCATCCTTATTGGTTTGAAATTTAACTATTTTTGTGAAAATAAATTGTTTTATTCAAAATTTATATTTTTGTCTTGAAAATTTAACTTCCTTTATAGAAAATTTATCTTTTAGACTTAAAAATGCAACAAATTGTCTTTTTTTCTTCTTTAACTGTGAAATCATTCTTGTTTAAAAATTGCCCTCATTTGTTATAAATTAATCGTTATTGGTAAAAAAATATTACAACTGTTTGGCTGAAAATTCATCTGATATGGTTAAAGTTTTAACCATTTTGTTTAAAAAAATAATAATCTTTTTGGCGACTAATTCACCTTCTTCATTGAAAATTCATTCCTCCGCTAGAAAATTTGACTATTAGTTTGAAAGCTCCTTTAAAAATTAAAAATTTGTTTAAAAATTAATGTATTTGGTGAAAAATCAATCTTTTTTGGTAGAAAACTAATCTTCTTGGTTTAAAATTTATATCTTCGATTGCAAATTAGTTTTTTTTTAAATAAAAACTAAATTTTTTAACTGAAAATTATATATTTTATTTTTTGTCGAAAATTACGCTTTCTTTATAGACATTTAATCTTCTTGGTTCACATTTCATCGGTTTGGTTGAAAATTTAACTAATTTGATGAAAATTTATCTTTTGAGTTGAAAATAAAAATATTGGGTTAAGTCATTTTTTTGGTTGAAGATTCATTATTTTATTTGAAAGTTATTTTCTTTGCCTAAGAGATGAACTATTTTGTTGGAAATTTCCTTTTTTTATTGCTAGAAATTAATTATTTTTTGTTTAAAATTTATCTGTTTGAGTAAGTTTTGGTTTGTGAAAATAATTATATAGATTTAAATAATGCAATATAAGTAATGGGAAATATTAATTTTGCACCTTTTGTAAAAATACAACTTTTGATTAATATTTGACAATAAAGTTTGGTTTGCTCATGTCAAATACAAATTTTAATTCTTCTAAATATGTCTGGCTTTTGTTAAATAATAAAATTTTCCGTTCTTGGTTGAAAATTTATATTTTTTAGTTGAAAAGACAACTATGTGATTGAACAATGGTCTTTTCTAGTTGAAAATGCAATTATGTAGTGTAAAATCTACCTAATTTGCTGAAAGTTCGTTTTTCAAAATTTTAAATTAACTTTTTTAACTAAAAATGTATCTATATTCCATTTTTGGTTGAATATTGATATTTTTTAGTTACAAATTCATGAATTTCAAAGAAAATTCCTCTTCATAGATTGATAAATTAACAATTTTGAACAAAATTTATCCTTATTGGTTTGAAATTCAACTATTTGGCTAAAAATGGACTGTTTTAAAAAATTTTAATTAATTTTTTTTTTGCTTGAAAGATCATAATTTTAGTCGAGAATTCATGTTTCTGGTTGGAAAATTAACTATTTTGTTGAAAATTATTTCTTTTTCTTGATATTAACTTTTTCAACAACAAATTTAACTATAACAGTTTTGGTTGGAAATTCATATTTTTAAATTTATAATTCCACTATTTGGTTCAGAATTATACTTTTTTGTCCGAAACTGAACTATTTGGTTACAAGTTGACACAGCTGTTGTTGATAAATTGTTACAAATTATTTTTTTTTATTAAAGATTTATAATTTTAGTTAAAAATTAATCTCTTTGGTTTAAGATTCATAATTTGAGTTAAAAATTTATCTTTTTGGTTGAAAATTCAACTATTTAACTGAAAATCAATATCTTTTGTTGAAAATGCAATACTTTTACCTGAAATTTTAAGAACTTAGAGCGTTTGTAATTTAATTTCATATAATATAGTATCCACATTCATGTTATTGAAAAGAACTTATTCTCCGATTTTCTTAAAAAATCACCTTATTCCCCTGGTTTTATAGCACTTGTTATCGATACAGTTGAAAATTTAATTATTGATTCAATTAGTTGAATTTTTACTAATTCAGATTTAGAGAGTGGGCTACTCGAATCTGTAAAACATCACTAGTAATGAGTTAAATGGAAAATATATAACAGAAAAAAATTTTGAAAATCGAAAATGGAATTCTATTGAAATATAGGGCATGAGGATACTGCATTTGCAGAATTAACTCATATGTTAATCCATGTTGATCCATATTGATACATTATAATATTGAAATTGTAAAAAATTCTTATTTTTCCAAATTTTGATAAAAAAAACAGAAAGTCATAGTTTGAATGCGAAAACAGACTCTAGGTCATATTAACAATTTCTCAAACAATGGCCTTCTTATTGTATCAATAGAGTTAAAAATGTTGCAGCGTCGCTTGCTTTTATTAAACTTTTCTATTTTTCACGTTTTCCATTTTTATAAATTCTTCAAAATTATTATACATAGTGCTAAATGATTTTTTTTTACCAAGAAATTAGTTTTTCAGGGTAACATTCCCTCAAAACTCTTTGAGATTCCTTGAAATCGCTAGGAATCTTCAAAGTACCACAAAACGTCCTCATAATCTTATAAAATCTTTGGAATTTCGTAAAATATTTTGAAACATTACTCTTGAAATTCTTTGAAATCATCGAAACCTATTCAAATCTCTTGTAGCCCGTTAACATCCTTTAAAATCATTGCAAATCTTTTGAAATCCCACCATTTTTCGAAATACCATTAAAATCCCCTGAGATCCTTTAAGATTTGTGAAAATACTTCGGCATATTAAAATTCTTTAAAATTCCTTAAAATCCCTAAAATTCTTTGAAATCTAGTAAAATCCCTTGAAGATTTCAGATTCTCTCCGAAATTGTACTAGGTGATTTTTTTAAATTCTTAAAATACTTAAAAATATTTTGAAATCTATTAGACATCTCTTAATTCTTTGAATTGTTAAATATTATTTGATATGTTAAGATGTTGCTGTTTTTTTCAGTTTCTGGGGATTGTATTTAATATTTTTCATAATTATAAAGAGGAAGTATAGACTGCTTATGTAGATCAAATTTCACATCTAGAACTTTTTCTCTAAGAAATTTACATGAAAAATGGTATATAAAATAAACAAAGTATTTGCTTTTTATTAAAATGACCCTAACCATTTTTTTAAATTTTAATTCTAAGATGCTATAGGAAAAATTAAGAAAACATGGATAAGCAAGCTATTTTAGTTAATAATTATTTAAGCTAGACATGAGTGTTGTGAATCTTGTAAATGGGTTACGGCTACGTCATATATATAACTAGATTTTAAAGAATTTTAGGGATTTTAAGGAATTTTGCAATATTTTAAAAGAAGATACGGGATTTCAGAAGAATTTGAGGAATTTTAAAGAATTTTAATAGTCCGAAGTATTTTCATAATTCTTAAAGGATCTAATGGTTTTTTAATGGGATTTCAAAAATTGGTAAGGATTTCGAAAGATTTGCAAAGTTTTTAAAGGAGTTTAACGGATTTTAAGAGATTTGAAGAGGTTTTGATGATTTCAAAGAATTTTAAGAGTAATGTTTCGAAATATTTAACGAAATTTAAAAGATTTTATAAGATTATGAGGACGTTTTGTGGTACTTTGAAGATTCCTAGCGATTTCAAGGATTCTCAAAGAGTTTTGAGTGAATGTTACCATGAAACACTAATTTCTTGGTAAGAAAAAAATTATTTAGGACTATATATAATAATTTTAAAGAATTTATAAAAGTGGAAAACGTGAAAAATAGAAAATTTTAATAAAAGCAAGCGATGCTGCAACATTTTTGACTCTATTGATACAATAAGAAGGCCATTGTTTGAGAAATTGTCAACATGACCTCGTCTGTTTCCGCATTCAAAATATGACTTTCTGTTTTTTTTAAATCAAATTTTCGAAAAATAAAAATTTTTTACAACCTCAATATCATAATGAATCAATATGGGATCAATATCCATCAACATGGACCAACATATGAATTAATTCTGCAAATTCAGGATCCTCATGCGCTATATTTCAACAGAATTCTATTTTTGATTTCCAACATTTTTTTCTGTTATATATTTTCCCTTTAACTAATTACTAATGATATTTTACAGATTCGATTAGCCCACTCTCTAAATCTGAATTAGTAAAAATTCAACTAATAAAATCAATAATTGAATTTTCAACTGTATCGATAACAAGTGCTATAAAATCAGGGGAATAAGGTGATTTGTTAAGAAAATCGGAGAATAAGTTCTTTTAAATAAAAATAATGTGGATACTATATTATACTAAATTAAATTACTAACGCTCTAAACTCCCAAAATTTCAGGTGAAGGTATTGCATTTTCAACCAAAGATATTAATTTTTATGTAGTTTATTAAGTTTAGAAAACATGGCCTGCAAAATATTTTTCAGTTAATTTTTGTAGAAAATTTTATTTTTGCTGAAATATCTTTTACAATGTGGGCCATAGATGAAATTCGCCTCAATAATGAATGAAATTAGGACAAATTATCTGAAAAATTGAAAAAAAAAGAAATTGCTCTAGCTTTAATATTACAGCAATCCGAATGTTTATTTCAAAGGATTTATCAAATTTTTAAATATTTTAAGCTATCTTAACAGATCAAAAAGAATCTCATACGTTTACGAAAATTTCAAGGATTTCAAAGAGTTTTGTGGGATTATCAAGGATTCTAGGTCATTTTTAAAGGATTTCTAAAATACTAAAAAAACAGATAGAAATTTCAAGGGTTCCAAAGAATTTAACCAGATTTAGGTTATCTTATAGGATCTCAAATTATTTCAAAGGATTCATGGCATTTTAAATTATTTTTGAAATTCAAAGCTATTCTAACAAATTATTAAGAAACACAAGAGTTTACGAACATTTCAAGGGATTTCAAAGATTTTTGTGGGATTCACAAAGATTTTAGAATCAATTTTAAAGTATTTCTAGAAGACTTGAAAAATGAACAGAATAGAATGAAATTCCAAGGAATTTCAAAGGATTTCGAAGAATTCAACCAGATTTACGATATCTTATATATTGAAAGGAAAGAAATTATGAAAAATTGGCGAGTTTTTTTTTATTTAGCAATAATTGTCTGGTCAAGTTTTTACAATTTTTTTTTCAGTACATTTTTTTGAATCTTCTAAAATATGTGAGAGCACACATTAAAGAAATTATAATGAAGGTGAATGAGGTGAGATAAAAAAAAGATTGCCTACTCATTGTTATATGTATTTTCGAAATTTCAAAAGAATGTAATGAGAGGACAAATTTATAAAACCCAATTATTACCCAATAGAAGAGAGAATTTCTCTAACTTTCAGCAACTTTTTTCCTCTTAATATGTTTTTAAGGTTTCCATAATTTTTCTGATTCAATAAATTAAATTAAATAATTCCACAAAGATATTGTTTACCCTCCCTAATTGATTTTGAAATTTGAAAACATCGAAAAAAGTAGACTTTTTCGCTATTTGTTTAGAGTTACGGTAAATTTCTGGACTATTTGCCCATATTATGTGTGATATACTTCAATGAGAATGTATTTGCATTGCATCGCAACAATAATATATGCGGAATATTGACAATAAATTAATTGTTATTGACTTTGAATTAAAAGCAGATGTTTAAAAGTTATATATTGCTCTTCATTTGACAATAAAATTAATTCTCAGTATATACATTATCAGCAAAAATAGTTCGAAGCAAGTATATTTTTACCAACATAGAAAAAAATAATTCGTACAAATGTAGGTATACACGAAAAGATTTGTACTTTATTTAAACACCGAAAATTAATTTTGTTGTGAAATATAGATCAATATATCACTGTTAGATATGTTCTTGTAATTAAAAAACAATAAGACTGATTTTTATATCGACATTTTCAATAAATTATCCTTGTGACTTATTGAAAATACATTCTTATTAACGAAAACTATCATAACTCTAAGAAAGTAGCGGAAAAGTCGATTTTTTTCTCGACTTTTTGAAATTTCAAGGTCACTTAGGCAGGGTGCAAAAATATTTTTTTTTTTAAGTACAAATTTACTTTCTTCGAACTATTTTTTTGATAATTTATGTACCGAAAATTAATTTTCTTGTCAAATAAAGAGTAATATATCACTTTAAAATATTTTCTTGTGATTCAAAGTCAATAAAAATTATTTTAATGTCAACATTCCTCATCTATTATTATTGCATTATATTGAAAATACATTTCCATTCACGTATATCACACATTATATTGTAAAATAGTCAAAAAATTTACCATAACTCTAAGAAAATAGCGAAAAAATTAGAGCGTTTTGAGGAAATTGCGTTCAATTTTTAAGTAAAACCATATCCATTTTGTTGTTTATCAAATCACTTGAACAATTTTTACAAGTTTAGATGAATGTTCTTACCAGGATAGACAAGAAAAATATTTTATGTGTCTTTGTTGCAAATGAGCATTAATATGAACAAAATAGGTCAGTTTTCACTCATCATTATTAAAACTCTTCCTCATATGCTCACATGTAGACAATAAAAAATGTTTGTGATTGTACAAGAGGTTACCTTCAAAATTGTAATTCAAAATCGTAAATAGCGGATATGATTCTCCCACCACTAATTCTTTTTAAATTGCCTAATACAATGAGAAAAAGATGGAAAATAGAGTATATAATCGGGAATCATCTTTTAAACTGCACCTTTCATTTGTAAAAATGAAGCACGTTTTTGGCACTATCCTCTTGACCTTTGTGGTTTTCTTCAATTCCGTTGGTAAGTACAATCTTCAAAACTTAAATTTTTAATGAGGAAATTGCTGGCTTTCGCTTTATTTTTGCAACCTTTGACAATGTACGGCTTTTTAAATAGGAATATTCCAAATAAGTACAACGAATATTGTTTGTTTGTTTGTATGCTATCGACTAACAAACCAGCCACTAACCAGGTGATCTATACAAAATTAGCCTTGACTTTGAAAGGTGATAGCGCCATCCTAAATATAGAAAAAAATATTTTTCTCTATTTCGGGGCAAAGTTCATTAAATTCTGCGTTAAACAAACCCTATTGGGAGTAATTTGGGTTTGAAGGCATTATATTATCACTTGAGAAAGCAAACATAAAATCTCAATTTTGAAGCATTTTTGTTCAACTTCAACTCTTGGCAGGAGCTAGGGAAATGAATTTAATTATTTTCCATTCCAGACTGTTCATCTTTAGGATTTTCCCTCTCATTTGAGCCACTAAAGATTAAAAATTCTTTACAGGTTCATCAGATAATAGTTTTATGTGCGAGCATGCTGAATTTAAAATACTTTATCGTTCCGTCCAATATGGTTAATTCAATGTATTTTAAATTTAGCAAGTTCGCACAAAAAAAATTATTATTTGATGAACCTTTGGAAGATTCTTCAATCTTCACTGGCTCAAATGAAGTACAACTTTTCTTTAAAAACTGCATTTTAGTTTATTCCTTCTCGCGTGATAATGTAATACCCACGAGGCCAATGTACCTAAACCAGGGCTAATTCCAGACAGAACTTAATAAGCTTTTTATCGGTTCTTTAAAAAATTCTTATCCAGATTCTGTATGGCGCTATCATCGTTCAAAGTCAAGGCTAATTTTAATGGGTGACACCATTGGTGGTCTGATACTATCCGTCGGTAGCATTTACATTTATAGAAATGAAACAAATATTATTGCATGTAATGATATATGTAAGAACAAAAGATTTCAGCACACTGAGAACATTAAATCCTCAATATCGATACTATATATCATAAAAGTAAAAAAAAGGGTTTTCTTATTTGTTTTTTGAGTTTCAAATGGCATTGAAAATTTAGTGATATCCGTAATCTGAAGATCTATAAATACCTTATCCATGTGTGGCTTTCTGCAGGTTTTGCCTATAAATATCTTAGGTGTTCTTTTAACTGAAGCCAAATAATTTTTATCTCAATTTCTTGAAACAAATATTTTTATCTAAATTTTTGTATAAATAATGTTTTAAAAATTAGCAATTCTAGAAATGTATGAATTTTTCAATTAGTTCTTTTCCTATTTGTAAAATGTAATAATTTAAATAGTTTGGTTCAGATCAATCACAAAAAAAGGACATAAAAAAATAGATCTAAATTCAAAATCAACGTGCTTAAAAAATATTATTTATGTGAAAACGACTTAATAAAGTATAATGATCATTATATCTATACAACATTTGTATTGCACTTATGTGAATAGCGTTAGAACCCAGAGCGAGGGGACCCCCAATTTTTTCACCTGTATGGCTAACATTTCAAGTTATTAATCATTCCTATCAGGAAAAAATTGAGGAAAAATAAAGACATCAAACTTGTTTTTTTTTTAATTTAAAAAAATGTATTAATTTAATGAATGTACATTATCACAATTATTCATAATATGCATTGATATTGAACAAGACGTATTATTATTGTCTTGTTTTTATAATTTAAAAAAAGTGAGCATCCTGTCAAAGATAAGAACAATTTTTTATCAAATTCTTTATTGCATCTTGTATCGATTTCCCATAAATTTCATTTGTTTAAAGTCTCCGTTTATCAAATATTTGCAAGCATATTTTTTCAATGTTTATACAATAGGAAATATGCACGAAAGTTTATAAAAAATATTAAAGATTAAAAAATGTAAAGAGTTTCTTAATAAGCAACTTCAAATTCATATATAAATTTTGAATTAATATCCGCATAACATAAAAATATGCCCTATTAGTTTCCTATGAAAATTTCCCAGTTGAGGAAACCTGAAAGGCCTCGAAACATGTTGGATCCTGGTGATATGCAAAATTTGGATAAATAATAAAAAAAAGAGAGCGATTTGGTATAGTTGTTTCTTTTCTTTTTTTTTCTCCCTTTTTTTTTAATTTTCATATCACTATCTCTAATGAGTCGATTACAATGGTGTTTAGAATCACATTTCTCTCATTTTTAATCCATTTATGCAATTATGTTACACAAATTGTCTTTTTTGAGTATATGTTTTTGAAAAACTGATTTGTTCAGAACATACTTTTTTTTAAGCCTTCTTGTGCAATTTGTTGCACAGTTTGACTTTTTTTAAGTTTATGTTTTTCTTAAAGTGAAGTTCCAAATATTTAATTTGTTCATTTTCAATGTTATTTGTTACGATTTACACAAATAATTATAATTTTTCGCCTAAAATAATTTGGGCGAAAAATTGTGTTAAATAAAATTTTATTGTATCTTGTATTGTTTTTCCGAAAATTTGATTTTGTTATTTTTAATGCAATTGTTTGTGATAAAGACAAAAACTACGCTTCTATTAAAATATTATTTGAAGACAATTTGTAGCTCTTTTTTGGGCAAACAACTTTTCTCACCTAATTTTTTTCGTACCTTGTGTCGTTTTTCCAAAAATTTAATTTTTTTATTTCTAAAGTTACTTTTAACGATTAACAAACAAAAGTACTCATTCTGTTGAACAATGATTACTAAAAAAATTGTCGCTCCTTCTTAGGTGAACAACTTTTATACATTCCTTTTTTTCGTAGCTTGTGTCGTTTTTCCAAAAATTTAAAAAAGCGATTGATAACAAACTTGTAGATCTCTGATCGGGGTTTTTTTGTTCGATGAACAGCTTTTTTTTTAGTACGATTAGATGCCACCTTCACAAATAACTCTCGACTTAATTAATCTATAATATTGTTTGTAATCTGTTTGCAAAATCAAGTAATTCGAATTCAAACATGAATTTGGACCTTAACCAACCGGCGAAGATTCCAAATAATGTTGCTTTAAACACCGTTGCAGGAACACATAATTTCCATGCTAATAATAGGTACAGTAGTGGAAGGAATTCCCTATCACCCTATTAAAAAAGGGGGTGTTGTAAAAAATATCAATGAAAAAATATTAATGTTTTTTCAAACTGCCTTAATACTCTATGTAATGTATATTTGAGCTATAAAAATCGTTTGAGCCAATTAAGAGAAAATTTAATTTTTCGATTTTTCGAAATTTGTTTAAAAGGTCAGTAAAAAAATCTTACCTTCAAATAAGTTTTAACTGGGTGATCTACGACTCGTTCTCATACGTTCTGTACAATTTCCGTGGACTTCCTCTTTCTTGGCTGATCTATAATTTTCTTTGTCATGTTTTCACAGGAAATATGCAAACCATTATGCGGGGATACTCAAGAAGATTAATCCTAACTTGGCTAATACAAATCAAATGAACCAAGCGCACTATGGACCTATTGGACAAAACCCTGGAAACTCTGCCTCTTTCAATCCAAACGTTGCCCATAGACCTGGAAATGGCAAATAGAGATGGCAAAACAAGAAATTTTTTGTCGAAAACATTGAAAATTTGAAATGTATTTAACTTCTTCAACGTTCATAAAAATAAAAGAGTGACTTACTGATTCTAAGCTTTTGTCTATTATTACATTCAGTGTTATTTAAGTTACTTCTTTTAAATAGTTACATTTACGCTTCAGTAATTTTATAATTAAAAGATCAAAACAACTAAGACGAAACTTCTTAAAAGCTTAACTTAGAAGGAAATAGGCATTAGTGAAAGTAAAAACAAATACACAATATATTTCGTCAAATTAAGAACTGTATATGTTTACCTTTCGAGTGATAAAGTAGTTCGGACTCAACTCCTTCTGTATGATTCAACTGAAAAATCTTTAAAAGCCTAACATTTCAAATAAAAATTATGGATTTTCAACAAAAGAGATGGCTTTTTAACAAACTAGTTGAATTTCCAACCAAAAAGAAAAATTTTGAAATTTTTTTACCAGATGGAATGCATTTTAAAACCAAAAGGAACACTTGTGAAGAAAAGAGTTGGATTTTCAAGCCAAGCGGACAAATTTTTAACCAAAAAGTTACGTTTCAACCAAGTTTGGATTCTCTACCAAAAATAACGTTTTTAACAAAATACATGTATTCGCAACAAAAAGCTAAATTTTCATACTGAAAAAATTAATTTTCGACATCATCTTCAAACAAAAAAAGACGACGATTTCTCAACAAAAGAGTTACATTTCAAAAATAAAGAAAAATTCAACCAAGAATGTAAAACGTGAAAAAATAGACAAGTTCACTCAAATAAGTAAATATTGTTAAACTCTTAACTTTATTGAAATAGTGAGAAGATCATGTTGTGAAATCGTTAAAGTGACGGAGCCTGTCTCGATTTCAAAATATTTCTTTCTGATTGTTTGAACAAAGTTAAGGAAAAACAGAATTTTTTAGAATTTTTTCAATTAAAATGGATCAATAGACTTAATATTATACATATTCAAGGTCTTCATGAGTGAAAAAATGGGTTTTGCGAGTTTTTGACGCTAATTATGATTTTTTTCTCCAATTATTTTAATGCAAATTGTTTCTAATACATGAAATACTTCTTTATACTGATAATTAAATGTTTAAATGAATTGTTTAAATAATTTATTATTGTTTTTAGCAAATTTCTCTTAGAACAGAGTTAGAAAGTCACGGTTTTGTGAAGCATTTTCCACTTTGTGCCCAATTTTCAATTAGAGTGATGTGATAATGAACTCGTGTGAACAAACACAATTGTTTAAACAATTTATTGTCATTTTTATTAATATCCTTTCAGAATAATGCTAGAAAATTGCATTTTTTTCAAAAATCATCACTTTTCGTCCAATTTTCAATTATAGTGATGTGGATAAATAATTAAAGCTAAAAAAAGGAACTGCTCAAACAAAATATTATTGTTTATAACTATCTTCCTCTTCAATAATGCTAGATAGTTGCGGCTTCTTCTGAAAATTTCAACTTCTCATCCACTTTTTACTTAATAGAGTAATTTATAATGCATGTGAACAAACAAAGTTGTTTAAACAATTCATTATTGTTTATAACTATTTTTTCTTAGATAAGTGCTAGAAAGTTACGGTTTTTTCTGAACTCTTAAATTTTTTGTCCACTTCACACTTATTGAGGTAATATTAAATAGAAGCTCACAAACATGCTCATTTAAACAATTGATTATTGTTTATAACGATCTTCTGTCAGATAAGTGCTAGAAAGTTGCGGTTTTTTCTGAAGTCTTTAGCTTTTCTTTGCCTTTTTAGTTATGAACAAATAATAAATAAACATCAGAGAGTATCATATTTCAAACAATCTCTTTTTTTTGTGAATGTAATTTCATGAAATGAAATAGATATTTGTGAAATTGATATCTGACTTTAATTTCCTTCTTAGTAGATACTTCTGGTTTTACTTCGAAACAAAACTTTTACAAATTATTTAAAGACCTTGTCCCCCCACATACTTCTAATTATTTATTCTTTGTTTTTGCATCTTGAGTAAGATAGCTTTTTTGTTTAAATTAATTTTTTGTAAAGATTGGGAAAAGGGCAGATATGATTCACTTAAAAAGAATACAATATTATTTAAAAAATGGTTCTTGTTGAGGTTCACTTATTATTTGTTCATAACTGAAAAGTAAAAGCAAAGCTAAACTAGCATTACTCTTCGCCTCTACTAGAAGATAGTTATAAACAATAATCAATTGTTCAAATAAGCATGTTTGTTAATTTGCATTAATTATTACCTCACTAAGTGAAAAAGTGGACAAAAAGTTTAAAAGTTCAGAAAAAACTGCAACTTTTTCGCACTTATCTAACAAAAGATTGTTATAAACAATAATAAATTGCTTGAACAATTATGTTTGTTAACATCCATTATTTATCACTTTACTAAGTAAAAAGTGGGTAAAAAGTTAAAAATATTAGAAGAAACCGCAACTATCTAGCGTTTATCAAGCAGAAGATAGTTATAAACAATGATAATTTGTTCAAATAATTATTTTTGCTATATTTATACTAATAAGAATGACGCTCCGACAGACTACGCCCCACCCCTAAACGTATCAAGTATTTTGCGAATGACCCCTCATGAACGATAATAACAAATTATTCAAAAAATTATTTTTAATAACATTTATTAAGTAAATACTTCACTCTTATTGAGAATTGGACAAAAAATGTAACATTTTAAACAAACCGCGACTTTATAACCCTATTCTAAGAAAAAATTGCTGAAAACAATAATAAATTGTTCAAACAATTTATTTAATAATCTAATTATCAGTATAAAGTAGTATTTTGTGTATTACGAAAAATTTGCATCAAGGAAAACTGCAAAGAAATCATATTTCGCGCCAAAACCTCGTGAAACCCATTTGTTCTCTTATGGGGTTTTTTGGGACCCTATAAAACAAACTTATGGAAGAGAAATGTTGAGTTTCAACTCGATTCAGCTAATATTTACGATTCTGAATGAAATTTACAAAAACATCTTTTCTCCGTATGGGAAATATGTGTTAAACTTCATGGGGCTTGCGCCATCTCTAACTATTATTTTCTTTTTTTGAAAAAAATGGATTTATTTTTTTGTGGGTATGAGAAAATTTCCGGATGAAATGCATGGAAATTAAAAAAAAAAAAATTTTGACGACTCTAGTCTTCATGCACTACATAGAACATTGCAATTTTTTAGCCAACTGTTTAAAAATGATTTGCTCTGAATAAGGATGAACTTGAGCATCTAAAGAAGTTTATTTTTATTTTATAGACTTTTTTCTCACGAAAAATAGACTTTATTGCCTCTCTGAATAAAAATTGTTAAAACTTTACTAATTGCTAGGGAAAATTTACAGATTTAATTCGCGAATAGTGGGCTAATATAGATTAGTAAACAATTACTGATTCGATTGGTCAAAATTTTTTCTAATTCGAAAGTGAAAAGCAATCAATTGCTTGATAAAAATAAACAAACTTATTCTTATACATTTAATGACAAATGAGAATTTTTTTAATTACGCTAGATCAATGGGCTATAAATTAATTATGCATATGCAGGGTTCTAATGCCTTACTTTTCAACTGAATTCTGTTTTTAATTTTCAATTTTTTTTGCGTTTGTATATTTTTCTAGTCACAAGAGTATAAACAGTTTTATCTTGTGTCAAAAATTACTACAAAATAAAAAGAAATCAATTCCAATTAGTGACAATTTTTATTTATAATAAAAATAATATAAATAATAAATAATAAAATTTTCAACAGAATAGTTCATTCATCAACCAAAGACGTAAATTATACGAAGAAAATAAATGTTCAAAAAAGTTTTTCAGTTTTTTAACAAGTAGTTGAGGTTTTAACCAAAAAAGATAAATGTTTAATTATTTAGTGATTTTTTTAGACAAAAAGATGAATTTTCCAACAAACAAAATAATTTGTAACAAGAAATTCAAATTTTCAAAAAAATAATGAATTGTCTAGTAAATTATTAAATTTTCAGACCGAAGAGAAAATTTCTTTTTAAAGCAGTTGAATTTTTAACTAAAATTATGAATCTTCAACCCAAGAAAACAGTAGTTAAAGCTTCAACCAAGTAGTTTAGTTTTATTTAATTAAAAAAGGTGAATTGTCAACGAAAATAGTAATAGTTGACATTTGTAACAAGAATGATTTTGTTTTAGATAAAGCAATTAAATTCAACCAAAAATACTAATTTTTAACAAAATAATTGAAATTTCAAACAAAACAAATAAATTTCCAACCAAAGAGTTGCGTTTCTAACCAAAATGGATACATTTTTAACCCAGACATATCAGACATATTTGCACAGTTGTGCCTCATAATCCATTGCTCAGAAAAATTAAAAACACTATATTTTGACTTGAACACAACTAAAAAAGAGGAATTTTCAACAAAATAGTTGAGTCGTCGACTAAAACAAATTAATTTTCAACCAAGCAGTAGTTTTAGTAACCAAGCACTTTTAACCACTCCACAGGTCAAGTTTTCTAAAAAAAAAAACAGATTTCCAACAACCCAGTTCAAATTCCAAAAAACAATGACTTTTTAACAAAAGCATGGAATTTTTAACAGACAAAGATGAGCTTTCTAGCAAATAGTTAAACTTCCAAGAAAAAGAGAAGTATTTCTGGCAAAATAGTTGAATTCTTAACTATATATTTGAATTTTAAACTTGAACAGATGAAATTCAAACCAATTGATAGTGTTTCTAAGCAAGAGAATGCACTTCAACTGAAATCAGTTGCATTTTGAATCAGAGTTGAGTTTTCAAGACATCAAAACAAATTTTTTAGAAGAAAGTTACATTTTCCATCTGAAAGCACAAATTTTCTATTCGAAAATATGAATGTTGACCAAAACAGTTAAATTTTCGAGCAAAAAGTATGCCTTTTTATCAAAGTAGTTGAATTTTTGACAATCTAATTAAATTTTCAGCAAAATACTCAAATTTTCAATTAAAATGGTGAACCTGGAACCAAAAACAATGAATTTTCAACAAAGAAGTTGAACCAACTAGTTGAATTATCAAACAGACAATATTAATTTTTAACGAAAAATAGAATATGTAGTTGATATTTCAACCGAAATAAGATTTTAATGTTTAGTCAAAAACACTCGAGCTTGTGTAAAAAACATACATTCTTTAAAAAAATGTAATATTTGATACTTCTAACAAAAAATGGTTTGATATTAAATAATGAACAGACGAATTTAACTAAAAAAGACAAAGTTTTCCCAAAATAGTTGAGTCCTCAACCAAATTAGATTAATTCTTGATGAAGTTTCAATTTCTCACATAAGAGATGAATTTTGAACTGTAAACTGCACTTAGCAAATTCACAAAATATGAAAAATTCATGATTTCTTTTTATTTCGGTACATCAGGAGCTTACAATATCTAATCGAACGGTGCAAAAATGGAAAAAGCATTTGTTTAGATAAAACTTTAGCGCTCAAACTTAAAATCTCAAGATTTTGTACTCCTCATGGAAAATTCTAATTTTTATGTATTCAAGAAGGCCTACTGAGGCCTACTCTATTCAACCACCATTTTCTTCCTTAAAATCATGAGAAAAAGTCCATCAACTTTTTTAATTCGATCATGAAGGTGAATGAAGTGAGATAAAAAAAGTTTGCCTACACATTTTCATATATATTTTCGAAGCTTCAAAAGAATGTAATGAAAGGAAAAAACTTATAAAAGCTGATTATTACTGAATAAAAAAGAAAATTTCACTAACTTTCAGTACCTTAATTTCTTTTAATATGTTTTCAAGGTTTCTATAATATTTCTAATTTAATAAACTGAAATAGTTTATAGACTTTTTACGGAATTCTAAAGTAGCGAATGGTTTAATGAAGTAGGCTCCAGGTCTACTGAAATGATAGAAAATTGGAATTTTCCATAAAAAGTACGAAATCTTGATAAATAAATAAAATATATATTTGAATATTGAAAAAGTTAGTAACGTTCTTGGAGGATATTGCATAACTTTTTCACTTTCATTTCTACTATTCTTTTTCCGGAATTCACTTTGATTGTTTGTTTTTAAATTGCTTTGACAATAAAAAGGTGTCAAAAAAGACAACCGATGTGAGTTTTGTAAAAGTAGAAGTGAAATATCATCAGACCTGATAAGCGCTAGTCCTGGACCAGACCACACAGAGAGAACTTAGCATTCTTTGTTTTGCCTTGCTGATCAGCCCCAAACTTGCACCAGACCAGAATTTTCAGGTGACAAGAACTAAATTCTTGTTTTGATGGTTTGATTTTTTTATTTTCTATCATCTAAGGCATGCAGACCTTTATAACTTACCTTCACGTTTCGGAGATTTTCTCCAAAAAGTCGTATGCAGTTGCAGTACCATGTACCATGAGCTGAGAAACTACGTGGGCCAGCAGTTCTCGGAATGTCAGGTGTATTGATTTGTATTATTATTGATAGTATTCATTGATTTGAAATCGAACTGCGCTTTTCAGTTAAAAAAGTTGCGTACAGGCGGCTCCTCGATACAAGAATGGGGCAGCCAATGAACGTCGTTGATAAAAATGAACTGCCCACTCGCGGTACGGGTGGGGCCCCCTTCAGCTTGGGAATAAAAGAATCTTTTCGTTTCAAGGTCAGGGGAATAGGCGAGACTTCACTGTACATGAATTTTCAACAACATTGTGGAATTTTAAAGGCAAAATCCTCAACTAAATCAGATTAATTTTCAACAAACCAGTTGCTTTGTTAACCAAAAAGGATGAATTTTCATAACCAAGAAGAATAATTTTCTAGCAAGAACGGCGAAATTTCAACTATATACATGAATTTGCAACGAAATAATTGAATTTTCAACTAGAAAAGACGAATTATGTACAAAGCAGTTTAATTTTCAACCCGAAAATATGATTTTTCAACAAAAAATTTAATATTCTTCCTGAAATAGTTACATTCTCATAAAAATTAGAATTTTCAAGAAAAAAGTTATTTTTCATCTGAATAGTTGAATTTTCTGCCAAATTGTTGCATTTTCGAGCCAACAAGACGAATTTTCTACAAAACAGTGCAGAGTTCAACAATGTTCAACCCTACAAAATATGAATATTTAACTAAAGTGATGAATCTTCAAGAAAAAAAAATTAACTTTTGACAAAGTAGTTCAACTTTCAACCCAGTAGTTGATTGTTCAACCACTAAAGATGAATTCTCAACGGAAAGTTTAATACTTGATATTTCAACAAAAAAAACATTGTAATTTGCAATAAAGAACAGTTGAATTCAATTAAAAAAACGAATTTCCAAACGTATGTAAACATCGTTTCAATTATGTGACACTTAAATAATCTATTGGAGCCTCTACAATGTCTTTGAGGCTTTAATTGAAAAAGTTTTTGATCTTTTTAACCATTTTTTTTAATGACATTTTTTCAAAAAATTTCACATTTGTTTTTTGACTCAGATATGTGTATTGATTCTTGAGAAAGACCCGCATTCTGATCCAAACGTTTAGGTTTTTTTTAAATAAATAAATATGGTTTTTACATGTTTTTTTAATACTTTTATTTTGACTTCATCATTGACCGTAAGACCGAATATATTTGCTGAAAAGAAAAAAAAATTTGGATCTGCATCATTTAGAATTTTTTCTATATTGTTTCTAACAAATGGTTGAATTTTCAAGTCAAGAAGACGAATTTTCAACAAAATACATTAATTTTCAATAAGATTGTGAAAAAAAAATTCTTCACAAAACAGTTGAATTTTCAACCCGAAACTATGGGTTTTTGACCAAAAAGTTAATTTTCTTCCTAAAACAGTCAAATTTTCATAAAAGTAGTAAATATTTTATTTTTTTTAACCAAATAGTTGGTTTTTCAAAAACAAAACAAAAATTCGACAAAAAAATTAATTTTCAACGAAATAGTTTAATTTTCTACCAGATTGTTGAATTTTCAAGCCAAAAGATGAATTTTCTACAAAACTTTTCAATGTTCGATCCAACAATATGAATTTGTAACTAAAATGATAAATCTTCAACAACAAAAAAATGAATTTTTTAAAAATAAGTTTATCTTTAAATCAAGTAGTTGATTTCTAACTAAAAAGAATGATTTTTCAACCAGGAAGATTAATTTTCGATAAAAGTTGAATTTTCAACTAGAAAAATATCAATTTTCAACCAAAAATGGAGAAGTTACATTTTTATTTAAAAAAATGAATTCTTAAATCAAAAAATGAATTTTCAACAAAAGATTTTCTAACCAAGAGGGTTAGATTTTCTAAAAATGGAATAGTTAAATTTTCAATCAAAGAGATGAACCTTCAACCAAAAAAATGAACTTTGAACAAAGTAGTTCAACCAAGTAATTGAATTTTTGACCAAAGAGATGACTTTGTAATAAAAAAAACTGCACTTTTAACTAGAAAGGATAAATATTTAACTAAAAATGGGATAATTAAATTTTTAGATAAAAAATAAAGTTTTCAACTAAAAATAAGAATTTTCAAACAAAAAGTTAATTTTCAACGAAATAGTTTCATTTTCTACCAGATTGTTAATTTTCAAGCCAAAAAAATGTTTAATTAAAATGATGAATCTTGAACGAACAAAAAAGATCAATTTTTTAAAAAGTTGTTTAACTTTAAACCAAGTAGTTGATTTTTAATAAAAAAGGATGCATTTTTAACCAAGAATATTAATTATCGATAAAAGTTTAATTTTCAACTATAAAATATCAATTTTAAACCAAAAATGTAATACTTACAGTTTTAGTTAAGAAAATGAAATAGTTCAATTTTTCGTTAAAGAATTAAATTTCAACATAATAGAGTAAGAGCAACAATTATTAGCATGCCAAAAACCGAGATGAATTTATTTTATTTTGGATAAATATTTTAATCTACTGGATAGTTAATATATGCATTACATGTAAAATTAATAGTATAAATTAAATAATTTGAGGCAAAACATGCTAAAAAATATACTATTTAGGAAACTACAGAAGGGTGCCAACAATTAAGGGGGTGCCAAGAACTGGTGCTCTTACTAGTTACAGTTTCAAACAAACAAAATTACATTTTTCATAATTTTAAACCAATTAGTTCAAATGTTGACAAAAAAAGATGGATTTAAAAAAAAAAGAATTGTATTTTTATCAAAATAATTAACTTTTCAAACCAACAGTAGAATTTTTAACAACAAGAAAAAATTACCTTTCAAGCAAAATAGTTTCTTTAAAAAAGGTAGAAAAAGAAAGGTTATTGTTATTTTTTAATTTCACCTACAGTTTTTTTTACTGAATATTATTTTTAAATAGATCAAATATTGTGAAATGAATCCACCTACAAAGTGTGGTTTTAAAAATTATTTGTTGAATTTTTAACGAAAAATTACTTTTTAACAAAATAGTTGCATTTTTATCCTACAAAGACCTGTAACCAAGAAGATTAATTTTCTATATTCATTTTCTATAAGAAGATTAATTTTCTATCGAAAGCCAAATTTTCAACAAAATTATTTTAAATTTTGAAGCCAAAAAGATGAATTATCTACAAAACAGTTGAAGTTACAAACCGAAAATATGATTTTCGGACAAAAAAGTTAATTTTCTACCAGATAGTTGCATTGTTAACTGAAATGATAAATCTTCAACGAACAAATTTTTATTTGAAAAAAAAAACAGTTGAATTCAACAAAAAAAGATTAATTTTCAACAAAATAGTTAAATATTCAACCATCATATTAATTTTGAAACAAACCATTTTTAACCCAAGAGGATGAATTTCTAATAAAAAAATTAATATGAATTTTAACTAAAAACTGAATAATTACTTTTTCAGGTAAAAATGAATTTTGAACCAAAAAAAAAGGAATTTTCTGCAAAAGAGTTCCACATTCAACCAAATAGTGGAATTTTCAACCAAAGTGATGAATTAAAAAAAATGGATTGCCAACATAAGAGTTCAACATTCAACCAAATAATTGAATTTTCAACCAAAGTGATGAATTTAAAGAAAATTAATTTTTAACAAAAAGTTCAACATTCAACCAAATAACTGAATTTCAAACCAAAAACATGACTTTTTTAGTCAAGAAGACTAGTTTTCTACAAAAAGTCGAATTTTCAACAAAATAAATAAACTTTGAACCAAATGGTTTAATTTTCAAATAAGAAAGATAAATTTTCAACCAAATAGTTACATTTTCAACTAAAAAACTAAATTTTCTACTACACATGGAATAGTTATATTTTTAGTTATATTAATTTTCAACTAAATAGTTAAATTTTCAACAAAAAAATGAACGTTTGACAAAGTAGTTTAACTTTAAACCAAGCAGTTCAATTCTTGACATAAAGATGACTTTTTAAAAAAATAGTTGTATTTTCATTAAAATATTCAACTTTTCAACCAAATAGTAGAATTTTTAATTTAAAAAAATTAACTTTGAATCAAGTAGTTGATTTTTAACCAAAGAGGATGATTTTTCAACCAAGAAACTCAATTTTCGATAAAAGCTGAACTTTCAACTAAAAAATATAAATTTCCAACCAGAAATGGAAAAGTTACATTAAAAAAAAATGGACTCTCAAAAAACAAAATGAATTTTCAACCAAAGGTTATATAACCAAGAAGGTTAATTTTCGAAAAATGGAATATTTAAATTTTCAATCAATGAGAAGAATATTGACCGAAAAAAAAATGATTTTTTATCAAAAATGTTAATTTTCAACGAAACAGTTTCATTTTCTACCAGATTGTTGAATTTTGAAGGCAAAAAGATGAATTTTCTGCAAAACTTTGTAATTTTCGACCCTAAAATATAAATTTTTAATTAAAATGATGAATCTTGAGCAAACAAAAAAGATTAATTTTTTAAAAAGTAGTGTAACTTTTAAACAAGTAGTCGATTATAATAAACAAGGATGCATTTTTAACCAAGAAGATTAATTTTCGATAAAAGTTTAATTTTCAGCTATAAAATATAAATCTTCAATTTAAAATATCAATTTTTAACGAAAAATCGAATGGTTACAATTTTAGTTCAGAAAATGAATTCTCAAAAAAAAAAAAAAAAATTCAACAAAAGTACTCAACATTTAACCTAAAAGATTATTTTTTAATTAACCCTTACTCTGCAATTTTAATCTGAAAACGGGGGTCGTTCATTTCCAGCACGTTTTTTCAATATTTTTCACTGGCGGAAAAAATCAGACCAAATTCAGAGGGCACCACTGAAGCTTCTACTTAACAAGTATGCTAAAGAGTGTTAAATAAATATCATTTATTTAAACAATTTTCTCACTTGTAGACTTCAAATAATCGCGTCTCGCTTCGTTTTCACTCAGACACGAATGACCCCCGTTTACAGAAAGAAGATTAATTTCCTAAAAAAATATAATAGTTAAATTTTCAACCAGAGCTGAATCTTCAACTAAAAAAATTAATTTTTAAATAAACCCACCAACAAAATGTGGTTTGAAAAATTATTCTCAAAAATATAGTACCTATTGCATAATATGTTTCAGTACATATTTACATTTTTATATATTTTTCGATTACGTGACTCACCATTAAATTCTGGGCACTGAACTTTATACTTCGATCTATGACACAAAACAACCCCTCCAAGAATAAAAAATAACCTCTAGAAAACTTTTTATTTCTTTATCGGATGCATTTTCCTTTAACAATATCACAAAATTATATGATATAATGATAATATTTATTACTATTAATATAATAATAAACTAAACTTGATAAGAAATTAAATTATTGATTGAGTTTCTTAGAGAACTCAAAACGTCAAATCGAATTTTAATGAATGAACTGTAATGTGCGGGAATGACTGGATGCACGTGTGCAGAAACTTTATTATGTCGCCCATCACCATGGTAACGCTTACGTGGCGTAGTTTAGCATCACAGCTGTCATCGGCCTACTAACGTGAAAGGTTAAGTTTTGATAAATGCAACTTGTGATAAGTATTTACCGGAAAAATGGTCGAAATAGATTGGGATCTAGTATTATCCATAAATCCTGTGTCTCTCAAAGACGAAGAAATCGAAGATTTTTATCCTATGGTGGCAGAATGCGATATAGAGGAAGTTAGCAACATAGATAACCTCAAAGTCTTATTCAAGATTTCACAGGAAATATTACAATATAGGGATAATCAGGTAAATACTTTTATTTTTACATGAGTGCTGTACATTTTTGTTCATATAAGAGGATTATAATTTACATTAATTCTCATTGTAAACATTTTAAAAGACCGTATACAAAAATGGACAATTTTTGTTCTTATACAATTAGATAAAAGTAGAATATAAAATTATAAATCATAACAATACTTGTCCAATAATTTACAATAATATTGTTTATATTATCACAGATATTTTGGAATTTTAATATTAGATATAGAAAGATTGGGCGTGTTTAATTTATTACTGACAACAATTTGGAAGATGTGTAATTTAAAAAATGACTTTTTATTTCCAAAGTCATAAAAATCTAGAAATTTTATAGTTTTATACATTTTTAAAATTCAAGATATTTCAATTTTTAAAACTCTCAATTAAAAATTGTGACAGTTTTCAGTTTTACGATTTAAAATTCTGTAATTTTGATGCTTCACATTCGCAATTTCTTCAATTTGAAATATTTAAAAATAAAAACTTGACTTTTGATGTCCAAAAACATTTAAAAAATGATTTTAATATTTTATACATCTTTAAAATTAAAGAGTTTTCAATCCTAAATATTCAAAATTGAAGAATTTTAAATTGCAAATCGTGAAAATTGAAGAATTTTCAATTGAAAATCTAAAATTGGAATATTAAAAAAAAATGTTCGAAATTACATTCCTTCAAAATATTAATCTTGCAAATTGAATAATTTGTAAGTCTCTATTTTAAAATTTCAAGAATTGTCTATTTTAACTCTTCAAAATTTCAGAACTTTAAAATGTAAATCTTTAATTAGTTTTAATTTAATTAAAATTATTATTATCAATATCTATTTTAATTAAAAATGTCTGTAATTTTGTCGATTTTCATTCGAAATTTCTTCAATTTGAAAGATTTAGAATTGAAAAATTGAATTTTTGTTGCCAAAATTAATTGTAACTCTTCGAAATTGCAGAATTTTAAATTGTACATCTGTATAGTCGAAGAGTCTTTATTTTTGACAATTTAAAATTGAAAATTATAGTTGAATTTGAATTTTGCAATTTAAAAATCTGTAATTTTGATCATTTACATTCGGAATTTCTTCATTTTGGAAGATTAAGAATTAAAAACTCGACTTTTTACTTTCCAACATCTTCAAAATTGAAGAATTTTTTCATACGTCTCTAAAATGCAAGAGTTTTTAATTGTAAAATTGTAGAAATTTAAATTGTAAATATTTAAAATTCAAGAGTTTTTAATTTTGACAATTTACAATTAAAATTTATGCAAATTTTAGTTTTACAATTAAAAATTCTGTAATTTAGATGCTTCATATTCAAAATTTTTTCACTTTGAAAGACTTAGGATTGAAAACTTTAATTTTCATTTAAAAAAAAATCAAAATGTAAGAGTTTTTATTGTTGTATACATTTTTAAAATTAAAGAGTTTTCAATCGTAATTCTTCCAAATTTAAGAATTTTAAATTGCAAATCGTTGAAATTGAAGTTTTCAATTGAACTTTTTTAGAATTGAACTATTCAGAAAAATGTTTCAATTTACATAGCTTTAAAATATAAATCTCTAAAATTGATTAGTTTGTGATTCTATATTTTCAAACTTTCAAAATGTTCAATTGTATCTCTGCCAAATTGCAGAACGTTAAAGTTGAAGAGTTTTCAATGTTGACAATTTACAATTAAAAATTATAGAAATTTTCAGTTTTGAAATTTAAAAAGCTGTAAGTTTGATAATTTACATCCAAAATTTCTTCAATTTGGAAGATTTAGAATTCAAAACTTCAATTTTTATTTCCAAATAATCAAAATGTAAGAGTTTCTGTTATTTTATACATCTTTAAAATTAAGCTCAAGCCAAAAGGGCTTGCACCTCTCGTTTTTCTTCTGAAATCATTACAGTGATGCCTTAAGATTATTTTGAGACCAAAAAGAAAAAAATCGCTCTAGGGATTGTTGAATAAACTGAATTTTTTATTTTCAGGTTATTGTGTATATTTTTGTAAAAATAACTCCAATGTGGTGCTTTTTCAGTTTAAACTCTGTAGTTTGGCATCGAAAAAAAATATTTAAACGTTAAAAATCTTTGGAACTCCAGGTCCCATCAAAAGTTTAGAAAAAGTTGGAAAAATTACAGTTTTTATTGGTTTTATGAATATTTCGCCACTTCCGAGCATGCTACTTTAAATTTGTTAAGACGTCTAAAAGAAAACTTATTTTCATGGATATATTTCAGAAATTATTAAAGTTTTTCAGGTTTATGAGTGATTTCATGTACTTTTATTATTATAAGAGCAATTTTTAACGCGAACTGCAGTAGAAATTCGGTATTTAAAAACAATTTACATTTTAGCGAACTCTCATCAAAGTTGGTATTTTTCAACACGCTATAACTTTGGACTCATGCAAAATATAATCTTGTAATGTCTTTTTAATTTTCTTGAAATTAAGTCTTCTTTAACTTATATTCAGGTTTTTTTGTCTGCAGTGTACAGGGAATATGCTATTTCAAAAAAACTAAAACTAAAAATTTTTTTATGAAATTTTGTTAGAAAAATATAATTTCTGATGGATCTATCTCCTAAACTACATAAGATAAAATCTTTTTTTAAGTTTCACGGGGAATATAATTAACTTTAATTTTCATCTTAACAAAAGCAAAGTAGCATGCTTTTTTTTAAATTGTTATGGGTCCCGGAGTTCCAAAGATTTTTAACGCTTAGATACTTTTTTTCGAAGCCAAACTACCGAAGAAGCACCACATTGGTGTTATTTTTACAAAAATATACACAATAACCTGAAAATAAAAAATTCAGTTTATTCAACAATCCCTAAAGCGATTTTTTTTTCTTTTTGGTCTCAAAATAATCTTAAGGCATCACTGTAATGATTTCAGAAGAAAAACGTTTAATGCAGAAAAACTTTTTTTATTAACATAATTCAAAGTTAATGCAAAGCTAAAAAAGACTCTTTGATTCGCGATGTTTTGATTGACCTATTTGTATTCTTATTATTTTGTCTTCCTCGGTGGAAAAAAATGTATTTGCTAATTAATCATAATGAGGAAGCAAAATGCTCATCAAATGGTCACCATGAAATTGTAAATACAAACAAAGTGGAAACACCTGAAATCGAATTCATAGCTGGTTTATTAAATTGTTAATTAATTTTCATTCTTATTTATATCAAATAAATTTTTTTTTTAAATCAGTTAATTTCTATTTTATAACATAAATATTAAAGTTTTGAAGTTTTCGCCAATATAGATTTGTTTTCGTTATTATTATTCATTGTTATTATTACAAGACAAAATTTATATAGAGAGAAATTATTAATTAAAATAATATACTTTTATTCCAGGTTGAAACATTATTAACAGAATGTGATGAATTAAAAGAAAGGAATCTTGAAGCAAAACAGTTTTCTCCTGTTAAAAAAAAGTCAGGTAATAATAATACAAAATGTTTTAATATGATAACGGAGTTGGCGTTATAAGGAGAACATTTGGAAAGATAAACAAATTATTTGATTGTTTATTTTGTTATAAAATTAAGATTAGATTTCTAATTTTTTTTAGAAAAAATATGGCTGTAATTAGTTATTGTTTCAGTCTTGAATTTGAATTATTCCTACATAAAACACCTTTTATTCCATTTTTTAAGAAATCGTGGAAGATATTATATTTTCCTTGAATGTCCGTCGTTTTTCTGAAAATATCACCGTTTTATCATTTTTTATAATAAAGCATATGACAGGGTATTTAAAAATCAGACTCAGTGTAAATGTGATAACTGTTTTTAGTATTTTTTTTTCATTTTAAAATACAAAAATCTGTCAGAAGTTCGAGGTTAGTTAAATAAGTTAATGAAGATTATTTTTGCAAGAAAAATTATAAATTCAAGTAGATAATAATAATTGTCAAATAACATTTTTATAAATACATTTATACAGACAAATAATTTTTAAATCAATTTGGGAATAATGTAATTTGAAATAGGTAATTTCTTAAATGTCACTGGAACCTTCATGATAATATTCAAATTTTTATTTCTTACTTTCATTCTTATTCTTACAAATTATACAAAATTTAAGGCAAACATATATTTTAAGAATCAGTGGATGTATTATTAACAGACAGGAAATTAAAATCATCTAAAATATTGATTCCAAGTAAAATATAGAAAAATAATATGATAATAATATAATTTTGACAAAACTTGAAACAAGAATCTTTTAAAATATTTGAAAAATGATTAATCCAAGTATAACTTCTGGAATTTTGTATCAAACTTACCCGTATCGTCCCTATTAGTTATTAGAATAAGTTATTTTCCTTATTAATATATTATGCTTTGAAAAATAATTGTCTATTTAATATTAATACTTATTATCAATTATGTTAATTAGGGAGGAAATCAGAAATTATGGATGAAAGTGGAATGGATTCACAGGTAAGTAGTTGCAAACTTTACATATAAAACTTCCTTCTTGTAAATTAAGTATTCAGGGTAGCCCACTCGACTAGGAAACTAAGAAAGAACTAATGTTTGGAAGGAAAATCTAACCAATCACTGTAAATATAAATTAATTAATGATTTTTAAAACTCAACTATAGTTCGAGTATTTAAAAAACGTCCGATTGAAAGTTTAGAAACTATTTTCAATTTAAAAATAATTCCAAATTAATAGATTCATAATTAAATGCTTTTATTCAATTCAAAATCCTGTTTAAATATAATTAAAGTCTAAATTATTACATTTCCAACCCAATTAACTTGAAATTTTGTAATAAAAATGTTTGTTGTTGTTGTAAATTGTTAACTTTTTAAATGATTAAATCATTCAGAATACAAATATTACAGTAATTCTAAAAAACTTTACTTAAAAATTTTTTCATTCTAGTTCTTCCTTTTTTAGCGTTTATTTTCATTGTAAAGAATTTCAAAACGCAGTTTTGAAGACTTGAGCAATTATAAATTAAAGGCGATTGAAATTGCAAATTATCAATATAAAACATTTCAAGTTGATCAACTGTAAATATAAATAAATTAATGATTTCCAAAATTGAACTGTAGTTCGAGTATTAAAAATTGAACAATAATTGATTTTACAAAACGATTCTGAATCTGTTGAAAATTGAAACATTTACCGATTTCAACGTTAGAAATTAAGCTGCTCCAATTCGAAAGCCTTAGTAGTTAAACAAATGTAAACGTATAAAAAGAGTGTGAATTTCACCATTCTAATTTTTAAGAAAGATAAGAAATTTTAGTATTTATTTTTTTTGTCTGAATTGGAAGAGGAACTTTTTTGTTTTTTAAAATATTTATAGAGTTGAAGGTGTGCAAATTATATATTTTTAACATTTTTATTCAGTTTGAAGAGAGGAAGTTTTAGTTTTTAATGTTTTTTGAATTGGCAGAGGAATATTTTATATTTGTAAAATTTTTATCGAGTTGGAAAGGAGGAAATTTTTGTTTTTAATATTTTATGAATTGGAAGAAGGTTAATTTAGTTATTTTTTACATTTTAATTGAGTTTGAAGAGAGGAAATTTTGGATAGCAATTTTTTTCTGAATTAGAAGAGGCCCTGTTTTCTTTTGATCATTTTTATTGAGTTGGAAGGGATGGCATTTTTTTCTGAATTGGAAAAGGCCATTTTTTCTGTTTAATATTTGTATTGAGTTTAAGGGAACAATTTTTTCTTGAATGAAAGAGGGAAATTTTTTATTGGCAACATTTTTATTGAGTTGGAAGGTATAAAATTTCGAGATTCAATTTTTTCTGATTTTCAAAAGGGGCATTTTATTGATTTTAAGATTTTAATCGAAATGGAAGGGACGACATTATTTTCATTTAAAACTTTAAATATTTTAAGGTATAAATTTTGGTTATTAATTGTTTTTCTAAATTGAAAGAGATCAATGTTTTCTTTTAAATATTTTTTGAGTCGACGGGGGGCAAATTTTGTATTTTTAACATTCAGATAAAAGGGGAGAACTTTTTATATTAAATTTTTTATTAGTTTAAAATTTGCCAGTTTAATAGCATTTAATTACAAAAATTTCAATTAGAAATGGTTCAAGCTTCCATTTTATGCGTGTAAATTATTGAGCGTTCGAATTAAAAAATGTTTAAGCTTCAAATTTATAACCTAAAAATCAAAAGAGTTTTACTTTGAGTGCTTTAATTCACAGTTCAGTTTTGATTATTTTGAATGAAAAAAAAATTGTTTTAGGAATTCCAATTTTTTAATTTTAATGATCGTGAAACATTTTTTTGGACCGGGAAATGATCGAGAATTTTTTCCTTGATTAAAACGACCACTCTGATATTGTACAATTTATACAGTTTTTCATAAATATTTTAAGTAAACATATTTATACTTACAATTAGCGTGACTCTGGATATGAAGAAAGTGTTCAAGAAATGATACGTGAGAAAAACAGTAAAATTGAAACACTCATGCAAGAACTTGAGGGCTTAGAGCGAGAAAATACAGTACTGAAAAACAATTTATCAATATTAAAAGATGAAATGGAAGATGCTACAGAGAAAATGAATGAAATGTCTGACGAAGTAGAGGCTCTTCGTGATAATGTTAATATTTATAAAGGTAAATCAGTCTAAATAATAAAAAAAATGTTAATGCATAATAAATAAAAATTATGTTTAGACAAATCAGAGCAATTGGAACAAGAAAACAGTGCACTTTTAAATCAAATTGAGGAATTGGCCGCTCAACAAGTAGATAGGGATAAACTTATTGACGATTTTGGTGCAGCTATTGATGCCAGAATTGTAGAATGGAAAGTGAGTATAAATAAGAGAGTGTTTTAAAACTATAATTGATCAAATAATTTTATTTTACAGAGTATTTTAGATGAAAAAGATACCGAAATTGTACAACTGAGGGAAAACTTATCACAAACATTACTGCAGCCTTCAACGTCATCCAAAGGGCAAAACTCACCCCAGATTGTAAGTTTGAACGAAGAGATCGACCATCGAGATAAAATAATATCAGAATTACAAAGTAAACTCTCAGAAGCTGTTGCCGAAATTAACGAAGGTTGCTCAGTCATAGAAAAACTGAAAACGGATGTTAAATTGTAAGTTTGATGAATTTTCGCTTAAAATTCCAAACAACAGGGTGGCCATAGGTCAGGGAGAACCTGGAAATCACGGATCAGTCAGGGCTTTTTGTTGGTCAGGGAAAGTCAAGGAAAATTCAGGGATTTTGAAAAAATCTTGCAAAAGTCAGGGATAATAAATTTGAAATTTTTTAATTGAAATTTGAAATTTTTTTATTTCGTTTATAAAAGGTTTTATGTTAGAAATGTGATAAGATTAAGATTCTGCCCTTTGAATATTATTGATCAGGGAAAGGTCTTAATTTTGAAAATGTAGTTGTGCGGCCACCCTGATATAATTTTCTTCTTAGTAATTTATTTGCCTTGTATTTTTATTTCCATTTCATTATTTTTTACAGTTGCTTCTTCCTGACGATTATATTTTTAATTCAAAATTTTATTATTTGTTTGAAAATTCAACAATTTTGTTAAAAGTTCATCCTTTTTGGTTGCAATTTCAACTGTTTTGTTGAAAATTCGTCTTTTTGGTTTGAAAATTCAAATATTTTGGTAGAAAATTAACTTCTTGTTAAGAATTTATAATTTGGTGTTGATAATTCAACTGAAATCTTTCTTGATTCAAAATTAACTTACTTTTTTTTTTAATTAGCCTTTTTGGTTTTATAAATTCATATATTTTATTGAGAATTCATCTCTTTCGTTGAATGTTTAACTATTTTGTTGCAAATCAATATTTTTAAATTCAAAATTTATCTACTTGGTTAAAAGTTCAACTACTTTGTTAAAAAAGTTTTTTTGGTGAAGGTTCATCTGTTTGGTTAAAGATTGAACTTTATTGGTGAAAATTCGTTTTTGGGTGGGGTTTAAACTTAATGTTTTAAACTGAAAATCTATCTATCTTTTGTATAAATTTTCTTTCTTTCTTGACTGAAAACTTTATATTTGTTGAAAATACGTCTTTTTGTTTGGAAGATTTATCATTTTAGTTGCAAATTCAGTTTTTCGGTTGAAAATTTGACTATTTTGTTGAAAATTAATTTTATTACAGAAAATTCAACTTTACAATTTTTGGTTTAAAATTGATCTTTTTTAGTTAAAAGTTCAAGTATCTGTTAGAAAATCAATGTATTTTGTTGAAAATTCGTTTTTTTTTGTACTAAGTTAATCTTCCTGCTTGGAAATTTCTCTTTTTTGGTTGAAATATTAATTATTACGTTTTTCTTTGAGAATTCGTATTTTTGTTTAAAATTTCACTGTTTGGTTAATTTTTTATTTATTTTTTTAATTTTAACATTTTTTTATTAAATTCAACTATTTGGTTAAAAGTTCAACTATTTTGTGGAAAATTCCTTACTTTTGCTTAAATGTTCAACTATTTGATAGTAAATGCAACTGATTGGTTAAAAATTAATTTATTGTTTTTGAAAATTCAACTATTAGGTTGAAAATTTATCTTTTCATAGCGCCTCTATTGAAAATTCGATTTTCGGTACCGGTGAAGCGTGTTGAAACTGAGAGTTCCAACCCTAGAGTTGAAACTTGAAATATTTCTCCCTACGTTTGGACCTCTGAGTTTTAACGCGCTTTACAGGTACCTCAATCGAATTTTCAATAGAGTTACTATTTTTTATTTATTTATTAAACTTGTTTATTAAACTTGGACTAAGTCAAGTGACTGATGCGATAAGAATATAGTTAGTTAAGCTATTCCTAGCTATATAATATACTATGATCAGTAAAAAATTAAATTATTCAGGTACTTTGTTAAAAGGTCATCTATTTTTGGTCGACAATGAAATTTGTTTGTTGATCATTCGTCTATTTTGACAAAAAATTCCTCCTTCTGGGTAGAACATTTATCTTTTTTCATTGAAAATTAAACTGTTTTCTAAAAACATCATATATTTTGTTGAAAATGCAACTGATTTTGTTTGAAGATTAATATTTTTTTAAATTTGACTATTTCGTGAAAAATTCATCTTCGTAGGTTGAAAATTCAACTATTTTGTTAAATAGTCATCTTTTTTGGTTGATAAATCATATTTTTTGGTTGATATCAATAAGTTTGAAATTTTTCAATTTTAATCTGAGATATTGTTTTATTCCGTTTATATATGCTTCTATGCTAAAAGTGTAACAAGATTAAAATACTGGTCTTTGAATATTATTGGTCAGGGAAAATGATAAATTGGTAAGGGAAAAATCAAGACATTTTTTAAAATGAAGTTTTTCGGTCACCCTGCAATAAATAAAACAAATTATTTTTTTTATCTCATATTTAAATTTGCAGAACGGAAGGTAGTAAAAGAAAAAAAGAGCAGCGAGACTTGTTAAGAAAATATAATGCAGCAATTGAAAAAATTCATAGTCTTCAGGAGTTATTACAGACTGCAGAGAATGATGCGCGAGTTAAAAGCAAAGAAGTAAGATATTTAGATTTTAGGAATATTCAAAATTATCTTGTGTCCATCGTTTTTAATTATATGCATTTTTGATTAAAGTTGTGTGAGGCTCTCATTACACTTCGGAAATACGAAGATCATGATGAAGGTTTAACTGACACTCTTCGTGAGTTGAAAGAGGTTAAAGATCAATTAAATCATAAAAATGAATACATCAAAGACCTTGTAAATATTATTAACAAATTAGAAACCTTAAACTCACATCAGGAATTGGAGATAACTGCTCTGCGGTAAATTATCAAACAAAATGTTTCTTACAAAGTAATCAAACAAGCTTGAAATAATTTCACGAATTTCACAATTTCAGAGAGAAGCTTGGAATGGCTGATGAAGAAATTTCAGTAGATCATATAATCCAAAAGCGACAAAAAGAACAAAAGAAAATAATTGAGCTGGAATACATTAATAAAGTGTTGAAGGAAGAAAACCTGGAACTTAAATCAGATGTAAGTTTTAATAGAAAAAAATTATTTCTACGGCTGAAAACCCAAATTCGATGCAATAATGAGATATTATCTGATTTTAAATTCTTCTGTTAGGAGCCATACATAATTTACGTAACACCTCAGGGTTGTGGGAGGGGGGAGGGGGGTAAATTAATACTGCTACGTTATATTTTTAAGTAAAGAATTTCAGTTTTCTAAATTGTTGTTAAAAATATGAATTAAATATAGACATAATATTATTTACTTTAAAATAAACTTCAGGAAAATAAAAAATATTAAATAATTGTAAATGTATACTAGTAATTGAAAAAAAACGAGTACAAATAGCGCATTACGCGTGCTTATAACTTGTTTCTTACCTTAATTGTCTAATTATCAAATTAAAATATATGCTTGAATTAAAGAAACAGTTTCTTTAATTTAAAACAAATATTTTTCTGACTAATTTTGGAATTCTGAGGCTTTCTGATTTTTTCACATTTTCGACTAACCTTTTTGATTTTTAATGTTTATAGTTTAAAGTCATGAAATTTTGAACATCTTTTTGAAGTATGCCTGTTTTGAAAATTGGAAATTTAAGATTCTTGAATTCTTAATGTGTATACTTTAGAAATATGTAGTTTTTAATGTTTTTTCATAGATTAATTTTGATGATATACAATTGAAAACTCTGCAATTTTAAAGATGTATAGATCAAAATTGTTAAATTTTCAGGAATTTGAAGATCAAAAGTTTTCAATTCCAAATAATTCCAATTGAAAAAATTTCAAATATAAATTATCAGATTTATAGAATTTTCAATTCTAAAACTTAAAAGTTGCATAATTTTCTATGGCAAGTTTTCAAAATTAAAATCTGTTCAATTTTAAAGATTAACAATTTAAATTTCGACAATTTTGAATAGTTACAATTGAAAATTCTCGTGTTTTTAAAATATATAATCGAAAATTATTTAATTTTCAAGATTTATATTTTAACTATATTCTTATGTAATTTTCAAGTTTTTTTATTAGTTCAAGTTTCAAGATGTACAATTGAATATTCTTCATTTTTCAAGTTTTAAAATTGCAATTTATTCAATTTTATAGATATCCCATGATAAAGGGTTCATTAATTTGGAATAATTGTAGTTTAAACAGATGTAGTTTAATTAAAATTTTCGAATCTTTAAGATTTTCAATGAAAATTTTTTAATTTTAAAGATGTATAAATCAAACTTCTTAAATTTTTATTATGTTGATGATCAAAAATCAAGAGTTTTCAATTTCAAATCTTCCAAATTGAAAAATTGTATGTGTAAATCAGTGAATTTACAGACTTCTTATCTGATAAACTTAAAACTTGCATACATTTTATTGTATATAAATGTTCCAAATTAAAAACTCTTTAATTTTAAAGATTTACAATTTAACTTTCTACAATTTTGAAAAGTAATGTAATTTTGAAGGTTTCTTGAAGTAGTTTAATTTGCAAGATTTACAATAGAAAGTTCTTTAATTTTAACGATTTGCAATAATTGAGAATTCATTAATTATAATTAATGACAATTAAAGATTTCAAATATAAAATTCGTCAATGTTCAAGATTTGCAATTGAAGATTCTTCAATTTTAAAGATGCGTAAATCAAAATTCCTAAATCTGGATTATGTTGAACATAAACATATGTTGAGCATAAACAAATTTCAAATGTAAATCATCAGATATACAGAATTTTTATGTGTAAAACTTAAAACTTGCATATATTTTAACTGTATGTAAATTTTCAAAGTTGAAAATCTTTAATTTTAAAGATTTACATTTTAAATTTCTACAATTTTCAAGAGTTGCAATTAAAAATTCGAAAATTTTCAGAATATACAATTGAAAAGTTTTCAATTTTCAAAATTTAAATTTTAAATGTACTCGTATGCAATTTTGAATATTTTTTTAAATACATAGTTCAATTTTGAAGATTTATTATTGAAAAATATTCATTTTTATCAATTAGCAATTTAAATTTCTTTTATTTGTATGATTTACATTTAAAGATTCATTGATTTGGCATATTTATAGTTTGAAATTATGTAATTTTGAACGTTTTTTTTTTTGGAATATGCAGTTCAATTTTGAAAATTTACAATGGGAAATTCTTTAATTTTGAAGATTTGTTATTGAAGACTCTTTAATATATATTGTGTATAATAGAGAATTATTCAATTTTTAATGCTTTTTTGAAATAGTTCAATTTTGAAGATTTAAAATTGAAATTTATTCAATTTTAGAAATTTTCAATTGAAAATTCTCCAATTCTTAGGAAATTCTTATAATTTTTTACATATGTTTCCTTATTAAAAAAAGGAACGGTAACTCAGGTGTAAAACACTGGAAAAAATGTCTTACGTCATTTATGGATGGCTTCTTATTAGAAATTAATATTAAAAGTTAAAAGTCGCCTTTAGAAATCCAATTAAAGTTACTTTTTTATTTAAATTTGAAAAGACCGCAAAATCTTTTAGTGTACAGGTACAGTTGTGAACTCCAGGGTTAGTCAAAAGTACTTTCAGATTTTATTTTCAGATATGTTTCTTGTTTTCTGACTCTTGCAGATAAGAACATTGAAATATAAATTTAAAAAATTAGCCACGAAATTTGTTGGTCAAAGTGGTATGTCAATTAAATCAGACACAATCGATAATCCTACTGGTTCAGCGACGAGTTTATCAAAATCAGACGACCCTTGGGCTACCGAGCGGGAAAAAGAGTGGTTGTCTGATAAAATTGAACTTAGCAAAATAAAGGAAAACGTGCAAGTCGTTATTGAAGAAAACGAAGCACTTAGAAAAGGAATGCATGAAATATTGGACAGTATTCGTAATCAAGACGGTGAATTTTCACAAAAGTTCCTTATATCTCGCACCAGTTTGCATTTTTCTTTGCACATGAATCTCGGCTCTCAGTGTAACTTTCAAAATTATAAAACAACGACAAATCTGTCAAATGTATACCAAACGTTTTCATCTCTACCGAAAATCGAGTAATCTGGCAATTCATTCAAAAATTTTAATTAGGCAATATTTGAATTTTTTAAATATATTTCAAGATTTAAGAAATTAAATTCAGAATAAATTAAATTCGAAATTCCTCTTAAACGTTCAATATTCAAATGTAACTACGAAATTCTAAGAAAATACACTTTTTTCCTTTAAAAAGACCAATAATCTAACGTTTAAATCTAGGCGACAGACTCTTACATTTAGGGTCCCTTCAAGAGTGTGCAGTCTAAATTTTATCGTTAAATTCTTTGTTTTTTTTTTTGAGAGAGAAAAAAAAACAATTTTAAGAATATTTACCACACTTTTTTGTTATTACCCAAAATCGAGTAATCCGGAAATGCTTCAAAAACTTTTAATTCTGCAATATTTTAGAATAAATAAAATTCAAAATCCCTCTGAAATTCGTTATGTAAAATTTGACATCTTCCGTTTAGTATTTTTTTTTTAAACCAAGAATCTAACGATCAAAAGTGGACAATAGGGTGCCCGATAAAAATTTGAATGATTGAATTTTGCAAACGCTACCCCCTAAATTTCATTCTTTTGGTAAAAAAGGACTGCCATAAATTTTCTTTTATGTTTCAAAAATTGTTCAGAGGTTCCTCTAGGCTATTGCAGGCCTCAAAATAAATTTCCTTGGTTTTCGACTTAAACAAATACAAATTTAATGTTAAAAAATTCTTTCACCGTCAGTAAGTATTTTTTATTAATTGAGGAATAAGCCTTAAATAATACAATAACAATTAATGGTTTGAAATGATTCCTTAACATTTTTTCTGTGATAATATGCACAGCATTTTTTCTAAAGTATAAAGAAAATATTCTTCATGATAAATAAATTTAAAATATTTATACTGGGCGACAGAAAAAAATCTTGAATTTCGAAAATGCACATTTTTGATAGCTTAAAGATTCCTATAGTACTTCAAAGTGTATTTTTAGCTATAATTGACTCGGAAAGGATGTAAGCTTTAATCAATTATTAATAATTTTATCACTTTTTAAAATGAAAATATCGCTTTAGTGATTTTTTAATTTTATTGAATTTCATCAAAATTTCTTGGTATTCTCTTGAAACTCGCTGAATTTAATGGATCTTTTTTTGGATTTTCAATTTTTTAAATTCACCCTGAAGGCCTTTGAGTTCACCTTGAATTTTTGTGAATTTTATCAGATGTCTGTATTATTTTTATGACATTCTCTTGAATCTCCTTGAAGTCTTCTAAATTCACTCGAGTTTTACTAAAATCAATGAAATATATTTTTTTTTTTTTCAATTTATTTGAATTTGTTTAGAATTCACTCTGAATTCTTATTAATTTATAATGAATTGTTTTTAATTCTATTGAATTCTTTGGAATTCACTAAAATTCTTCTAAATTCACTGAAATCTACTCAATTCAATGGACATTGTTTCTTTTTTTTTACATCATGTTGAAGTTTTTTTTAAACACACCTTGAATTCTAAGGTATTTCGTATAATTATTTGGAATTCCCTTGAATTTTTCTAACTTGATTCCAAACTTAACGAATTCAATTAATTTTGGTAATATTTTTGAATTATTTTTTATTCACTTTGAATTTTTATGGATTTCATAGAATTCTTCTCATGTCCCTAATATTACTCTAAATTTACTCGAATTTTATTTATTTCATTGTTTTTTTTCAATTAACTTAAATTATGTTGCATTCGACCTGAATGCTGTTTCACCCCATTTTACTCAATTCAATAGAAATTTGTTGATTGTTAACATTTCGTTCAATTCAGTCAAATTCTTATGAATTCCATCAAAGTCTCTTGAATTCACTCTGATTTCTTATGAATTTATCCTGGAATTTTTATAAATTTCATCAAATTCTTTTGAATTCTTTTGAATTCGAAAGAGCATTAGTTACAGTATTAACGCACATTAGTCACGTTTAGTCAATTTTAGTCACGTAATACATTTTAATGTACTGTAGGATTTTTTAAACTGTAAAAAATGTGTATTTTTGGTGTATTTAGAAATATAACATTTTTTTATGTCACCCAATATAATTATTTTTAATTTATTCACTATAAATCGTGTGAATATGATTCCAAAAAAAAATATTTAGGGTCCATCTCAGACCATTAATTGTAGTGAAATTACACATGTTCTTATTCTAAGGCGGATAATATCTTCAAACCAATTTTTTTCTCTTAAAATTTAGGATTGATTCCCTAATAAATAAGAAATACTTTGTACGGGTAAAAGAATTGTTTAGCCTTCAATTGATATTTAAAAAAAATCTAAAATTAAGAAAATTCATTTTCAAACTTAAGACGGCCTAGAGGAACCTCTAAACAATTTTTTTTAAATAAAAGAAAATTTAGATCAGTATTTTTTCATTAAAAGGAAGAAATTTAGGAGGAATGCACTTTCAAATGTCTCTTTAAGGATGTGTTGTATAAATTTGAGTGTTAAGTTATTGGTTTTTTAAATAAATAAAAATACATTTTCTCTTTTTGCGTTCTTCACAGATACCAAACGTTTTCGTTCTTACTCAAAGTCGTGAATCTGGGATTTCATTCAAAACGTTTAATTAGGCAATATTTGATAATCTCAAATATATTTTAAGATGTAAGAAATTAAATCTAGCATAAGTCAAACTTTAAATTCTCTTCTAACGTCCAACATTCAAATCTAGCAACGAAATTCTTAGAATAAATTCTTTTTAACTTCTCATCCTCATTTTTCATGTAAAATTTAATATCTTCGATTTATATATATTTGTTAAAACCAAGAATCTATCGATCAAATATGGGGAACATACTCTTGAATGTCTCTAAAAATTTGCTGTCCAAATGTAATCGTTACATTCTTGATTAAAAAATAAATCTCTTTGTTTCTCTTAATTGTTATTACACGTTTTTTTTTACTAAAAACTTAGTAATCTAGGATTTTATCCAAAACTTTACACTGGGAAATATTTGAAAGTCCTAAATATATTTTAAGATTCAAGAAATTAAATCTAGAATAAATAAAAATTTAAATTCCTTTTTAAGTACGTTTTAGGTGTACAGTCAACTTCAAAATTACTTGATCTCTCATTTTATTTGCAAAATTAAAAAAAAAAATAATTAAGGTCCAAATTGTTTATTTAACTGTAGTTATTTGCATATTTGTGTTCTTTCTTTCGCTTTTGACAAAATTCGTAATTTGTATTGAATTTTAATTTACAACTGGTGCTCATTTTATTCCTTGAAAGGTTCTTCACAACCTTATTTGTCACGGTTTTATGTAAATTATTTTATTTAGAAGTTATAAGTACAGTTACTTTAGTGAGTAATTTTTTGAATTAAACAATTTCCTAAATAAAATTTATTAAGAACGTGACTAATAGAATTTTAAAGAATCTTTCAAGAAATAGAATCAGCTTTCGTAAATTGAAATGGAATGAATATTATGAGTTTTATCTAAAGCGGAAAAAAAATAAAAATATAGAGTAAACTACAGTTAAATAAACAATTATGATCTTTAATATAATCTAATTATTTACGCTTAGGCTTCTTTTCTAAAATTCGTTGGAATAATCAATAAGCCTTGTTTTGTCAACCTTATAAATCAAGTTAAAAATCAATTCATTTTTAGCTTCACCGTACAATTCAAATTAGAAACGTAATTTCTTTTTTTGTTTTAATCAAGAATTTAGCGATTAAATTTGGATAACACACTCTTAAATGTCCTGTTATTTCAAATATTTTCCTTTGAGAAGTTAGCCAAGTTTCCAATTCTAATTTGTTTGATTTTTTAATGGTTTGATTTCAAATTGTATTTCTTGAGGATAACATGATATTATTTAAATTCTAATAATCTTTTTCGCAGCTAAAAGTACAGTTGAAATTCAATCTGATACCCTGGAAAGATTACTCGAGGCTTTGGATGTAAGACATTTAGCCGGCTGGTACCATCCAGCTATGAGATTGCAGGAACGTTTGAATGTTATACAAGGTGTCAACTCTGAGTTAAGAACACAACTTAAAGAACTAAGGTAAATATCCTTCAAGAATAATAATTTTCCCCCTAGGGGCCGTATATAAATTACGTACATGTTTTTTCTGAAATTTTGAACCACGTACCCCCCTTTCTTAGGATAAAAAAGATATATTCTGAACAAAAATGGTAACAGTTGATATTTTAACCAATAAGAGATTTTCAGTTTAAATATACAACAAAAATGTCAACCAAAAAGTTTAATTTTTAATCAAGAAGATGAATTTTCTACTAAAAAAAGACAAATCCTCAACAAAATACATACATTTTCAACCATATAGTTCAATTTTCAACCAAGAAGCTTAATTTTCTGTCAAAAAAGATGAATTTGCAAAAAATTACATCAATTTTCAACCAAATAGTTGAATTTTGAAACTAAAAAAGATAAATTTTACACAAAAAGTCGAATGACTCAAATTTTCATTAAAAAAGATTAATTTTTAATTAAAAAAAAAAAAAAAAAAATGTCTGCAAAATAATTTGATTTTATATCAAATAGTTGAATTTTATACCTAATTGATAAATTTCCATGCCCAAAAGACGAATTTTTTACAAAATAGTTGAATTTTTTACCCTCAAATATGAATATTTAAAAAAATGTTAATTTTCAACCAAATAGTTGAATTTTGAACCAAATAGTTAAATTTTCAATCAAATAGTCAAATGTTAGGACAAAAAATTTATTTAAAAAAAAAACGAATTTTTAACAAAGTAGTTCAACTTTCAACCAAACAGATGCATTTTCAACTAAAATTATTAATCTTTAACAAAAAAATGAGTTTTTAACAAAGTAGTTCAACTTTCAACCTAATAGCTAAATCTTCAATTAAAAACATTAATTTTAAACAACAACAACAAAAAAGAATTTTTAACGAAGTAGTTTAACTTTAAACCGAAGAGATGCATTTTTAACTAAAATTATTAATCTTCAACCAAAAAAATAAATTTTGAAGAAAGTAGTTTAAATTTTACCCAAGGAGTTCAATTTTCAACCTAAAAAAAATGAATTTTCAGCTTAAAAATACGATTTTTTTATAATAAAGTTGAATTTTATACCAAACTGATGAATTCATAAGCCAAAGAGACGAATTGTCTACGAAACAGTTGAATTTTCCACCTGAAAATTTGAGTTTTTAACCAAAATTTTCATCTTCAACCTAACAGTTGAATTTTCAACCAAATACTTAAATTTTCAACCAAATACATAAATTTTCAGTTAAAGACATTATTTTTAAACAACAACAACAAAAAAACAATTTTCAACAAAGCTGTTGAATTTTCAACTAAAATTGTAAATGTTCAACCAAAAAAATGATTTTTTAAGAAAGTATTTTAATTTTCAACCAGATTTTAATTTTTAACCTAAAAAGGAAACCTTTCAACAAAAAATTTAATAGTTACTTTTTCAGTTAAACAATCAATTTTGAACAAAAAAAACGAATTTTTGACAAAATAGTTAAATTTTCATAAAAAAAAATGAATTTTGAACAAAAATAGCGAATCTTTAACTAAAAAAAATTAGTTTTCAACAAAGTACGCAGTTTAACTTTCGCCAAATAGTTTACTTTTTCTATAAAATTCTTGATTTTTCGAGCCGGAAATGGGAGTTTTCTACAAAACAGTGGAATTTTCAACCCGAAAATGTAAATTTTTAACAAAAAAGTTCATTTTCAACAGAAACGTATTAATTGTAAACTAGATAGTTGCATTTTTAACCAAAAAAGATTATTTTTCTATAAACAATGTAGTAGTTGATATTTTAAAGACGAAAATATTTTGATTTTAAATAAAAAATAGTGGAATTAAACCAAAAATAGATGAATTTCCTACCAAGAAAGATTTTTCAGTCAATGAAGAAAAAAAATTGCATCCAAAATGTTGAAATTTTCAAGCCTAAAAGACGATCTTTCTACAAAACAGTTACATTTTTAACCATATAATTGAATTTTCAATCAAAAAGAATAATAATAATAATATAGCTAAATAGTTTAAATAAACGTTAAAATTAATTTTAATCATTTTTAAATATTAGGTTCGAAAACTGAAACTTTTGCTTAGAAAATAAAGTTAGTCGTCCATTATACACTTTTTTCTTTCGGACTTCACACTTTTAAATACGGACTACACAAAGTTTGTTGGACTACGTAACATTTTAGATACTGAAGAAATTATAATTATTGTACGTTTGTAAAACTAAATATTTATTGTTATTGACACATTTTATGTTTTAAAACCAATTTCATTAAGGTTTCACGTTTATTTAATTAACAGAGTTTATATCTATATGTTCTTTCACTAATTTTATAAACTCTTAATAAGATTGTGCGGGGGGAGGGGTCTAATTATTTTTTGGATGGTCCCTTATTTGTTTATTAATTTATTGTTATTTCATAAATTTATTATTATTATATTTAACATTATAAACAGCTGTTTACAATATAATTCATACACGGCTCCCTGGCGGAAAATGTTGTTCGAACAACTTGGTTTACAATATCATGTCGTTCATCTCTTTCACAGAAAAGAAGTGAAGGCAAAAGATGTTCTCCTTCATCGTGCCGGGGTTGGGATTACATCCACAGAAGAAAAATTGAATGCAGAAGAGTCTGAAGCGGAATCGAGGGTTAACATCTCCGAAGTAGAAAAACTGCAGGAAGCTTATCGAAACGATTTGGAAGAGTGGCAGAAGCAAACAGATTTGCTAAAACAGGAGAGCACTGATCTGAAAGATATGATCCTCAAGCTTGAATTAAAATTACAAGAATATGAGAACAATTGGAACGTCCTGGAATTGAGCGAAGACGATATACGCAATGCACTAGCATCTAAGAGCCAAGAATACGTAGAAGCGACCGTAGAACTTTCCATGTCCAACCGAAAGTGTTCCATGCTTGAAGAACTTCTCAGTAAAGAATCTACAAAATTATATCACGTGCAAAAAGAAACAATCAAGAAAGAAAGCAATCTGAAAAAGTATCTAGCTGATTCTGAAAAACGGATAAAACACTTAGAGAGTCAAGTTGCGATGCTTCAAAGCAATCTCTTGAATTCTATAAGTATCTTGCAGTACAATGAACTGAATGAGAAATATGTCGAATCTAGCATTCGACTTCGAGCAGCTCTTGAAGATCGAGTTCTTCAAAGAGCTAAGAGCCAAACAATTGCAGATGAGAAACATGAACAACCTGAGAAACTTGAGCCTCAGCCATCAAAGGTTGATGACAATGATTCTAATCAACTAGCGGAATTTAAGATTAAGTTGCTTGAAGAACAACAACGTGCTGAACGCTTATCACAATTGTACGACAAGTCGCGAAAGCAATTGACGCAAATTGAAATAGATTTAAGTCGAGCTACTGCGTTAAATTCTGAATTAAGAGACCAACTTATACAGTTGCATCAAACTATTACGAACGAAATGAAATCGCAAAATGTGCAGCAATCTGATGTTGAGGAGATGTTGCGTGAATATCAGAAACGAATCGACTCACTGCAGTTGGAGAATAGAAACTTGAAACATGTGAATGATGTTTCTAAAGAAGAGGCTCAAATGCACTACACAATTAATTCATTGAAGACTATCGAATTGGATAGTTTGAGACACCAGGTTTTGGATTTGCAAGCCATCAGTGAAGACAAAGAAACGATTGCTAGATTAGGTTTTGAATTGACTAATTGCAGGTCACTGGAGACGGAATTAAGGAAAAAGAAAGAGTTTCTGGAAAATGATTTGACGGAGTTGAGGGAAGAAATGGAAGAATCTAAAAAGTCTAGTGATGAGATGAGAAAACAGATGCAACAGTGTCGTGAAGAGTGTAATAATCGTTGCAGGTAATAATTGTCACTTTATAATTACTTTTTTAAAGAAAAAGTCACTATAGTCACTTTTTTAAAAGGAAAAGGCCACTTTAGTCTCTTCAATACATCAAAGTTTGAATTTTATCTAAAAAGAAAGAAAATTTAATTAATCTGTGTATGAAAATGCTATTCAATAGCAAACTTGACACTAATTCCCCTATTCCCCTCTTTTCCCTATTTTATAAAGATTTCCTCTTTTTCCCCATTTTCAAGAATTTTTCCCTTTTTCTTGTTTTTTTTTGTGTGCTTAAATGCGAACTGAATTAGTAGAACCCAATTAGAAAATCCAAATATTTTTGATTGAAAGATCACTCTTTTTGCTTACAAAGTCTACTATCATATTTTTGGTTGAGAATTGATCTTTTTTGTTAAAAATTTAATTATTGGGTTGAAAATTTCATTATTTTATTGAAAATTTATCTTTTTGTATAGAAAATTAATCTTTTTGGTAGGAAGGTTATCTTTCTTATTTGAAAATGTACTTTTTTTGTTGAAAATTCAGCTGTCTTCTAAAAAGTTCGTCTCTTTAGCTTGGACATTCAACTGTTTGTTTGAAAATGAGATTATTTTTGGTTGCAGTTTAATCTTATTTGTTCGAAATTTCGACCATTTGATTGAAGATTCAACTATTTGGTTAAAAATTCATCATTTTTTCGGTTGAAAATGTAACTAATTGGTTGAATGAAAATAAGATAAAAAAAAAGAAATAAAAAATAATAATTCTGAAAGAATAAATAAAAATATTCCTATTCTTAATAATTTACGAATTTGTAATGTATGTAATCCTTGAAAGATTCTTCCTCGAAGCTGTCTTGGTTGAAAATTCGTCTTTTCCGGATTAAAAGTGAAATGTTTTCCAAAAAATTCGACTTCTTAGCTGAAAAATTCAACCCTTTTGATGAAAATTATTATTATTATATAATTATATATTTCATCGTTTTTGGATACAAATACAACAGTTTAGTTAACTATAATTAATGTGTCTTATTTGAATATTTAAATATTTTGCTGAAAATCATTTTGTTGTTTGTAGATTCATCATTATAGTTGGGAATTCATCTCTTTGGTTGAAAATTGTTTTTTTTTTCTTTTTTTTTTTTTTTGAAAACTAATCTTTTCAACAGAAAATTGAACTTGTCCAATTTTGATTGAAAATTTATCTTTTTTAGTAGAAACTTCAATTGTCTAGTGAAAAATGCATGTATTTTGTTGAAAATTTTTATTTCCGGTAGAAAATTAACTTTTTTGTTGAAAATTCAGATGTCTTCTAAAAAATTCATCCTTTTAGCTTCAAAATTAAAATGTTTTTTGTAAAATGGAACTGTTTTTGGTTGCAGTTTAATCTTTTTTTATCGAATTTTCGACCGTTCGATTGGAAATTCAACTATTTAGTTTAGTTAGTTAAAAATGCAACTTCTTGTTGTAAATTTGTATCTTTTTGGTTTCAAACTACAACTATTTGATTCTAATTGCAACTATTTGGGTCAACATTTTTTTTTTCTTTGTTAATTCACCTATTTGGTTAAAAATTAATTTTTTTGTTTGAAACTCAATTTTGTTGTTGAAAATTAATCTCTTTCGGCAGAAAATTAATCTTTTTTAGTTCAAAGTGCAACTGTTGGATTGAAAATTCAGCTGTATGGGTTAAAACTTCATATTTTCGTTTTTAAAAGTCAAATTTTTCGAAAAAATTCGACTTTTAAGCATAAAAATTCAACTCCTCTGATGAAATTTCTCTTTTAGTAGAAAATTAATCTATTTTCGTTGAAAAGTCAAATCTTTAGTTTATAATTTAATATCTTACTTGGAAATTAGCATTTTTGTTCAAAATCCAACTCTTTTCTTGTAAAAATTGCATCTTTTTGGTTAAAATGCAACTGGTGTTTTTTTTTTTGGTTGAAAATTAATCTTTTTTTTTAGTAGAAATTTCAATTATTTGGTTGAAGATTCATATATTTTATTGAAAATCATCTTTTTCTGTAGAAAATTAATCTTTTTAGTAGAAAATTGAAATATTTAGTTGAAAATTCATGTATTTTGATTATTTTGGATTTTTAGTTGAAAGTTCAACTACTTGGTTAAAAGTTAAGCTAATTTGCGGAAAACTAATTTTTTTATTGAAGATTCATTATTTTAGTTGAACATTCTTCTTTTTATCTTAATTAATGATTTTAACTGAAAATTTAACTATTCCTTTTTTTGTTGACAACTGATCTTTTTTTAGTAGAAAATTAAACTATTTAGTTGAGAATTTGTGTATTTTGTCCGAAATCCGTGTTTTTTTAGTAGAAAATTAATCTTTTTGATTGAAAATTTATCTTTTTTGTTAAAAATTCATCTATTTTGTTGAAATTGCAACATTTTTACTTGAATTCAGCAATGGACTTCTATCCAATCTTGTAAATGCAAGTTCACAAATTAAATGTGTAATGGAATCGGAATTTTTTAGTAGATATAATTGTTTCTATTGCCATTACAGGCCTCTTTTTGCTTGGAAAGTAGTCCCTTTTAGTCACTTTGCAGCTTAAATTAGTCACTTTTTCCACTTTTAGCAAGTACGTCAGTCTGTGGCAGCCCTGTTTATATTTTACAGATTTATAAAAGAATTGTTTGATTTTAGATCTTATATGGAAATGATTCGATTCTTCCAACAACAATACGCAGGATCGACTTCTACGACTGCCTGGGAAAGGTATGAATTGAATTTGACGAAGTTGATGAGCGAACGTTTAGAATGGAATAAAAAAACACAGGAAGCGAATGAAGAACGTGAAAAGGTCAAGTTACAACAGGAAATTCTATCAAGTCGATTGCAAATTGTAGAACGTTTGAAAGATATGCTAGAACAGCAGATTGGAAGTCCTGATGTGCAGAGTATAATGAATCGTTTTTCGGAAGATTCTCAACGAACTCTTAGTGTAAGTACTAAATGTGCATACATTTTGAAAGGAAATTCCACTCTATATTAAGTTGATCAAATACAAAAATTATGAATACTTCGAGGGTTTGACCACTCGATTTTTGAGTGTATACTAGATTTAAAAGATTTTAAAAGATATCAAAAATATCGCAAAAATTTAAAATATTTTAAGAGATGTCACAATAATTTTGAAAATATTTCAAAGTTTTCGCAAAGATTAAAAATATTTCGCGAAGGCTTGTACACAATATTTGATGAGTGATTCCTAGGATTGAACAAAAATTCCAACAATTTCACAATAATTTCACAAACGTTTCAAAAGATATCAAAGCTTGGACAACATTTTTAAAGATTACAAACATAACACACAAATTTCAAAGATTTTGCAAATATTTCACAACTAATTCAAAGATTTCACAAAGACTTCACAAAGGCTTGTATACCAGATTTCAAAAGTGATTTCTAGAATTGAAGAAAAATTTCAAAGATTTCAAAAAATTCTGCAAAGATTTATAAGATTTCACAAATTTCACAAAGATTTCAAATGAATTCCAAGGTTTCGTAAAAAATTAAAAGATTGCACTATGATTTCACAAATATTTCAAAGATTTCAGAAAGATTTTTAAGATTTCAACAGATTTCACTTTCATTTCACAAAGATTTCAAATATTTCACGAAGGATCGTACACAAGAGTTCAAGACTGATGTCAAGGATTGAACAAAATTCCAAAGATTTAACAGTAATTTCCCAAAGATTTTGAAGATTAAAAAAAAAATCCCAATGATTTTACAAAGATTTCTAAGATTTCACAAATATTACAAAGATTTCAAAAATGTCACGAAGATTTCACAAAAATTTCAAAAGATTTCAAAGATTGAACAAAAATTTCAAAGATTTCAAAACATTTCATTAAGACTTCAAAGATTTCACAAAATTTCAAATGATTTCAAAGATATTAATTAATCAAGTACATCTTTTACTTAGAAAAAGCAGGTGAATATTTTATTTTACCAAACAATTTAATTTGGTTTAAATATTTCATTTTTGTCATGTTTCGACAAATTGGAATATTTATAGATACTACTTTATTTTCTGAGAATACTCTTAAATTTGTAAACAAATTGAATTTGTCCGAACGATTTATTTTCTTAACAATTTTGATATTTATTTGGTGTATTTTGTTGTTAAAAACATTTAGATTTGTTGAAACATTTAAGAGTATTCTTAGGAAACAAGCTATTACTAAAAAAATTTTAATTTGTCGAAAATTTCGTAAAATAAAATGATTTTCCTACTTTTCCTAGATGAACTATATATTTGAACAAACATGTATTATTCAAATAAGTAGTTTGTAATTTGGATTAAATTTTGTAGCATTTGAACAGAACTGAGGGGGGGGGGGAGGGTAAGAAAAAAGGATTTCAAAGTTTTCCACCAATTTTTTTTCTCGATTTGATCATTGAACCCCAAAACTTGTTCAAATTTGGTAAAAATAATAGGTTTTTGGCAGGAAATGAAATATTAATATATCATAAATTATTCACAATTGATAGTTTTCTAGGAAGTCCAATTATTTTTGTTTAAAATAAACAATTTTCCGTGGAAAACGTTAATATATCTGAAACGGTTAAAAAATTTCAATCCTTGTTCGAACTATAATGATTTATGTTTTAAAATGCCAATTTCAAACTTGATTAATAAAAAAACTTTAAACTTTTTTTTAACTTTACATTTGATTAATTAATTATTATAAACTTTATTAAGTTAAAATCGTAAATCTTCTTTGAAATCTAATTTTTTAATTAAAAATACCATTTTCTTATGAGAAACACTAACAAAAACCCAAAGCACATCAACATGACTTAAAGTTCTTGAAAAAATTAAATATTCTTTGAATTATAATAATTTTTTATCAAAAATACCAATAATTTCCGATGAAAAATACTAACACGACATATCAGAAAATTGTTCACAATTGTCAATCTTCGAAAGCTAATGATTTTTGTTTAAAATCATTTAAAATAACCGATATACTGTGGAAAACGTTGATAAACCTGGATATGTTCAACAATTGCAATTATTGTTTGAACTATAATGATTTTTATTATTTGATGCTATAGTTTTTTGACCAGTGTTTATATACATATAATGATTTTTGGTTTTAAAATACCAATTTTTGGTGTAAAACGCTAACATAACCTGAAATTGTTGACTGAAATTGTTGAAAGTTGTGTATTGTTGTATATATATATATATGAAACTACTAAATTCCGACGAAAAACATTAATATAATCCAAAATTGGTAAACGATTCTCAATATTGTTTAAATTATAATGAATTTTGTTTTAAAATACCCAGTTTTGGTTTAAAACGCCAACATAACCCAAAATTGTTCAGAAGTTATGAACCTTTAAAATCTATTGATTTTTGTTTAAAGGAAGTCAACTTCCAGTAAAAACGCGCACAAAACCAAAAAACGTAAATTGTTGAAAATTTTTCAATCTTTAGAGTCTAATATTTTTTTTTATTATAAATACCTATTTCCAGTGAAAAATGCTAACATCCTAAAATTGTTCATAAATGGGAATCTTGATCATGATTTTTGTTTAAAAATGCTAATTTCCAGTGCAAAAACTGACACAACCTAAAAATTATAGAAATGTTAAATCGTTTTGGAAACTTTATGATTTTATATTAAAATTCTTTTTAGAAAGCAGGATTACAAGTATTAAAAAACATAACTGTTTTTCAATTCGCATAAGGTTTTCTACGACTTGTAGAAATAATAATTTTAATAATATTTTTCAAATTTTTTAATTTAGGACATAAAACAACTTCAAGTAATGAAAAGCCAACTATTGCGAGATATTTGGTAACATCACTTTTTTTTAGATAGGACTGTGTCAAGTTTTTTTCCCCCTCAACGTCTGGTACCATACGTTGTATTTCCTGCCAAACGCTTTTCACCAAGTTGAACAAATTTAGTGCGCCCGTGATAAAAAAGAAGCATTAATTTTTTTAGGTCACCCCTACTGATGAACCCCTCGGGGTACCTATACTTAAGACTGATCTGCTAATTTATAAAATTTTACATCTTAGGATTTGAAATACAAACGACAAATCTCACACCACGAGTACGAGCTGCAAATTGCAAATAAGAAATTGTTAGAGTATGAAGCGACTCTTACATCGATAGAATTTGAGATGCTAAATATGCAGAAAGTTTGGAAAGAAAAGCCGGAAAGAGAAAAAGAAATCATCGTCCAAATGGAACCAGAACGCTTGAAGCCGGAAGGTGAATCAGAAAAACCAGAGCGAGACTTGGAAATTCCGAAACAAATTGAAAACGTGAAAGTAGACCAGGAAAAAGATATCAAACTAAAAGAAGACATTGTACAAAAGAAAATAGAAATTGTTTCCAACTCGACTCAAACGGAAATAATAAATAGCTCTTCAGTCGAAGTTCAGTGTGAATTTAATCTTCGCTATACTGAAACAAATGATACTAAGAAGATTAAGGAAAATAATGGAGTACAAAGTAAAAAGCAAATGGAAAAAGATGATAATGTTAACACCTTTCTCAATGAACAACTAAACAAGGCATTGGCACTCGCTTCTGAAAGATCCGCAGTGATTATAAAATACGAGTCGCAATTTGCAGAATTTCAGGCGAAAGTAATTTCACTGACTACAGCTGTTGAAGAAAAAGATACGAAACTACTGGATCGAGATAAAATTATTGAACAATTGAAAAGCGATTCTAATGTATCGAACGTTGATGGATCGGATAAAGTGGCTTTGAAATCGACAATAAATAGTTTGCAAAAATTAGTTAATCAAAAAGAAGAGACAGTATCTAGATATCAGATGTTATTAAAGGAAGATAGAGATGAACATAGTAGAGCTGCTAGTAGTTTACAAGAGGAAATTAAACATCTGCAGGACAAAGTTATAAAGATGGAAAAAGAAGCTGAAGAAAAGTGAGTATGTATCCATATAATATAATGGAATTCAAGTAAAAAGTTTTGAAAAATTCTAAAAATTAAAAAAAATGTCACAATGATTTCACAAAAATTTTAAAAGATTTTAAAGATTTTAAAAGGTTTCACAAGGATCGCCCAATAATTGTAATGGTTTTAAGAGATTGAAACGATTGCACGGAAATTTGAAAGATTTTAAAAGATTCCAAAGATTGCACAAAAATTTGAAAGATTTTAAAAGATTTCACAAAGGTCGCTAAAAAATGTCAAAGGTTTTAAACGCTTTCAAAGATAGCACAAAATTTTGAAAGTTTTCAGAAGATTTCACAATGATTTCACAAAATATTTCAAAGATTGATAAAAAAATTGAAAGATTCTAAAAGATTTCACAAAGACTGCCCAAAAATTGCAAAGGTTTTAAAAGATTTCAAAGATTACACACAAATTTGTAAGATTTCAAAAGATTTCACAAAGATTGGAAAAAGGTTTCAAAGGTTTTAAAAGGTTTCAAAGATTGCACAAAAATTTGAAAAATTTAAAAATATTTCACAATGATTTCACAACAATTTCAAAATATTTCAAAGATTGATAAAAAAATGCAAAGATTTTTTAAGATTTTACAAAGATTGCCTTAAAATGTTAAAGGTTTTAATAGACTTCACAAAATTTGAAAGATTTTAAAAGATTTCACAATGATTTCACAACAATTTCAAGAGATTTCAAAGATTGATAAAAAAATCAAAGATTTGAAAAGATTTCACAAAGATTGCCCAAAAGTTTCAAAGTTTTTACAAGATCGCACAAAAATTTGAAAGATTTTAAAAGATTTCACAATGATTTCACAACAGTTTCAAAAGATTAGAAGATTGATAAAAAAATCAAAGATTTTAAAAGATTTCACAAAGATTGCCCAAAAATTTAAAGTTTTTAAAAGATTGCACAAAAATTTGAAAGATTTAAAAAATGTTCACAATGATTTCACAACAGTTTCACAACAGTTTCAAAAGATTTCAAAGATTGATAAAAAAATCAAAGATTTTGAAAGATTTCACAAAGATTGCCCAAAAGTTTCAAAGTTTTTACAAGATTGCACAAAAATTTGAAAGATTAAAAAAAAGTTCACAATGATTTCACAACAGTTTCAAAAGATTTCAAAGATTGATGAAAAAATCAAAGATTTTAAAAGATTTCACAAAGATTGCCCAAAAATTTAATGTTTTTAAAAGATTGCACAAAAATTTGAAATATTTCAAAAGATTTCACAATGATTTCACAACAATTTCAAAATATTTAAAGATTGATGAAAAACTTGAAAGATTTAAAAAGTTTCACAAAGATTGCCCAAAAATTACAAAGCTTTCAAAAGATTGCCCAAAAATTTGAAAGATTTAAAAAGATTTCACAAGGATTGCCCAATAATTGCAATGGGTTTAAAAGATTTGAACGATTGCACAGAAATTTGAAAGATTTTAAAATGATTTCACAAATATTTCAAAGGTTTTAAAAGATCTCAAAGATCGCATAAAAATTTGAAAGATTCCATAATGGTTTCACAAAAATTTCCAAGGTTTTAAAAGATTTAAAAGATTACATAAAAATTTCACAATGATTTCACAAACATTGCAAAGACTTCACAAAAATGTCAAAATATTACAAAGATTGCACAAAACTTTCAAAAATTTCACAAACATGGCCCAAAAATGTCAACGTTTTTAAAAGCTTTCAAAGATTGCACGAAAATTTGAAAGATTTTAAAAGGTTTCACAATGATTTTATAAATAATTCAAAGATGCCACGAAGATTAAAAAAATTTCACGAAGGCTTGTACACCAGATTTAAAGAATTATTTCAAAAATCCAACAAAAATTCAGAATATTTTTTAAAATTTCACAATGATTTCAAAGATTTAAGAAAGGCTCGCATATCAGAGTTCAAGAATGATTTCAAGTATTGAACAAAAGTTCACAATTATTTGACAAAATTTCAAAAGATTGAAAAGATTGCGCAAAAATGTCGTCTTTTTGGCTTGAAACTACACATTTTTGGGTTAATCTTTCTTGGTTGAAGATTTATCTCTGGATGAAAATTGAAATATTTGATTGAAAATTCATATTTTCGACTCGAAAATTAAACTGTTTTGTCGAAAATTCTTCTTCTTGGCTTAAGAACTCAACAATTTGGTAGAAAGTTCAACTATTTAGTCAAAATCAAACTTTTCAGTTAATATTTTCGGGTTACAAATGTAACTGTTTTGTGGAAAATTGGTCTTTTTGGATTTTAAATTCAATAATTTGGAAGAAAATTCAAATAATTCTTTGAAAATTCAAATATTTGGTTGAAAATGATCTTTTTGTTGAAAATTCATATTTTCTGCTTGAAAATTAAACTTTATAGGAATTTTGTCTTTTTGGCTGGAGAATTCAACAATTTGGTAGAAATGTCAACTATATGGTTAAAAATTATTATTTTGGTTGAAAATTCAGATTTTCGGGTAAAAAATGTAACTGTTTTGTAGAAAATTTGTCTTTTTATATTCAAAATTATATAATAATGAACGTTTTGGTTGAAAATTCATGTTTTGGGGCTAAAAATTCAACTGTTTTTTGGAAACTTCATCTTTTGTGCTGGAAAATTGAAAAATTTGGTTAAAAAATCAACTATTTAATTGAAAAATAGTATTTTTGAAATGAATTGAATGGTTCTTGATTTAAAATTAAAATCCTTCTTCTTGAAATATCAACTCATACATTCTTCGTTGAAAATTCATATTTTTTGGTTTAAAATGCACCCAGTTAGAAGTTGAACGGCTTTGTTAAAAATTCTTATTTTTTGGTTGAAGACACATAATTTTAGTTGAAAATTCATCTCTTTGGTTGAAAATGTAACTATTTTATTGAAAATTCATTTTTTTGGGTTGAATATTCAACTATTTTGGTATAAAATTCAAATATTTGGTTGAAAATTAACTTTTTCGTTGAAAATTAATATTTTGGGGTTGAAAATTCAACTATTTTGTAGACAACTAATCTTTTTTGGCTTGAAAATTCAACAATTTGATTGAAAAATGAACTATTTTGTTGAAAATTCGTCTTTTTGAGACGGATTCAATTGTTTTTGATTCAACATTAAAATGTTTTTTGGTGAAATATTAACTATTACCTTTTTTGTTGAGAATTCATCTTTTTTCTTTTGAAAATTTAAGATGAAATACTTTTTAAAGAACTTTCATAAAAGTGGATATTTTCAACACGTTATAACTTCGGACATATGACATCTTCTAAACTATATTAGATTGAAGAAAAGTTTGAAAAGTGAAATGTGCTTCTGGAAATTCTTATTCCTTAAACAAAACAAAAATCCATAAAAAAGTGTAATCGAATCGGATAAAATTTTGAACTCCCTAATTGAGGTCGCATGTTAAACTGTAAATATCATCGTTGCTTTGGTGCTTACACAACAATTTTGAGGGCAATATTAGCTTAATTTTTAATAAAAAATTTAATGGTTTTGTGTAGTTTTATAGCCAATTTGTTAGATACGTTTGTTTACATAATTTAGTTTTTCTTTTGATAAATATGACTTTCAGTGTACCTAGACTTGTAGATGTAGATATTTTCGATGAGAATTCATTGGTACCATGTAAATGTTTTTCATGTTCATTTAGTACTTTTTTATTTATCTTCAAATTAAAAAAAAGTGTAATAAAAATAATTTTTTAAAAATATATAAGGTACCAATGAATTCGTATTTTCTATAAAATTACACAAAAACTTTAAATTTGAAATTAAAAATTGAGCTAATATTGTCGTAAAAATTTGTCGTAAGTCAGAAAGCTACAAATGAGGAAGTGTAAGATTCATCCGATTGGATAACATTTTTCACGGATTTTCTGTTTTTTTTTTCGAAAAGGAACAAGAATCTCCATAAGCACATTATACTTTTTAAACTTGGCGATTTCTGGACCACCCTGAATGAAACTATTTTGAATTTCTCAAATGATTCCGAGGCCTGAATAGATCAAAATGGTTAGTCTCGTATTGATTTTAATTAATATTATATTATCAAATGTGTAGGCAGGTCTTCGAATTTCCCGAGCGTGATGACAAACCAGAGAAGCAGGACTCTGCAAAGGAAAATTTAAACAAAGATTTAGATTCGGAAGTGGACACTGCTAGATTACAGGAAAGAATTTCAATGCTTGAAGCAGATTTAAAAGCTGCAAAGGAACTTGGACAACGTTGGCATCGATTAGCTGAAGACAGACTAAGTCATATAGATGACATGAGATCAAGGTAAATAAAAACTCCCAAAAAATCACAAAATTCGTTTCTTGAATTGCTTGCACAATGCACACTCGTAAAATTCTCACTGTGTACGAGTCACAATCAGAATAATCAGAAAAGTTATTTGTTTACAAAAATCCCGAAACTTAAGTCTGTAACATCTTCAAAAATCTTCCTTCATAATAAAAAAAAATCTGTGAAAATATGCGATGTAGACTTGAAGAACAACATAAATTGGAATTGGAGAGTTACCGATTGGAACTTCACAAGTGGCAATGTGAAACAGTTTCATTAAGACAACAGTTCTCAGAAAATCGGATGCAGTTAGCAAAAGAAAATATAGCAATGGCCAAGGACTTGCAAGAAAAAGATAATAAGATTCAAGAAATTAGTATTACATGCCGACAATTGGAGGTAATTTTCAATTACAGGGATCACAGTGGTTCAGTAGTTCAATTTTAGATAAAAATGAGTAGCGCCTTTTCTTTAACAATTTTTCTAGTTATTTCGTTCCACACTTCAACACTTTCTACTGATAAAAATTGATCAGAAAAAATGATAGAAAATGAAATATCGAAAAACAGATAAACAACATGATTGAAAAATGTTCATGTTCACATTTGTTTAAATGTATTTTTTTGTGTAAATAGCTTTTGATTTTTTATTCTTATCAATATTTTCTAGTGCATTCTTTTCAGTACATAACTCTGAGTTGTTCAAAGTATTTTTCTAAGTAAGCTAGAAATAAATAATAAAAAAAAAATGAAAATGACTACTTGAAAAATATATTTTTTCTCTCTTTGTTTCCTTAGACTTTTAAATTTGTTTCTAAGGTATTCTTTGTCAATTTGAAGTTCTGAGATGTTAAAAACATTTTCTAGTGCAAGTTTAAAAATTAATTTAGTGTAGAAAACAGAAATTAACAAAATTACTAGTCACGGAAACAACAAAATTATAAAGATAACAATTTTTTTAAATACGCAGTTTGCTAACATGTAAAATCAAGCCTTATAACAATCAACTGCAAATTAATTTTACTTTATTGGAAAGCCCCTAATATATTAAGAAAAAGTAAAAGTATTAGTAAATAGTCATTAGTAGTCTATCCTCTCTTCCCCTCTTTTCCTATTTTTCTCATTTATCCACTTAATTAATAGAACCTAATAAGAAAATCGAACTTATTTTGGTCGAGAATTCATCTTTTTTAATCAAAATTTTTATTATTTGGTTACAAATTTAATTATTTTTTTGAAAATTCAACAATTTTGTTAAGGAGTCGTCCTTTTTGATTGAGAATGAAACTATTTTCGTAGAAAATTCAAATGTTAGTTTGAAAATGAACTTTTTTGTTGAAAAGAAGTAAATTTTCTCTTCAAAATGCGTGATTCCGGTTTAAAAATTCAAATTTTTTGTAGGAATTTCCTCTTTTTTTGGTTTACAAATTCAATAATTTGTTTGACATTTTTTTGTACTGAAAAATCCTTTGTGGTTGAAAATTTATATTTTCGGCTTAAATCAAACTTTTTGTAGAAAAATTATATATTTGTGCCGAAAATTCAACAATTTGCTTGAAATTTTTTTTATTGACTGAAAAATCTCTCTTTGTTGAAGATTCATCTCTTTGGTTAAAAATTTGGTTGAAAATTCGTTTTTTGTTTGGTTGAAAATTAACTTTTTTTGTTTAAAACTCACGTTTTACAGTTGAAAATTAAACTATTTTGTAGAAAATCCCTCTTTTTGGCTTGAAAATTCAACAATTCTGTAGAAAATTCAACTATTTGGTTAAAAATGAATTTTTTGATGAAAATTTAACTGTCATGCAGAAAATTTGTCTTTTTGTCCCGAAAATTCAATAATTTGGTTGAATTTCGATTTTTCTTGACCGAAAAATATTTCTTCATTGAAGATTCATTTCTTTGGTTTAAAATTTGAATATTTTGTTGAAAATTCGTTTCTGTTTTTGTTGAAAATTGATTTTTTGTTTAAAATTCACATTTTTGGGTTGAACATTAAAGTGTTTCGTAGAAATTTCGTCTTTTTGGATTTACAGTTTAATAATTTGGAAGAAAATTAAACTATTTGGTTGAAAATTAACTTTTTTGCTGAAAATTCACATTTTAGAGTTAAAAATTCAACTGTTTTGTGGAAAATTCGTTTTTTGGTAGAAAATTAATCTTCTTGGTTGAAAATTCGAATTTGCAGGTAAAAAATGCAACAATTTGGTTGAAGTTTCCACTATTTTATTGAAGTGTCATCTTTTTTTAATGAATTAAACTATTTTTGATTAAAAATTAAAATCTTTTTTGCTGAATATCATACATTAAACTTTAAGTTGAGAATTCATATTTTTCATTGAAAATTCAACTATTTAGTTAAAATTTGAGCTACTTTGTTAAAAATTATTTTTTTTTGTTGCTGAAGATTCATCATTTTAGTTGAAAATTCATCACTTTAATTAAAATTTCTTCTCTTCGGTTGAAAATGTAACTATTTTGTTGAAAATTCATTTTTTGGAATTGAAAATCCAACAGTTTGTTTTGAAAATGAACTATTTTGTTGAAAATTCGTCCTTTGAGGATATAATTCAATTTTTTTTTAAATATCAAAGTCTCTTTTTTTTCGTTGAAAATTCATCTTTCTTGTTGAAAATTAAAAAACTTGGTTAAAGTTGAACTACTTTGTTCAAAATTAATTTTTTGGTTGAAGATTCATTATTTTAGTTGAAAATTCATTTCTTCAGTTGGTAATTTGTTTAGGAAATATTTGGAATTGTTATCATCAAAAAGAATCTCTTTCAAAGCATCCTGTTTTCGAATGTCTTGAATTTATGTTTAGGATTCTTAAGAAATGAATCGAAACCTAGTATAAAGGGGGTATAGGGGAAAATTGGATCAGAATTCTCAATTTCAGGTGTTTTAGGGGATTTACCAAATTTAAGGGGGAAAAGGGGGATTACATAAAAGAGGCGACGTGCTGTGATTCCTGCAATTAAAGCAAGTGCATTTATTTATTACTATATATAATAATTTATTTTAAATTGATTACGATTTTTAAAGACCGAACTTGAAGTTATGGAAACAGTAGCGAACGCTCAACAAGCGACGAATTATGATGTCCGAGAACCCAAAATGTGTGAGACAGTGCATAATTCAAGTCGCGAGCAAGCCATTAATCAATCACAAACTCAATTGGACTGCCTGCGGCGACAATTGCAGACGTTATTGGACAAGGAAAGAATGTACAAGAATCAAATCGCAGACTTAAAACAACAGCAAAGTCGAAGGTATATTATGTAGTATCATAAAAGGTCAATTTAAAAAAACATATTGATAATTAATAATTAACTGATTTTTGCTGCATGAAATTTATGTTAACTTATTCCAAATTATCAAAAATTCAATAAAAAATTTGCGGGGAATTTTATGTAATTTACTGGAACTTTAGAGGTGACTGATGGTAACTCACCATAAATTTCCCGAAATTAAATTTTCGGTCATTTATGGTAATTTCACAGGTCAATATGGTAACTTACCATAAATTACCCAATATTCATTTTCAAAAATCTCCATAAATTTTCGGAAATATATGCAAATTTTCGGTCATTTATCGTAATTTTACCGGTGAATATGGTAAATTAACATGAATGACCCAAAATTCATTTTTAAAAATTACCATGAATTTCCGGAAATTTATGAACATTTTTGGTAATTTTACCGGTAAATATGGTAAATTACCATAAATTACTCAAAAATTATTTTTTAAAAGTTCCATCAATTTCCGGATATTTGTGCAGATTTTCTGTCATTTATGGTCATTTTACCGATAAATATGGTAAATTACCATGAATTACCCAAAATTCATTCTTAACAATTTCCGGAAATTTATGCAAATTTTCGATAATTTATGGTAATTTTACCGGTATATATGGTAAATTACCATAAATTACCAGAAATTCATTTATAAAAATTTCCATCAATTTATGAAAATTTTCGATAATTCATGATAATTTTACAAGTAAATACGCTAACTTACCATAAATTACCCAAAATTCATTTTTAAAAATTTCCATAAATTTCCGGAAATTTATGAAGATTTTCGGTAATTTTATCAGTTATATATGATAACTTTCCATAAATAACCGCAAAATTCTATTGTCTGCAACCAAAGTTTCCTCACAGTTTTTACGGTGAGTGGGCTGATAATAGTAAAATGCGAGCTCATTGACGTATGATTTTCATTATTCACCTCTGACGTCACTTTTCAGTCCCTAGGGAGTAAAAGGTATTTTTTACTCCCTAGGGAGGAAAAAGTAGAGCTTTAGCCCCGCTTCATGGGCGTTGAAAAGGACTGAAATCATGCATGTGTCATAAAAAATTAGTTTTCGAATTTCATCCCCATAATCCTGTGTTATATGACCCAAAAAAGCCCATCAGTGAAAAATATTGTTTTGCGAGTTTTTGGCTATAATTCTTTTTTGCGGTTTGTTTTAGTAGAAATTATTTTTAATATATAAAATATTACTCTCTACTGATAATCAGATGTTGCCAACAATTGTTTAAGCAATTTATTATTGTTTATATCAATTTTCTCTTAGAATTGAGGTAAAAAGTCGCAGATTTTTTCGGAATTTTTCAACTTGTTTTCAACTTTTCAGTTCATGCCAGGAAATAATTAATTAATTTTAACAAAAATAATTCTTTAAAAAATGTATTTTCATTATTTATGACAATATTTTCTTAAAATAATACTAGAAGGTGCGTTTTTTTCTCGGAAATTTCAACAATAGCCCTAGCGCTATACTTGGCCGTCTAGTTTGACAGAAAATTCCGTAAGACTAGTCAGTGCCTTTCAGGTATAAACACCTAATAAGTAAATATAAAAGAGAATCATTTTTTAAATACACAAAAAATCCAATATAAGGCCAATTTCGGGGGTTGCCTCGCACTGGCCGTTACACAAAATCAGTCGTTGGAAACGCAAACGGTCAGGGCCGTGTGATTCATTTCTGTTGGATTTTTCTCCCGCTTACTGCTCCCCCATACTGCCCGGCCTTATATTGGACTTCTTGTGTAGTATTATATTTTTTTCTGAATGAAGTATTTTTACTTTTTTGATAATGCTTAGAAAATATTAATTCAAGGAAAATTAAAAAGGTCTCAATCAAATGATTAATTGAAATAAAGTCTAGTGTGAAAAAAGGGGTAAATAAATAATTGCTAGATTTTTATTTCAGACAAAAATATCTAAAAAAGAAAGAGATTTTTCAACAACATAATTCTCTTCAATGTTTATTTATTATTTGCTCATAACGAAAAACCAAAATAAAATTTGAAAATATTAGACAGAACTGCAACTTTCTAGCATTACTCTAAGCGAAGATAGTTATGAATAATAGTAAATTGTAATTATAAATAATAACTGAAAAGTTGGCATAAAGTTGGAAATTTCATAAAAAATCGAATTTTTGTAGCATTACACTAAGAGAATATAGTAATAAACAATAATAAATAGTTCAAACGATAATTTTTGTTAACATTGATTAATTATTACCTCCCTGTATGTGAAATGGTGATAAAAAGTTGGAAACTTCAGATAAAACAGCAACTTTCTAGTATTACTCTAAGAGAAGATAGTTATAAACAATAATAAATTGTTTAAACAAATATGTTCGGTAACTTTAATTAAGTATTACCTCGTTCTGCCTAAGAAGTTAAAAACACGTTGAAAAAATCTGAAAAAAACGCGACTTTCTACCTTTATTCTAAGAGAAAAGTGCTATAAACAAAAATACATTTTTAAAGCAATTTTTGGAAACATTTGCTCCTGAAAACAAAGTTTTCTTGATTTACTTCAAAATGATTGACGATAAAAAATTGTTTGAATGAAAGTTGTAGAATCCCTAGTGAAAAAACGTTAACAAAAAACTAAATACAATAAATTATAACAAAAATTGCAAGAAAGAAGAAGTTTTTTCTATTACACTGGTTTACAAAAAAAAAAAAGGTGAGGACTATTTGACAATACCAATTTATCCTTATGTATTTTGACGCGCTGAATACGAATCCGAGGTCTATTTACCTCCATCATGTCAGGTTCAAGGTCATTCCGAACGAGCTTTTCTGTGATTCCTTGCGACAAAATTAGTCGAGGTGGTGGGAATACGACAAAGTTGAGCAGAGTCATCGCGCTGCGGACTAGAGCTATGAGAAGTTGTAAAAAATTCCAAACACGGTTCCATTTCGTATCTTGAAATTTCGATAACGATTTAATAGAAAACAAACGCGAAGAAGGAAAACATCAAACAGCACATGAATTATATATGTCATACTCTCAGTAGACTCGAATATCTCCATTATTTATTTTTAAAGAACGCGAACCGCGCACACCTCGAACAAAACGAAACAGTGTTGTGTAAGTGACTTTTTTTTTGAGTAACTGGTTACAGTTACGTTACTCAGAGGACAAATATAACTAGATACAGTTACTAGATAAAGTGACTTCAAGTTAACTAAAAAGTTACGTTTACCACTTCCTTCCTTTTATAGTTTAAAAATCAAAATAATTAAGATAATATCTCATGAAAACTTGATTAAAAAGAAATAGGCATTAGGTAAAGTAAGATTTGTGAGTCTATTTTTCAACCAAACATTTGTATTCTTATTAAAAAATATGACATTTTTTGACCTGAAAAAATTAATTTTCAAGCGAAACGAACGATTTTTCAACATAAAAGTTACTTTTGAACCAAATAGTTTGATTTTTTACCATTTTAACCCAGAAAGACGAATTTTCAACAAAGAAGTTAATTTTTGACAAAATTTGGACTTTTTACAAAATACTTAAAATCTAAACTCACTACATGGCCCGGGTTCAGCCGAGAACAAGTTGCAAAAGAAATAATAAGTTCAAAAGTCTGTTTCGGGTGTTTTTCATCAATAATGCAAGCAAAATTCATTGAAGCTTATAGAATTGTGCTCCAAATGTTTTAAAACTTTATTAATATTGATCTTCTGATATTTCAGAAGGATTTCATGTGTCGCAAATAGATAAAGTTGGCTAACATCTGCAAATAAAAGTCTTATTTCAATACCATACGCGGTGCGGATGGCCATCCTAATGGTAAAATGTCAAAATGTTAAATATCATATGTTGATAACTTTATATGCAAATCACTCCTAAAATTTGACCGCAATTTATTTTTTAATACTGAAAACGTATACGGATATCTGATTTTACTGAAATTGTGTGCTCGATTATAAGAAAATTGTTTTTAAGTTGCAAACAAATAAAATTAATAGTGCGGGCAATGCTAAGATATTGTTCTACATATTACTTTTTTTGCCAATACATTATCGATTATGTTTGTCTTTCTATATATTGATCTTTATTATGCAGACCGCATTATCCGCTTCTTCCCTAATAGCGAAAAAATTTAAATCTTGAACTCTACAGAAAATTCAAGAGAATTTAGGTAAATGCAAATAGTCGCTGAGGTACACACTGGTTGAAATCAAGAATTTACTGTTTGAACAAGTCTACAGCCTTTAGTTTTCATCCGATTAATTTTTTTTCAATTCAAGATAAATAAAATTCTAAGAGATCTGTAAACTCGATTTCTAAATTGAACTTTGTGTGTGTAGTTAGCTAGTTATTTGTAATGTGGGCGGGGGGCCCCGTGAGGTGCCCACCTTGCGTTCAAGCTATGAAGCCTATTGTGCCACACCCGTGTTTATTCTCAAAGCAGTACTCCGAATCCGTCCATCTTCGCCGAGTGTTTTTTGGATCTCGGTGGGTTTCCGTTGTTACCAGCATGAAATTATACCTCTCAGTTGCTAGGCGAACCTATCGCACAGTAGATGAGGTCCTCCTTTGTTGATCAGGCAAAGTGATCCTCACCCACTCTGCCGTTCGGCAGCATCCCTAGCAGGCCGCAGGAAAGACGATACGGCCAGACTAGAATGGACGGAGCGATCCCTTTGAGGTTATCAGTTAGATGCACAGATTCGAAGCACCGTCTTGGTGTGTTATGTAAGTGTTTGTGTGTGTATGTTCATTACTCGAAATTTACCAGCGATCGCCGAGCAAGAATCCCCCGTAGGTGCCTCAAGCACAGGAGTCCCCCGTAGGAGCCTCGAGTGCAAGAGTCCCCCGTACGAGCCTCAAGCGCAAAGATATCGATGCCGCATTTTCGAGTCTTCTCAAAATCGGCTTCGATCCCCAAGGTTAGGCCCTCCAAAGAGCCCATTTATCTTTGGTAAGGCACCAGCTTTTTCTGAGGGGACCTACAGTTTAAGGTGGGTTCCGAACCACCGAAGCCCCGGTACAAGTACATAGAAAAATTTCCATTGGTACCCGGCTCAGGGATCGAACCCCAGACGTTCTGCATGGAAGTCTGACGCGCTATCGGAAAGCTAGGATTTTACAAGACGAGCGATATAAAGGGAGGCAGAAGACGAGAGTTTTAAGAGAGAGGGAAGGCTCATGAAAACTTCCCTCTCCACTCACAACTACAGTGCACGTAATACGGAAGTGGATTGTAGGTGAGGCGCGAAGATGTAGTTGTGAGTGTTGGGAGGTGTTTCACGAGATCTTAGTCAGGCCGAAGAAAGCGTAATTTACGGGATTTCTAACAACCCAGTTTTGAACAATAATAACGCTCGGAATTTTTTTTATTGTTTCATCAAAAAGAGTAACTCAAAAACTATGGGAAGGTGTAAAAACCTGAATATCGATCATTTCTGAGTTAGACCCCTTTCCTCGGTGCACGTCACATCCCAGTGGGCACCAAATTTAACGACGTCTTTACGACATCGTTACGACATCTTTACGACAACTTTACGACATCCTATGTCCATGCCGTTGAGGTGTCTTTACGACATGGACATAGAATGTTGTAAAGTTGTCATAAAGATGTCGTAACGATGTCGTAAAGACGTTGCCAAATTTTGTTCCCACTGGAATATATATTATCCATATTTGAAGGGTGGCAGTACACATTTGATAAAAAGATTAGTTGAAATTATATTTTTTAATACAGTATTAAAACAAAATTTTAATTTAAATTTTAGTTAAAATTTTTGCGTAGTATTTCAGTCTATCTCAATGTAATACTGTCCCACGAAATTTTGATTTTCTCGGAATTAATTTGATTTTCAATCGCTACCAAAAACCGATTTTTAAACTCTGTGAAATCTTATCCTCAAAATTCTTGCACGATTTAATCGGAATTGGCTAACTTTTTTATATTTATATATTTTTTTACATTTCTTATCGCAATCTGCAGCCCAGCCTAGTCCAAATTGTGGTCAGTGTCACTTTGAGATTATAAACTTCCACATCTATTTCCTCAAAACTGGAAAACTTGTTTGGTTTCAATTTAGCAACACTTCCGCTTGGGAGTAGACTTTTGCTTCCAAAGACTTCAAGCACAAGATACGGGTTTTCTTTGTTTTCGATAAAATAAATAAAGAGTATTGTGACGCTATCGATGCACCGCAATGCTCTTTATTTATTTGATCTAAAACAATGTCAAATGTTCAATTTTTCAAAAAATGGCTATAACCGTTCGATAGATCGTCTAAAGTATGTCAAAAGCATATAGAAACCAATTTTTTTATTTGATAAGAAAGCAGTTTAGTACATTCGAAATGGCAGCTGCCAGCGCTAAATCTACCTCGGTCTTTTTTTATCCAATCGCAACAATTTTTTCCTGTAAAATACTACCTAGTAGAAATACACTTTGCTCAAATTTGGGTTCGATCAGTGAACGTCATTTTTCAGCATGTGTAAACTTGATAAAAATTCGCCCATTTATTAACATCAATATCAATGCAACGCGAGAAATATAAAAGTGTAATTAGATTTAACTTATTTTTCCATTTTATTGATTTTATTTTTTTAATTTGTTTAATTTATTATCTTCAATTCAGCACTGATGCATGTTTAAAGTACGTATTTTTTTCCTTAGTTGAAAATTCGATTTGTGGGAACGTTCTTTGTCTCTCCTGAAAAATGTTCAAAGTTGTTTTAAGGCGGAGTGAAAAAATATATACATATATTTTCTCAAATTCGGAGGAGGTCCAAAAGTTGTAGTTTTGATACCCAGATTTTCCACAAAAAGTTGAAGATAAAAAAAATATATATCTCATATTCATGCATCCACAATAAAGCTCAAAATAATGAATATAATAGCGAATTTTCGTTATTTTGGTACGAAGTTAATTTTTTAATAGGTGAAAAGGGTTCTAAAAATTATTATCCTTCGTAAGCCATGCTGCAATAAAAAAATCGGATACGTCGTGAATTGTCATTAAAGTTAAAACAAATGAGAAAATCATGTTTTTATTTGATTAAATTATATTTTTTCAATTGGCTACGGTATTATTATTGATGAAAGAGATTTTAAAAGTAATTAATTACATCGATTTTTGGTGTAATTTGGTTACATAATGATTTATGACTATTTAAGACTGATTCTTGTATACATTTTAGTTTAATAACATCCTTAAAGATATTTCTGAATTATAGTACTTTGAAATAACAATCAGTATATGTGACTGTTGTAAATGATTTCTACTATACTACTTGCATTGATGGGGCATTATTTCTCTAGTATTTTCACTGAAAAAAAAATCAAATTAAATCCTATTAAAACTGTAGCAGAAAAAATATTTTTATTTTTATTGAAAGAGTCGAAGATAGCCAAAGCAGGTAGTATCCATATAAAAGTAAAAATATGTCACCCCCTCGCGCTCAGTAAATATTTGTCCAAGTGGCAAATATTTTTCCCACAAACTACTATCCAATAAGACTATACACTTTGTCAAACATCATGATTTTAAATCATTTATTTTAATTTAATGACAATTTACAATGTATGGTTCTTCATTCATTGCTGCATGGCTTTCAGTGAATAGTTATAGGCATTTGTAAACTAAGTTTGCGAGACTTTTCCATCAATAAAAAAATCTTGACCAATAAGAAAAATATAAAATATGCTTTTCTCTTTTTTTTTGCAAATTTAATGACAAATTTGTTTATAAATATTTTGTTATTGCTGTACAGTTTTTAGAGGATAATTATAGTTGTAAATACTAATTTTTAGAAACCTTTTCATATTTGAAAAAAATTGATTCTGTACCAAATTAACAAAAAAATCGCTATTTTTCGTTATTTTGAGCTTTATGGTGGACGCACGAACATAAAATATATATTTTTTTGAACTGTAACTTTTTGTGGGAGATCCGGGTACCAAACTACAACTTTTGTACACCCTCGAAATTGGAAAAAAGTTTTTTTTTGGGTCCATACATGCATGGAAATTTCCGTGTACGGAGTTCTCTATGGTATCCATACTGGCTGCGCCGCCCCTGGATGTTACAGTCAGTGAGTCTCAATGATAATAACATTGCTCATTTCTTTCCAGACTCTAAAGTCAAGAAGTTATTATCAGCGAGTTGTATATAACTATTTTCCTAAAGTGTCTTCGAGAAAAAAAAAGAAAAACAGTGAAAATAATATCTTATGAAGTGAATGTTACAATAATATTCTGGAATTCCCTTTAAATTATAACAGAGGATATTGAACTACTGTAAACAAAATTGGTAGCCGGTTCGTCGTTATCATTTGTTTTCTTGTTTCAAATGGGTCTAAAAGAATTAAACATTATTTTTGATAATCCTATTTATCATCCTGGAGAAACTGTGAAAGGAAAACTTTTCATAGTCTTAGACACTCCACAAAAATATAGAGGTACGTATATGTATATGTGCATATGTATATGTGTAACAATTTATGTATGTTTTTAGTATTAAATAGATTTGTATAATTGCAAATCAAAAGGTTTTTAAATATTTCGTTTTTATGATCAATTGCGAAAGGAATACTGCGAGATTGATTATGATTAACGTCGAAAATTTAATCCAGATAATTAGATACTCAGTGGGCACACAAGTCCTAAAGTTATCCTATAGCCGTATTTTGTTGTACGTCCCACTGGATTTAATACTCATTCTACATACCTATATTTTTTGGCCGGGACAATGTTTCTGATATCGAAAATTGGTATGCTTATCTAAAAAGTGGAATTATATTCGTTATCAGGAATAAGGATTCAAATAAAAGGAGTGGCCCAAACTTTTTGGAGGGTAACTAAAAAAGAGACAGATAATATTCTACGCCGTACTGCAAAAAGGAGTACAGAGTCCTCTGGTCACGAAGAGTATTTTTCAAGAAGATTTTACATAGCTGGAGGGCACGCTGGTAGGCCTTATTTAAATTTACAATTTCCCATTCACCTTAGACTTCCAGATTTAATCTTTGACCTCTGACCTATCACCTTTGGTACATGACCTTTGCCCTCTGATCTTTGTCATAATCTGACATATGACTTTTGCCATATGATCTTCAACCTAAGACCTATCATATTTCACATCTTATCTTGGAAATTGGCCCCCTTACCTCTAAAATATAATATTTGATCTATGGGCGGTGCATAAATTACGTGACGTCTTTTTTCAATTATTCAACTACGTACAACCCTTTGTTAAGGTTCGTAAGTTTTACCCCCCCCCCCACTATATTACATAATTATTTCGAACTAAATCTTGTCATGAATTTATTTAGTAATAGTTGATACTTTAACGAAGAAAAGATTTTCATTTTATATCAAAAACTGTTGAATTGAACCAAAATAGACAAATTTATCAAAAATAGTTGAATCCTCAACCAAACTAGATTCATTTTTAAACAAACAGTTGCATTTTTAAGCACACAAGATTAAATTTCTACCAAAGAAATGAATTTTCGAATAGAAAAGATTTTTTAGTCAGTGAAGAAAAAAAGTGCATAAAAAATGTTGAATTTTCAAACGAGAAGATTAATTTTCTGCCAAAAGAGACTTTATCAAATAGTTGAAATTTTAAACTAAAAAGGATCATTATTGATCCAAACATGGAATAGGAAAATTGGCAGTAAAAAGATCATTTTCGGCTAAAAAAATTAATTTTTAACTGAAATTATGAATCTTCACCTAAAAAGAAGTTTCCTAACAAAATAATTAAATTTCGACCAATTAGTTGAATTTTGGAGCCGAAAATACGAATTTTCTATAAAAAAAAGTTGTATTTTACAATAGAAAATGTGAATTTTCAACAAAAAAGTTTATTTGCAACCAAAACAGATTAAATTTTAACTAAACTGTTGCCTTTTTATAAAAAAAAAAAATTAACACTCAACAAAAAGAGATATATTATCAAACCAGAAAAGGAACAAAGTTTCGATCCAATTGAATTTCCAACCAAAAAAGATGAATTTTCAACCAAGAAGATTAATTTTCTACTAAGAAGGACGAATTCTCAACAAAATAAATACATTTCTAACCAAATAGTTGTTTATTTTGTTTATACTCTCTCCCTTTTACGGGTTTGAGAGTCTTTACATAACCATTATATGCGTTCTTCCTTTTCCTCTTACCACTATCAATATCAAAATTGGACTCTATTCCGCAACACTACTTTGTAATTATCCTTCTTTAGGAATAATTTCTTGGCTATTTTCCTACCCTGTGCAACCAGCTCTCTCTTTCCCCCTCTCAAAGCTTTCAGCTTCTTCATCCATTTCTCCCCCTGACTATTTTCATTCGGAATCCATTTCATTCTCTCTTTTAGAGTCTCTCCTCCCCCTTCGTCACCTGTATACATCTCTTAACACATGCAACCATGTTTCCTGTTCATACCTACATACTCTATACAGATTTTCTTCTTCATTCATCCAATACCTACATGCTCTTACAACCTTTCCCATTCTGAATCTCACCACTCTATTCTCTTCGCTCTCCTTTTTAATCCTTTTCAGGTACTCTGGTTCCCCTGCTTCTTAACCATTCTATACCAGCTGTTGTGCCTTTAATCTGCGATTTTTTCCCATCTTTCCTCCCCTTGCCTTGCCTTATCTCTTCCTCTATTTCCTCCCACTCTCTACCGCTCACTTGCATACTACATTCAAACCTCATTTCATATCTCTCATTCTCCCATTTTGAACGCCCCACATTACCCCTCCTCTCTTTATTTATAACCTCCCGAGCACACGCTCGTGCAATTTTGCTTCCCTCTCCCCTTCTTGGTTTCTCTTAGAAGTTCCAGGCTCTTTTCACCTGCCTGACCACTATTTTTTCTCGTGTTATTTCTTCCCTCAGCATATAACCTGGGCAGCTCCAACTCACTCCCATAACCCATCTTAAAAATTTATCATGCAAACTGTCCACACTCTTATGTCCTTTCCATCCCCAAATTTCCACTCGATGGCTTAACACTGACCATACTAGCACATCAAACATCCACACTCTCATCTTCCAGTTATCCTTGAACCTTCTTTTTCCTCTACCCCATACTTGTCCCATTACTTTACTCGCGCATTCTAATCTCTTTCGCACCTACAGCTCGCTTCCTCCTCTCGTTTCGAACTAAAATCCTAGGTAGCGAAACTCCCCCACCAACTCCACCACCACGCTATTTATCTTCCATTCGTACTCGAATCTACCCTTTTTATTTCTGAAACACATCATCTTAGTCTTGTCCACATTCATTGTTAAGCCCTTTTCTCTCACATAGTCTTCGAAAACTCTCATCATCAGATTCATACCTCTTTCGTCATCCGCTACTGGCACTACATCATCTGTATATGTTAGTAAATATACATTGATTGTTCCAAATCTTGTACCCCCTTTCTCTTTCCTCTCCAAATTCTCCACTAAATCTGTCAAAAGATTACTAAATAGAAGTGGAGTCTACGGGCACCCTTGTCTAAGCCCCCTTCCTGTCCAGAATTTCCTCTCCTTTCTTATCTCCTATCTTCACCTTCATCTTAGTATCCAAAAATATTTCTTTTATCCTCTCTATTCAACTTTTGTCTACTCCTCTCTCTTTCATGGCTGCCCTCTCCTGTTAACTGAGACAAATGCTGCCTTAAAATCTACAAATAATGCGACTAGTTTCCCTTTCTTCCGCCCTAGGTTCCTATTGACAAGTTAGTTGAGCACGTAGATGTTATCTGTGGTTCCCAAACCTTTTCTAAAGCCCGTTTGGTTTTGTGGTATACGTCCCTTTTCTTTCACTTGTCTTTCTAACCTCTTTCTAAGCACTTCCGCATATATTTTATATCCCACGAACATGAGTGTGATACCTCTATATTCTTCCACACTTTTGCTCTCTTCTTTCTTAATCAACGTTACTACAAGTCGCGGCTTCCATTCCTCCTTTCCACACCTTGTTGCAAATCTTCCACATCTCTTCTCTCACCCCTCATCCTCCATATATCAGTGCTTCATTTTCCAAGCCATCTTCCCCTGTTGCCTCGTTTCATTTCAACCTTGAAACCACTACATTCACCTCTTCCCTACTAATCTCGTTTTCTCTGTCCTCGTTCCCCTCTACCGCTTCTCTTCCTTCTCCCTTTAACCTATTTTTCAAACCTCTTAACAGCCCCTTGACGTGCTCCGCCCACTCTTTCATTCCTATTTCTTCATTTATGCCCTTCCTTCCTCCACTTTTCCACTCCTTCCTCTTCCAACCTCACTATCTCCTCGTTTTCTATTTTTTCTCTAAATTTTCTCTACTTTTCTTCACCCTAACTGCTCATATTTAATTTATTTTCCCCCTTACCCCTACCGCGCTTTGAGCCTCCACATCTCATTGTCGCGATCACCGGAAAGTGTTCTGAGCCTATACCCGCATACGTATATTACCCTTCTTCATCGCCCCTGGTATTGCCATTACAAATTAACCATCCTGCCTCTCCCAAAAAGACCATAGCCTCCTACCCTCCCGTTCTGTTTCCTTTTGTTTCGAGTTTCTTATGAACATCTTCTTATCTCTATCCCATACCTCTCCCCCTTGTTTCCCGGTCCATGCATTCAAGTCCCCCCCCTCCCCTATTAGGACCAACCTCTCGTCTTTTTCATCTGTCCATTTCCTTATTGTTCTCCATCCTCCCTCTTCTCCTCTACAGCAATACTAGATCCACAATAACTTTTCCTACTTTTATTCTTCTAACCATTGCTCCGTCCTTTTCTTCTATATACTCTCCCTTTTCTTCGTCTACCACTAGTTCCTTCCTTACCCCTTACACCACGCCACCATCTTCCACTCATATGCTTTCGGTAATATTCTTTTTATGCCTTTCCACTCCTTCACATCCACCCACGTCTCACTCATCATTATCACATCCCACTTATGCAATTCTCCCAAAAATCCTTTGTCCTTGTCTTTTAATCCTGACACGTTCCAGAACGCTACTTTCACGTCGCTCTTTTTGCATTTCTCTCCGTTCTTCCTTGCATTCAAGTCCTCTTGTCGCTCTACCCCCCCCCCCATGGTGCTTGTATTCCCTTTCCCTCCCCTTTGTCCCCTTCATTCACTACCCATTTCTTACCCTCCCTCAGGTCTTCCACTTCATTGCCCCAAATCCATATCTCTCCGTTTACCCATATCCTATCTCTCCCAATCCTTACCTATTACGTTTACTTCTCTCAACCCATGCCTTTCGCTCGATTAGCCACTTTCTTCTCTTTCCCGCCAAGTCAGATCTTATTCGATTCTTTTATTTCTTCCTTTCAACAACTTGTTCTTCTCCATAACTTCATACTTATCCTCCTTATTCCCCAATTTCACTAAAAACATACATTTTTTCTCCTCTTTCTTCACTCCTAGTCTTCTGATCCCTTCCACTCTGACTTGCGCGCCGATGTCTCTCATCAGCTTCCCAATCTCTTTCTCTCCGTCTTCACTGTCCACTTTCAAACCCTTCACTATTATATTATTTTTCCTCTTCGCTCTCTCTTTCCCTTCGATTCTTCTTTCAACCTCAATTAGTCTCAAGCGCGTTAGGTTAGCCTCAACTCTCCTTCTCCCTTCACACCATTCAAATTCCTACGTTCTGCCAAATCACCTAGTGTCCCATGGAAGCAAATCTAACCTCAAAAAAAAATCTCGTCAATTTTTATATTTTTTTGTTTATATTCGCACTTTATACCGCTTCCCTTCATTCACACTTGCACTTTCACCCCAGGCCCCTTACTCAACACACCCTAAACGTACTCACTCAACTTTTCACTTCTCCCCAGCCAAAAAATGATCGCACTAAAAAAAAACGTGTAACCTCTATCGGTACTGGATACGGAAGCCTTTTACCGAAATAGTTGCAGTTTCAATCAAGAAGACTAATTTTCTATCAAAAAAGATGAATTTTCAACAAATTAATTATTAATTTATAATTAATATTTAATTTTCAAATAACAAGGATAATTTTTTAATAAAACATGGAATGGTCAAATTTGCATTTAGAAATATTAATTTTTCATAAGAAATGAATTTTTTAGAAAATAGGTGAATTTTCTACCAAATAGTTGGTTTTTCTACCAAACTGTTGCATTTTCAAGCCAAGAAGACGAATTTTCTAAAAGACACTTGCATTTTTAACTAAAATTATGAATCTTCAAACAACCAAATGAATTTTTAATAAAGGAGTTCAACTTTGAACCCAGTAGTTGAATTTTTAACCAAAAAGGATGAATTCTGAACGAAAAATGTAATAATAGTTGATGTTTCAGCGAAAAAATAAAGTTGAATGTTTCACCAAAACAAATTATTTTCAACCAAATAGTTTCATTTTGCACCACAAAAAAATTATTTTTTAACAAAAAAGATGAATTTTTAAGAAAAAATATACATTTTTAACCAAATAGTTAAATTTTATACCAGAAGGATTAATTTTTTATAAAAAAGACGAGTTTTTAACAAAATACATGAATGTCCAAGGAAATAGTTCAATATTCAAAAAAAAAAGATCAATTTTAAACTAAAGTGGAATAGGGAAATTTTCAGTTAAGAAAAAAAATTATTTTCTGCCAAATTTTTTTTTCAAGTAAAATGATATATCAAGAACTTAAAGAATGGATTTGTAATAATATAATTTAACTATTGACTAAATAGATGAATTTTCGTCCAAACAGTTGAATTTTACACTTGAAAATGTGAATTTTCAACAAAAAAGTTTAGTTGCAACCAAAACAGATTAATTTTTAACCAAATTGTTGCATTTTTTATCTAAAAAATGACATTAAAAGAAAATTTCACAAAAATAATTTAAGGTTTAGCCAAGCCAGATTAATTCTTAACCACAAATTTAATAGTAGATTTTTCATCCGAAAACAATGAACTTGCAACCAAAAATAGTTGGATTTTATTATTGAGTTCTGTCAATTCAGTTTTTATTATTTAGTTTAAAAAATAAGAATTATGAGAATTTTATGGATTAAGAATATAGGCTAGTTTAAATAAGCATTTAAGTTCATTTTTAATACTTTCAAAATACTAGGTTAGAAGACTGGAAATTTTTCTTAGAAAATAAAGTTAATTGTCCATTGCACACTTTTTGTTTTCGGATTACCCAAAGTCTGTCGGAATACGCAACATTTTAGGCCCTGCAGAAATGATCACATTGAAAGTTTGTAAAACTAAATACCGATTGTTATTGAAACCTTTTATTTTTTTAACCTAATTTCATTAAGGTTCCTCGTTTATTTAAATAACAGAGTTTATATTTTATATGTATGTTCATTCCCTTAGTTTATAAAATCTTAGTAAGATACTAATATTATCAGGTAAATTACATAAGTAATACTGTTACAATTATCTATGAAGTAATATAATTTTTCTTATTTAATGTACTAGGTACTAAAGTAAGCGCTAGATTGCGCTGGCAAACAACTGTTTATAATCAAATCTGTTTACCTTTTCTTCTTTAATGTTTCGCAGACTTTAAAATATCTTACGTTATAAATGGGTTTGACCCCTCCCCTTCTTTTAACGTAGCATAGAAAAATCATTGGCCTACTCCCTCTCCTAAAAAAATACTTTATGTAATTTTTGCACGGCCCCTATGATCTTACATATACACTGAAACCTTGATTTAAGGAACCCGGGGTTACGACGTTCCTAGAATCTTAGTCCTCGGCATTTTGGAGATGCGGGGACCGCGGGACTGAAAGAGAGGCGGTGCTCAATCATGCGTGACAAACCGCAGCGTAGCGACAAAGGGGGCAGTGGGTGGGTACACACGCGCGTATTTTGCGTAATATTATGTAATCCAATTGCAAATGGTTCACACGGACCTGAAAATTCACGTTTGTATTCCCTGGATTTACGATCAAGGCCATTGCAAGCCATGCCCAAAACTGTTCTTAAATCCAGGTTCCAGTGTATTTGACTTCTGACGTTTCACCTTTGTCTCCTGACTTATGCAGAACTTACAACCTATTTAACTGAACAGGTGAAACTGAATTGTCATCTGGTGAACACGTGCATCTTTTCGAGTACAAGTTACCTCAAAATTTACCTAGTAGCTTCGAATCCGAGTTTGGTTGTATTAGATATACTGCTAAAGCTATTTTTGGGTTTCCTTGGGGATTCAATCAGGAAATTGAACATGCCTTCAAAGTTGTATCTAATTGCGACCTGAATAAAGATCCTAGAGCTAAGGTAATTTTTTAAAATCTTTTTATTATGTAATTAATGAAGGTGTCTAATGTTCATTAAAAATAAAACTCCAGGACTTTTTCAGGGCTACCAGGACAAAATAAAATAGTTTTTCACGTATATTTTGTTTTCAGTGAAAAAATACTTTTCACGAAACATAGTAGAAATTGCAGGTTTATTGGAACTAAAATAAGTGGCATATGCGACTTTTTCAACTGCGCAATAAGCCGGATGCGTAATTAGCCGGATATCCACTCACCTGAGCCTTTTCCATAATATTGCGGAATATACTCGACTGAGTACTCGCGCAATCGCCCTTCCGAGGCGAGAGTCGCAACGGTATTTCGCCCAGCGCGGAGAAATTGCGTATGTCAGCAGTTCTAGGATTTTCGGGTGTATTTATTTGTATTATTATTCATAGTATTTATTGATTTGAAATCGACCTGCGGTTTCAAGCTCAGGAAAAAGGCGAGACTTCACTGTATTAATTTTCTACCAAAAATAAGAATTTTCAACAAAAAAGTTAATTTTCAACCAAATAGTTTAGTTTCACCCACAAAAGAGGAAATTTCTGACAAAAAGAATAGTTTTATATTCATAAAGCCGAATTTTGAACTAAAAAATATCAATTTTCAACCAGCAATCGAAAAATTACATTAACAGGCAAAACAATTAATTTTAAACCAAAAAAATTGAATTTTCAACAAAATAGTTAAATTTTTAAGAAAAGAGATGTACCTTCATTCAACCAAATTTCTTTTTAACGAAAGCAGTTAAATTTTAACACAAGCTTTTTAACACAAGCAGTTAAATTTGCAAGTGAAAATATCAATTTTCAACCAAAAATGAATTAGTTTACTTTTCAGTTTAAAAAATTAGTCTTCAACAAAGTAGTTGAACTTTCATTCAGCGAGATGAATTTTCAATAAAAGTTATGAATTTTCAACTAGAATAGTTCAATTTTCATGAAAAAAATTAATTTTCTATCGAAACGAAAAAACTAAATTTTATCTAAAAAATGAATCTTTAACAAATAAATTACTTACCGCAAACTAAGCCGCAAACTTCATTTTCAAAATTCCCTAACTTTTCCTTGACTAGTTTTTAATTTTTTCTGACCATTAATATTTTAAGACAATTTCAAATAGAAATTAAAAAATTCCAAATATAATATCTTTTACAGTTATGTACAGTGACCCTTAGAGAAATTTCCGGACTTTTGAAGATTTCTTTCAAAATTTCTGACTTACCCTGACTAATAAAATTCCGTGACCTTTCCCTGAATTCCAGGTTTTCCCTGACCTACGGCCACCCTGTAAAAATAGTGTTTGATAAGTATCAGTCGAGTTTTAACGAATTCTAATCAATAAAGCTTAGTATGCGTGAAATTCAACTTAAGTCATTAAATTGCCGTTAAAGTTGAAAAAATCGGGAATGAATGAAAAACTTTAAAATATTTTCAATTGTGGCTTCATGATTTTTCACCGTGATAAAATGAAAAATATATTATTGAAAAGGTGTGTTTTTCTAGTTTCAAATAGAACGAAAAATTATAAATAAAATAAAAAACGGCGGAGTTATAAATTATTATATACATTCACCTACCAAAAAACGGTTCAACAGTCTTTTTTCGTTCAGCAGAGAAAAAGTTTAAAAACATATTTTTTTTCTTTGAAGGAATAAAAATTCCAGGACCATGAGCAAAATCCAATGACTTTTTCAGGTTTTTCTAGGTGAAAAAATTCACGGACTTTCCAGGTTTTCAAGGATTTCTAGGACGTTAGACACTCTGAATTAATAAATAGAAAACAGTAATGGATCCTGTTAAAAATATATAATTTGACTCTTTTCATTTTTAGAAACCTGTTATGGTGGAGAAAAGTAAAGCCTTCGGTTCTTGTTGTACTTTGTCAACTATAACTGCTAATATATCGATCCCATTTGGGGGATACGTACCAGGACAATCAATTCCAGTAAAGGTCGACCTGGAAAATAATTCAGGAATTAAAATCTCTAATGTGAAACTGACTTTACATAAGGTAAAATATTATCCTATGATATTATTTACGAATTATTATTTCGAAATATAAATAATATTTATTTATTTAGAATGTGATCTATCGAGTGAAAAAACCTCGCGCGGATGAAAAAACGAAGTCTTTCATAGAAGTTGAAGTTAGCAAAGGTCCAATGGAATATAAAGGGATGATCAATTATGAACAAGTTTTGAAAGTTCCAAACCTTCAGCCCTCGACATTGAATACTTGTGGTATCATTGACGTTAATTATACACTAAAATTAGAAGCTGAGGTCAAAAGATGGTGTCAGTTAGTACAAGATTCATTATATTCGATTTTCTGAAGAACATATAGAAATACTATTAACAAATAAGTTCGAGAAGGTCCGGGGTCAAGGGACAAAGGCGAGAGTTCAGAGGTCAAAGGCCGGGGGTCAAGTGTCAAAGTCAGGGACAAATGCCAGTCAGGGTTCATATTTTTGAAGAAAAGAAAGAGGTAGCTTATTGAAAAAATCCGAGAAAGTCAGGGGTGATTTGTCAAAGTCAGGATTAAATTTTTCAGGATTTACCTTTCCAAAAATAGAAACAAATACTTTTAAAAACCAGTCCGAGATGGTCAGGAGTCAAGGTCTAATAGTGAGAGGCTAGAGATCGAAGGTCAGGGGTCCAATGTCACAAGTCAGGGGTTAACGGTTAGAAGCCAATAATAGGGGTCAAATTTTGAATACTTTCACTTTATTTTTGTATCTTTTAGCCGTCGAAGGAGTTTGAAAATCGTTACCCCTATTTTGATAGGAACCGTTCCTTTAGCCAATTATCAGTCTACAGTGGCTTCTGGACAACAGAATGATCGGATGAAGCAAAACGTTAATTCAGAAGGGTTTCCTCCTTGCGCTGCTGTATATTACACCGCAGCAGTAGGTTTGTATTTATATTTATATAAATATCTATTTTTTTGCTTCTTTCAAATAGGTCTAAGTGTAGCGTTACTTGTGGATGTAGGTTCCTGTTACCGACATTTCCCAAAATTCTAGACCTTTTAATGGTCCGGGTCCGTGCTAAATTTATAACTTTATTCTAAAATGTCGGTAACGAAGGAATCTGTATCCAGAAACAAACTACTTCTCCATACTCAAATATATTTAAATTTGAACGCTCTGCATAGTATATTTCGAACATTTGGAGACATTTTTAACTTGAAAGTGAAAAAAATTTAACGTTAAATTATTATCTGATAACAGATTTTTGTTTTTTTTCAGCTCCACCAACCTACCAAGAATCAATTTTTAGAGCTCGGGAATACTCGGAAGAAAATGAATCCGAAACGAGTCCTTTAATTCCAAAGTGATACTTATTTTGAACTTTTTTTATATATTTATACAATTTATATTATTTTCTTCAGTCAGTTAAGACTCTTCTTGATGTACTTAAACAATTGAAAGATATTTTTCTCCAAATTAGTGTAGGAACTTACGCGTGCTGCAAAAAAAAGTTTTCACAGATTACTGTAAATGAAATGCCTTTTTATAGACCTTGGAATATAATTTCCTACGATTTATATTTATAATTAAACGATTCTATTCCACTTGACTTCAGTTCAGTTTTTTTTTAATTATTAGGGTTCTTTTAATGTGAATTCTTCCGATTACTCTTCATTTCCATTTGAATTCTTTTTGTTTTCTTGAATTCTTTTGAAATCTTTTGAATTTACCTTGAATTTAAATTCTATTTCTGCTTGATTCAATTTGGTTATTGTTTTCAAGTGAACAGTAGTGAATTGAAAGTGCAAAAGTCAGTACAACTTATTCAATTAGTTATTATTCTTAGTTAAAACTCAATACAATCCTTCTGAAATTACTTCATTTCCATTAAATTTACTTGTTGAAACCAAGACCCAACCTCAAAATTGAATTGCCTCATTTTACTTCATAAATACTAGAATTACATCTTTTTTAAAGAATCGGGGCCTATTCCTGTTTTGAATCAAATCTGTATTCGGAATAAAAAATTAGCTAAAAAAAGCATAAACAAACATATAAAAAAAGTTTTACACAAAAACTAATTAAATTAGCCAATTTTCACTCTATTTGTCTAAAACAGATGTGAATGTAGTATTCATAGAGTAAAATGAGGTAATATAATTTTGAGGTTGGGTCCTGGTTTCAACGCCCTTAATTTTGTTAAATTATGTCAGGGTCAATTTAAAAGAGTTCAAAACATTTAAATAATTTCAAATAATTTCAAATAATTTTTAAATATTCCAAGAGATTTCGAAACATGTTAAAAGGCTGCAAATATTTCTAATTTGGAACAGGGAATTTTTGAAAAAAATTATAATTCTGAGTTGGAACATGGAATAATTTGTTGTCAGAAGAATTACAATTTTGTTTTAGAACAGAGAATTTTGTCAAAGAAGTCTAAGTTATAATTTTTTACGGAAATTCACTGTCCCAAGTCAGAATTTTATTTATTAACCAAAAATGTCCTGTTCCAAGTCAGAATTATATGTATTTATTTAACAAATCTTATATTATAATTCAGAAACGTAGTTACTCCCTTTTTCTAAAATTTGGAAAAGGGAAGTTTCAAATTGTGACGAATTCTAACTTGGAACAGGGATTTTTTTTAATTACTTTCTTCTAAATCAAAATAAAAAATCTTTGAAAAAATTACCGTAATATGTCAAAAAATGGCTGTTTCAAGTAAAATTATAATTCTCTATGAAAACTCCTTGTCCTAAAGTAAAAATTATAATTCTTAACGAAATGTCCTGTCCCAATTTTCAAAATTATATTTCTTTACTGAAATTCCCTGTCCCAAAGTAAAAAATCCAAAAGTCCTAAACTCCAAATTGTATTTATATACTGAAATTCCATGTCCCAGCTAAGAATTATAATTCTTTTAAGAAATTCATGGTTCCGACTCAGAATTAGAATAATGAAATATATGTAATTACTTTTAATTTGCGTATTAGTACATTCGAGAAAATCCCGCTTTTTACGGGTGAACAAAATTCTTGGGTACAAATAGACAGATATAAATATTGAATTTCGTATAGAAAAATCTCTATTTATTTAGCCCCATTCCATTTTTTTGTAATACGACGAAAATATAATTAAACAATTTAATTTATCTGATCATTTAAATCTTTTTCAACTTAAAACAAAATTTACACACTGCGAAGTGAAGTTTCCAGTAAAAGTATTTGATTCATCCATAGAAAAAATTCAATTGTAGTTAATTGTACCTCAATTAAAGAGGCCTCAATTCACAGGCCCCCCCACAAGACTTCACGAGAAGATCTTCGCGGAGTGGGAAAAACGGCTTCGTAGATTATATGAAAATGAAAGTGGTAACTGTAAATAGCCAAGGTAGCTAGCACCAATAACCTAGTCACAATTCAGTATTGCGTTTCATTCTACGTGTTTCATTCAGATTTCTATTCTCTTCAAAATGGGTCTGAAAGAATTTAAAATTTTCTTTAATAATCCTTATAAAGTTTATTATGCTGGAGAAACTATTAAGGCACGCATTCTTGTTGTTCTAGATTCTCCCAAAAGAATTCAAGGTGAATATTTTTGACGTGCTTCGTACTCAAATAAATCATTGTTTGTTTTTTAACGTTTTTCGTTTACAAATACATTTTTTTCCAAAAAAATGGAGTGTCTTTTGAAATTTTCTGACTTTTAAAACATTAATATTACTTCATAAAAATTATTTTTATTTATTTTTTTGTCTTTTTAATTATGAAAAAGAAGGTTAATGAACTTTGAAAAAAGATAAAACCTCTGTCACATATTATTAGGTAATTTTTCAAGCGTTTTTCTTGTTAGGTATAACTGTTAAAATAATAGGAGAGGCCAACACTGACACAAGAGAAAACCAACGTAAGTAATTTTGTAATTAGGCTTTGTTTAAGCAATCATTTAACTGAAATTGTTTTTTTTTATCAGGACAGCGCTCTCGTTGGAAACTAAAGCCAAATAAGAAGCGAGACAATTATTCCGATCATGAAGTATATTTATCAATAACATACTCAATTTTTGAAGATACCTCTGGTAAGTTTTAATTTGATTTTAATTTTAATTTATTTATGCAAATCTTATTCAATTATCATAAAATAAGTTTTAAATTTTGTGAAATTTGAAAATTGAGGGCACGTTAAATTGTAAGCTTTCAAAAATGAAAAATGAAAAACCTACATGAATTGAAAATTTTGAGATTTAACAATTCTAAATAATTGAACGATCGATGATAAGCGAATTATATTAACAATATTAAAAATAAAACATTTTTCAATTGTATGGCTTTCAAAGTTATCACCCTTTTAGTGTTTTACAATTGAAGATTTAGAATTGGACAATTTTGTAACTTAGCATATATTTCATTAAAAAATTAACATAAAAATGTGGAGATTGAATGAGTATAAAATTGAAAATATCAACTGATAATGGTTAAGAATGCAGCCCTTCATCAAATTAAACAATGTCGAATTTCAAGTCTGTCGTAACCTTTTTTATGTTACAATTTTACATTTAAATATTTTAATGTAGATAAATAATAGATTGGAGTAAAAATATTATTTTTTGAAAACCGCGATTTTTTTGAAACTATGGACGTTTATTTTGTCCCTACGAAACTTATTTTTAAGGTCTTTAAAAATATATAAAATTTCTTATTTAATAACTCTGATGTAATGTCTATATTTAAAATTCCATTAATTATATAATCCTTTAACTTAAATAACAATCATATAAATTATTCATTGTAGTGATGCTTTACATAATTGCATGATGAAGAAAATGAATCCTCATTTAATAAAGTTTGATGATTAGTCTAAAGATTAAACTTGGAAACGACGCGCCAAAAATTGAAGACAATGTACAAGATTTTTAACCAATTTTAATTTCAAAGTAAAAGTCTGAAAAATTTGAATCGAGTTGGAAGCAATGATTTCCACGCAAGTGTCATTTATTTATTTTTAAAGCATTTATATAAATTTTGTTCATTTCGACACTGAACAATAAATTGAGTATGATGAATATAAGATAAATAAAAAAAGCTGTGAACAAATAATTTTAAGATTGCTGAGTTGTTATAGGTAAAAAAAAAATTTTTTCTCGTGTTTCAATCCACAGATGTAGATGAAGAGCTCGAATTGTCACCTGGCGAACACCTTTATCCTTTCGAGTATGTTTTGCCTCCAGATTTACCCAGCAGCTTAGAATCTGATTTAGGTCATATTAGGTATAGAGTTGAAAGTACCATTGATCAACCTTGGAACTTCGACGATGAAATCAAAGAAACCATCACAGTTTTCTCTAACTACGATCTCAATACAGATTGCAGAGCTTCGGTAATTTTTTACAAGCCTTGTTAATTTGTCATATTTTAAACCTTTACTTGATCTATATAACATTTTATTTATACTGCTGAACGACAGGGATTAGTGGGGTGTTCCAAATGTATACCTGTTGAAATTTTTCTTGTTTTTGATCGATCCCCCCAATTTGTTCGTTTTCGAAGAAATCCCATTTCTTTTTTAAACGGTCAACATTGACCCGTGCTTTTCGGGCTTTTGAAATTAGCATGGGATTTTAAGTGGAAAAATCTTACTTAAAAAAATGGAAAAAAGATGTACATGCTATTAATTTTTTGTAAATTAAAGTTTAGTCACTTCTTAAGGAATGCTCAAGGGATAATTCTCACCCAATAACTTTTAATTTTGCAGTTTTTTCTGTGAAATTAATGCCTAAGTCGGTTTTTTTTTTAAATTTGTTTGACATGAAATATCTTTATTCGATAAGTGACATGTTTCTAAATATTTTTTAATCATTTTCAAGTATTTAAATAATTATTATTTGTTTAAACAAATTTTTTTCTACTAAATCGTGAAAAGTTACAATTTTTCAAAAAAAGCTTATACTAGTTGATAAATGTAAAAATCATATTTTTTGTGTAAGATATTTGGCAATTATTTAAACAATTTTTATTTGTTTGAACCATTTTCCCCCTGTAAGTCGAGAAAAGTTATTATTTTTTAGAATTAATGATGCAGTTAATGAATGTTAAACCTAATATTTTTTATAAAAGTCAGTTTGCAATTATATAAAATAATTTATTTCACTTCATTTCGCTTATTAATCACTACTTTCTTATCTCAATGAAATTTGTCTCAAAAATCACTATCCATAACTTAATCGAAAGAAAAAAAAATTAGGTTATAAGTTCTGAGTTAAGAAAATACCGAATAATAAGCAACATAGTGCAAGAGATTCGAAACAAAACAAAATTGCTCCACCTTTCCTATAAAAAGCCGTTGTCAATTTGAGAAAATAATAATTTTTCACAATTTACAGAGGAAAAAATTGTTTTAACAAACGAAAATTGTTTAAATAATTGTCAAATATGTTAACAAAGAAATGTTACTCTTGGCATTCGTAAACTTCACCATTTATTACGAAAAAATAATAACTTTTTACGATTTAAACGAGGAACAAATTGTTTAAACAAACAATAATTGTTTAAATAATTCAAAATGAGTTGAAAATACTTGGAAACTTGTCAGTTATCCAATAAACATAATTCATGTTGAGAAAAATGAAAAAATAACGTCTTTAGAATGAATTTATATATAAAACTGCTATTCTGAATTTTTGTGACATTTTCGTGGCACGATACAAGGGGGTTGGATTTGAGTCCAAATTAAAAGCTATTGGGTAAAAATTATTCCTGGAATACTCCTTAAGAATTCAGTAAAATTTAATTTATAAAAAGTTAATAAAAAGTACTTCTTTAAACAAAAATACTGAATTTCTTTTTCCAGAAAGTGATTAAATTAGGTGGTATAATTCCCTAAACGTTATTAAAGAAAATTCTAGGTTATTAAATTATGAGATCTTTTTATTTTTTAGGAATCTGTAGTGGTAGAGGGATCTAAAAACTTTATCGCCTGTAGCTCCTTTGGCTGCTGTTATCCCTCGCCACCTCTTCTTGCGAATTTTTCATTGCCAGTTAGAGGCTATGTGCCAGGACAAACAATTCCAATCAAAGTCAATATTAAAAATGAATCAGGAGTGGAAGTTTCTTCTGTAAAATTGTCTCTTGAAAGGGTAAAATATTTTCTATAAAATATTTTTTTCTGTAATATTCAGGAAAATTTTAAAATCCTTCCAATGCTCTTGAATATTTTGGCATGTTCAGGAATGTTCTTGAAAGTTTTCACACGTTCTTGAATATTCTATACTATGCGAAAATTCTGGAAGATTCATGACTTTTCTAGAAAATCTGGCTGATTATTCCAGAAAATTTGAGAAAGTTTTAGACTTATCTACAGATTATTTTGGAGTCTTCGAATGTTTTATTATGTTCTCATTTCTTACAATCTGAAATGTTCTGCAATGTTTAAGAATTTTTCAGAATTGAGTGATTATTCAGTTTATTCTATAACACTTCCGAATATTATATTTCCCAGTATTTTAGAATGTTTCGGATTTTTTTACATTTTAAGAATATTTTAGAAAGTTCTGGAATGGTATGGAATATTCTACATTATTATGAAATATTTTAAAATACGTGCCGAAATGTTCTAAATTATTCTGAAATCTTTTAGAATGCACTAAAATGTTCTGGAAAAGAGTATTCTTTAACTTTTAATTCATATGAAGATTGGAACTCTGATTGACTTATCATTGTTTAAACTTTGCAAAATATATATCTCAGTATTAATAATACCTACTTAATATGTACAGTTGTTAAAAATATATTTTCTAAAAAATTGTGCAATAAAAATTGTAAATAATATATTAATTCTAGTGTGTCACACATCGTGTGAATAGGCCTGGTTCGGACATCAGAACTAATTGTAAATGGACCACAGTAGCCGAAGTTAGCAGAAGCCCAATCGAACATAATCGAATCGTCAATTATAAGCAAATTTTGAAAGTTCCTCCGCTACCACCCTCAAATTTAAACCATCATCGCATCATTGATGTCAAATACTCTGTAAAATTGGAGGCGTTTGTCAATGGATGGTGAGTACTGATAATTTTTTTTCAACTTCTCTTAACAATTATCATGAACATTTATAACTTTACTGTGATTTTGTCCGATTTGAGCCTTATTTTTTTGTCCTAAATTTTTGGTTTGGAACTTAGCTTTTTGAGACCTTAGTTTTTGGCCTTACATTTTGGAACATATGGCTGAATGCTTGAGCATATAGTTTAACTAATTTTTTATATATGATTTTCAGGTGTCGGAAAAATTTGAAAATTGATACTCCAGTTCTCATAGGTACCGTTCCTTTATCTAATTATCAGTCTTTAGCGGGACCCCCGAAACAAAATTATCCAAGAAAGGATCCTGCGATTGGCTGGAATTCAGTTACTTCAGTAGATGCTAAATTTTCTCAATCAGCACCTCCTTCATCAACATCTTCGTCTTCTGCTCCTATCTTCATACCAAATTTATCTACGACCGTCAATGCATTAGCAGAGGATTCCTCTTTACAATTACGTAAGAATTGACTTTGAAAAAATAAAAAAAATAATATTAAGATGATAATTTTTAGTGATGATTCTTTAAACTGTAATTTGAGGGTTCAGAACCGAAATCTTGGAATATTAATAGCGGAAAAAATTATTTTTTATTCAGCTCCACAATCATATGACGAACATGAATTTCCGAAGACGTGAGGACGTCACTCCATTTTTAGTCTATGAGATGCCAAAAGTACAAAAAAACTTCTAATCTGAAGTAGAGCCATTTTGAAGGATACAAAATACTTTATAGGTTCAGATTGATTTATGTTTTATGAGGATACAATATTATATAAGAGAAAAATATTTAATTCAATACCAAAAGTTACCGTGAAACTGTTGTAATGTTAATTGAGCGTCTGGATTCCATAACGTCCTTAGCGCTCGGACTCGCTCTCCGAGAGTACCCCGTGAGTTGCCGAAACGCGGAAAAATATCCGCAAATGACCAACTTGGGAAATTCACTGCGAAAAAATATAGCAATATGCGGCTCGACGAGCCACACAACTTTCATTCAGTAAATTTTCAAATTAAATTGATAGTTTATTTATTAAAAATTAAAAGCCGGAAATTTTTATTGTACGGAAATCAATAACTTTTCAAACTAAACTCGCGAAAACTCGGTTTCTGCTCGACGAAATGATCTCGTTTCTTTTTCAAACAGGGCAACCTCTGCCCATACCCACTTATGTTTTAAAAATAGATTTGCTTGTGATATTTGCAACATAAAAATTATTGCAAACCATTACCGTCAGGAATCGTTTCCTCAGACTCTGACGAAAAAAAATCTCAGGGAAGTTTTGCGGACAAAAAACTTCCTGTGGCAAAGTTGTTCCTTGACATTTAAGGAAAACTTTGACAAAATTTGAGCCAAATCGTTTTCTTTGTTTAAAAGAGAAGAGCGATTTTTTAATACTGCGCGCACACTCGGCTCGAGTCGACGGCGCTCTTGTACCGACCACAGTGGCCTAAAATAGGAATGTACTGTTCATAATCGCCCACAGGTCGTATTTCTTAACCGATTTTCAAGTTCTTTTTTTTTTAAATACTCAGCATTAAATTAATAAAAGAATTTTGGTTTGAGATTTTTCAATTTTTGTCACAGAGCAACAATATATAAACAAATCAAATTACAAAATTGGCAATTTCGGCTTTGTGAATTTTTATCTCAAGAAAAAATACATAAAGATACTCACTATCAATTGGAACTATTGAAACTCAACATTTCTTTTCGCAATTACCTATAGAATACAAATGAAATATTACTTTCCAAATATCACCCCGATAAGTCTTGTTTTATAGGCTTCTAAAAACACCCCATAAGTGAAAAAATGGGTTTTGCGAGTTTTTGGCGTTGATTATGATTTATTTTCGGATTTTTGAAGCAAACTGTTTCTAATATATGAAATACTACTTTGTCCTAATAATTAGACGTTTACATTAATTGCTTAAACAATTTATTATTGTTTTCAGCAATTTTCTCTTAGAATAGAGGCAGAAAGTCGCGGCTTTTTCAAAAATGTTCCACTTTTTGTCCAATTTTCAATTAGACTGAGTAAAAACTTCATTAATGTTAACAAACATAATTGTTCAAACAATTTATTATTATTTTAATAATATTCAGTTTGAATAATGCTAGGTGGTTAGCAAATATAATCATTGAAACAAATTATTATTGTTTATGACTATCATCTTCTTAATAATGTTAGATAGTTGATATTTCTTCTGAAATTTTTAACTGTTTATCCACTTTTTATTTAGTGAAGTAACAAATCTATCGTCTCTTAGATAAGTGCTAAAAAGTGGCGGTGTTTTCTGAATTCTTACATTTTTGTCCACTTTTCACTCACATAGCTAATGCAAGTTAACAAACATGTTTATTTAAACAATTGCTTATTGTTTATAACTATCTTTTCATAGAGTAATGCTAGAAAGTTGTTTTTTTTCTGAAATATTTAGTTTTGCCTTGACTTTTTAGTTATGAACAAATAATGAGAGAACTTCAAAAAGAATCTTCACAAAAATAAGTATCACCCTCCATATTTAAGTTGAAAAATAGGTTTTTTCCTTTGTCGATCATAGGGGGTAAATTTCAATAGAACTCAAAATTTTGTTTTGTAATGTTTCGTCAGCTTGGTTCGCTGACCTCTTCAGACTGAAATTTTATTTAAAAAGTACCAACATTTAGAACCAGTACAAAACACGAATTTATGGATGTTTGTGTTTTTTCCATACTCCTGTTGAATATAACCGAAAAAGGGAAAAACCTATTTTTCAACTTAAATATGGAAGGTAATACTTATTTTTGTGAAAATAATACAAGTCTTGGATCTAATACGGACTTTATACGACCAAACACGCAAAGCTTTTTTCAACATATTCAACAGGAGTATAGAAAAAACAAGAAGATCTATAAATTCGTGTTTTGTACTGGTTCTAAATGTTGGTACTTTTTAAATAAAATTTCAGTCTGAAGATGTCAGCGAACCAAGCTGACGAAACGTTACAAAACAAAATTTTGAATTTTATTGAAATTTACCCCCAATGATCGACGAAGGAAAAAACCTATTTTTCAACTTCAAAAAGAATCATTTTTTAAATAGTATTCTATTGTTTTACGTGAATTATGTTTGCTCTTTTCCCAATGTTAAAAAAAATTAATTTAGACAAAAAAGCTATCTTAGACAAGAACATAGAATATAATATAAGGAGTAGGTGAGAGGACTAGGTCTGTAAATTTGAAGCATATTTCAAATATCTCTTCTATTTTCGAAAGAAATATACACAAAAAAGAAAGAGATGGTTGAAAATATGATTCTTCCTCATGTTTATTTATTGCTTGTTCATAACTAAAAAGGCAAAGCAAATTTGAACATTTCAGAAAAAACAGAAATTTTCTAGCACTTATCTAAGAGAAGATACTTATGAACAATAATAAATTAATTAAAGAACTATTTTGTTTAACTTACATTAATTACTACCATACTAAGTGAAAAGTGGACAAAAAGTTGAACATTTCACAAAAAAACCGCAACTACCTAGCATCAATATAGGAGAAGAGATTTATAAACAATAATAATTTGTTTAGCCAATTAGGTTTGTTAGATTTTAAATTCTTATCTCACTCTAAGAACAAAGTGGACAAAAATTTGAAAATTTCAGAAATAAATGCAACTTTCTAACATTATTCAAATTGATAATCATTAATAATAGTAGTAAATTGTCTAAGCAATTAATTTTCTAACTTTAATTAATTGTTTACCTCACTCTAATGGGAAATTGGACAAAAAACAGAAAATTTCAGAAAAAACCGTAACTTTCTAGCACTATTCGTGTTGAATATCATTAACGATAGTAATAAATTGTTTAAACAATGCATTTTTTTAACTTTAAATAATTATCCACCGCACTCTAATTGGAAATTTGACAAAAAATGAAAAATTTCAGAAAAAAACCGCAACTTTCTAGCATTATTCTAACTGAATATTATTAAAATAATAATAAATTGTTTAAAACAAATTATGTTTGTTAACATTAATTAAGCATTACCTCAGTCTAATTGAAAATTGGACAAAATTGGAACATTTTTGAAAAAATCGTGACTTTCTACCTCTATTCTAAGAGAAAATGGCTAAGAACAATAATAAATTGTTTTAAAAATTTATGAAAATGTCCCATTATCAGGAAAAAGTAGTATTTTATGCATTTAAAACAATTTGCATAAAAACGCAAATAAATCATAATTAGCGCCAAAAGCTCACAAACCCCATTTATTCACTTATGGGGTTTTTTAGAAGCTTATAAAACAGACTTATGGGTGTGATATTTGGAAATTAATATTACATTCGTATTCCACAGCTAATTGTAGAGAGAAATCTTGCGTTTCAATCATTCCAGCTGATCTTTCTATAATTTTTCTTGAGATAAAAATTCACAAAGCCAAAATTGCCAATTTTGTCACTTGATTTGTTTATATATTGTTGCTCTGTGACAAAAATTGAAAAATGGCAAACGAAAATTCTCTTAGAAATTTAAGGCTGAGCATTGCTTAAAAAGAACTTAAAAATCGGTTGAGAAATACGATCTGTGGGCGATTACGAACAGTAAATTCCTATTCTAGACCACTGTGGTCGGTACAAGGGCGCCTGTCGACTCGAGTCGAGTGTGCGCGCAGCAATAAAAATCTCTCGTATCTTTTAAACAAAGAAAACGATTTGGCTCAAATTTGGTCAAAGTTTTCCTTAAAAATCAAGGAACAACTTTGCCACCGAAAGTTTTCCGTCCGCGAGACTTCCCTGGAGATTTTTTCCCGTAAAAGTCTGAGGAAACGATTCCTGACGATAATGGTTTGCAATAATTTGTATGTTGTAAATATGACAGGAAAATCTATTTTCAAAACATAAGTGGGCATGGGCAGAGGTTGCCCTGTTTGGAAAAGAAACGAGATCATTTCGTCGAGCAGAGGCTGAGTTTTCGCTAGTTCAATTTAAAAAGTCATTGATTTCCGTACAATAAAAGTTTCCGGTTTTTAATTTTTAACAAATAAACTATCAATTTAATAAAAAAAATCTCAATGAAAGTTGTGCGGCTTGTCGAGCCGCATATTGTTACATTTTTTGCGCAGTCAATTTCCCATGTTGGTCATTTTCGGAAATTTTTCCGCGTTTCGGCAACTCACGGGGTACTCTGGGAGAGCGAGCCCGAGCACTAAGGACGTTATGGAATCCAGATGCTCAATTTTAATCATTATTTATCATCAACTATGAAATATTCGTTACTGAAATTTCACTAATGATTATTTCATAGTTCAAGCTAACAATTATATTATTTCTACTCTACTTGACGAAGCTTTTTTCTATAAAGGACTTTATAACATTTGATATAGACAAAATAAACCGTTTCAGCTGTTGTAAATAAATGTGTAAATAATAAATATACCTCGCTTCAATCATATATTTTCAGATTTGAATGATTTTACTTAAAATCATTCAATCTTTAACGCTTCCAATACTAAATCATACCATTTTGAAATAAATTATGCAACTTTCTGACATAAAATTGTTACATTTTTTATTTTTATAAATTTTAAAACGAATTCTTATATTGAAAATTTCAAAATGTTCAGTATTTATTTCAATTAAAATTTTTCCCTTTTGATTAAAGACTTAACCAAATTAATGGAATATTTTTTATTTGAAGCCGGAGAAAATACAATTTTTTAATTTAGCACGTAATAATGCTTGCATTGAGTGTTTAATGTCGCTCAATTTTAAACTGGAAACTAGAAGTCACAACTTATATTTTCCCGAGGCTGAAATTTTTTAAAGAACTCCCCCTCCCCCTCCTCTCCTGGCAACGTGAAGAAAATATTTATTATTTACAAAAAAATTGAATGTATGAAGCAAATTATATCTTGAACTGAAGCTTTTTAAATAAAATAAATTAGTTTAAGAATTGAAATTTAATATTTCAGACAAAATAACGGATTCTGATAGCATTAAACTATTAATTTAAATTTTACGATTGGTGGTCCTACTGGATCACACGTGATAATAAATAATAATTTACGGAAAATTCCGTAATACTATCCCTAGCCCTATACTTAACAGGTTAGTTTTACGGAAAATACCGTAATGCTAGTCAATGCTTACTTATTTACTGATTGATAGAAAAAAAGAATCAGTTGTCGAGGATGTACCTATTTTCCGAGATCGACGATGATATTCTTTCTGTTTTCACTTTTTTTTTATTATTTTGTCTTGTTGAAAACAAGTGCAAAATAATAAAAAAATAAAGTGGTGATAATATCAAGAAAAATCAATAATATAACAATTGGAGACCTATATCCTGAATCAATGCACGCTTGTACCAAACATGCAAATGTCGCAAATTGTATTTTGTGAATAGGCAGGTTAGAAAAATAAAGAAATCGAAGTGGAACATTTAATTTACATATTTCACCATGATCATTAATATCAAAAAGTAGTGTTTAGTTATTTTAAGTATCTTTTCCTTCAATTCTTTGGTTGTTACCAAGAACCCAACAAAATGGTTGAACCACTTGATGAAGTCACCAAAATCTGAGGTTTCTCAGCTTCTAATACTTTTTGATCAAGAACAAAAGAATGTAGATTTTGAAATCGACAGTTTTAGAGGATGCCAAGAAACTTTCCGAGATGGAAAGTTAATTGACAAAATGGTAAATAAGGAGAAAACTGAAGAATTCAGTTTGAATCGATCCTTTATGGATCTCCAAACCACGAAGCTTTTGATAATTATCTGCTTGTCAAAGAATAATTATACCATCTCTCGAAATTGAGAAGGTCTATCGATTTTTTAAACAGAACTCTCAAAATATAGGAATCAACTGAAGTGTCTGATTATTCTTAATTAAGGAAGCAAAGATTTCACATTCGAACAATTACTGCACTACATGGGGACGAGAAAATTTATGGATGTTACTCTCGTGAACTTGGGTAAACAGGACCCCACAACTTTATCAACAATCGTGATGAAATGATTACCATCCATAGATTAAACCCATTTAGTAGAATTTGTAGCACTGATAAATACACATCAACTACAACATGGTTCCCAGAAAAAACTGATAACTTACACGTCAAGTTAATGAAGATAGGCTTTTATCTCTGATTATCATGAAACGCAACGGCACAGAAAATTCTGTGTGTGCTACTACTGGCAATGATATAAGCATAATGAAGGCATTTCTCAAAATCCATGAACTTTGAGATTAACTAGATCTTATCGAACGTTCCACTTTGGGAAACCACCATTTGTGTCAAAAACGAAAGTGAGAGTCTTGTTCGTAGTTTAATACATAATGAAATTCAGTTTCTAGCTGTTGAAGACACAAATATTCCCACATGTTGTCAATACTTTTATGAATGGAGTAGCTGTTTAACCCACAGTTACATAGTTTTTTTGGTAACAAACATTCTTCAAGAATCAACCAAGCTGCCAGTTGAGTGACCCTTCTATAACATGCTAATTGTAATCAGCCGCCTAACTTTTATTTCAGTTACAATCCGCAACTTGGGCTTCGATAATTGCAATTAAAAAGCTCAATACTATCCTACAGAAGCACGAGACTGATTTTGATTCTTATTAGAGAAAACACTTCGCCTGAATATCACGTTCGACAAGTGTATAGTTCGAATGCTTCATGATACAAATATCACGTGCTTTGTACAAAAAAAAGTTCCCTGTTAGCACTGCAAACTAACAGAGATTCCTGTAACAGGCTTATTATGAAGATCATGGATAAAAAATTACAAACTCTTTTAAAATGTTGGACGATAGAAGCAGCTTCTCCATTTGTGAAGTGGGCATAAATACAAATTAATGTATCAAGAGTAATGTGTTCAAGTCTTGTGCGAATTGCACTTCGCAATCTGCAAGTATTGAACATCTCCAACTGCGTAAGCACATGCTCGTTCTTCTCGCTTTTGCATATTTTTAAGCAAATTTTGCATATTTGTGAAGTGCGAAATTACAATCGCGTACATCAAGGGGCGAGTTAATCCTCTACCTGGGACAAAGCTAATGAAAGCTAGAAGGCCAACAGATGAGGGCATTTGTAAGACCAATTTTTCTTTCGTAAGCATTTCAACTGATAATTATTAATAGTCTTATTCTGATTCATAACCGAATACAATTATAATTCAATGTAGCACACAAGAAGTCCAATATAAGGCCTAGTGATTTAGTTCTTCCTAGAACTGCTGGCCCACGCAGTTTCTCAGCGCACAGGCAGCGTCAACAATGTGTCACTGCCATTAGGGGAGCGATAAAAGCGGACAGTACTGGGGAGCAGTAAGCAGGAGAAAAATCCAACAGAAATGGTTCATACAGCCCTGACTGTTAAGGTTTCCAATGACTGATTTAGTGCCACGGACAGTGCGAGGCAATCCCCGAAACTAGCCTTATATTGGACTAATAAATGTATTGAAAGTGTATTTCTTAAAAGTAAGGTTGCGTTTATATGATATTGTAATTTTTGAATAGACTGACCTGAAGAAAACTTTAGGTATAAACAATGATTTCTGAATATAAAGTGTATGAACTATATTATGCTACTCTGGAGTACCGTATCTCCATTTACTTTACCAAAGTAGAATATAGTTGATACACTCTTTATTCAAAAAAGTTCAGACAGTTTTCTTCGAGTCAGTTGAAATATTTGTGTTGCAATATTGCCACAAATGTAATTAAATTAATAGAAGTAGATCAGTTTGATCGGTGACCGTTCGTGATTTTTGCTTAGTCGAGTTTTTCACTGCGTTTAACTACTTATATTGTAAAGCGAGTAATTTGCCGCCGTAGACAATTGATGATATCGAATGTCTACATCCAAACTTGATTATCGGTAACCGGGTGCGCTCGGGAAAGGTTTTCTGCAGTTTTCTTTTCCACTGTCCAAAAGTCCAAATTTGAATTTAGAAGCTTCTCGATAGATGTGAATCAAGACCATTACTGTAATTTACAATGTGCGAATAATAAATACTCTTTATGGAAATGTGGAATTTAAATAATGTGATTATCAAAAAATAATGTTTACCCATGCTAGATATTTTTATTTATTACATTAGTTCAAAATTGTTTCTTAGTTTATCATTATCCGTTATGTTCATATGCATCATCATCCTCATTATGTTGGTCTATGGCGTGGACAATTTATCTTGATTATTTCAACCTGGTGTTAAGGGAAGACCAACATTATTTCATTTGTCTTATATCTTTTCTCTCATTATTTATTTGATGATGTTAGAAAAATATAAAGAATCATTCTTTCAAATATTGAAGGCGATTTAGCGAAATCGCTTCAAAAAGAAAAAGAAAAGAAAACAATATATATTAAATATTTCAGATACTTTCCTGAACATTTTCAAAAGAATGTACAAGATTTTAAAGAAAATTTTTTCAATTTTGTAAGATTACAAAATTTGAGAAAAAATTCGAGTAAGTTTACGAGATATTTAGGAGTTTTTAAAAGATTAAAAAATTATTTAAAACATGAATGAATTCTAAAAAATATATGACAATATCTAGATTTTGGACCCTTTTTAAGAACAAATTTTGAAGCTTTTTGAGAATTTATAAATGTTTCAACAGAACACAACAAATTTCTTAAGATTCCTAGATAAAATTTTTCTTATTTTTTTTGTTTGAAAAATGAATGTCAACAGAATATTTAAAAAGGTTTCAAAAAATTTCAAATGATTTCCAAAATTGACCAAAAAGAATCTCGAACATTTTAAGACCATTTTTTTTATTTTGCAGGATTTAAAAATAGGCCGTTTCTATTGGTCACAACATTTCGGTAAAAATAGCAAATTCAACGATCTGGGCTATTAATCACGAAATTTCGTGATTAATAGCCGATTCAGCAATCTGAGCTATTCATCACAAAATTTTCTGATAAATAGACCCTACCTTCAAAATATTGTAGGAAAACTTTGAATGATTTCAAAAGATATTTAGAAGAAGATTCGAAAAGGATATAAATATTGAAAAGATTTTGAAATTTTTTTAACGAAATATACATTTTGGAAGATTTCGAAAAAGTAGCTTTTTAAGCCATTTGAAATATTTCAAGAAAATAAAAAATGTTCTTAACATTCCTGTGAAAATTTCAAGTGATTTTTTATTATGAAAGATTGAATTTAAGAGAACATTGGAAAAGATTTCTAAAAATGTTAAAAGATTTATAAAAATGTCAACAAAGATGGAAGATTTAAAAACATTCAAAACAAAATATAGGTTTTTGAAGATTTCTTTTTAATTCAACATTTTTGAAGATTTCTTTTTAATACAACATTTTTGAAGATTTCTTTTTAATACAACATTTTTGTAAGATTCCTAGGAAAATTACAAATTATATTTTATCATGAAAAATTAATTTTAAGAGAATATTTAAAAATATATGAAAACGTTTGCAAAATTGTCGAAACATATTTGGAATATTTGAAGACAATTTTTTTTTATTTTTCAGAATTGTAAAGTAATTTTAGGAAAATTTTGAATCATTTTAAAATATATTTAGAAGATTTAAAGTTTTCTAAAACATTATGAAATAACGTAACATTTAAAAACATTATAACAATTTTTTTTATTGTACAATTTAGCTATTTCGAAAAAGTTTTGAAGCTTTTTAAGAATTTTGAAAGCTTTTGAGAAAATAAATACTTGTCTTAAAATTCCTGGGAAATTATTTTTTATTTTTTATTTTGAGAAATTAGTTTTGAAAGAAAATTTAAAAAGATTTCTCAATGTGTTGAGGAAAATCTGGAATGTTGGTGAAGCAATTTTTTTAATTTTCAAAGATTTTTGAACATTTTAGTTTGGTTGAACAATAACTTTTCATTGATAATTCATGTTTTTTTTTTTGTTGAAAATTCGTTCTTTTGTGGAAAAGTAATTTTTTAAACTTAAAATTTCACTATTCCATTTCTTGTTTAAAACTTGTCATTGCTAGTTGAAAATTCAGCTGTTTGGTTCTAAATTCATTTACTTTGCTAAAAATGTTCCTTTTTTTGGAAGAAAATGAATCTTGTTGTTTGAGAATTCATCATATTTTAGTTGAAAATATTCAACTATTTGGCAGAAAATTGATCTTTTTTGGTAAAGCTTTCATATCCTTTGGCCAAAAGTGCAACTGTTTGAAATTTAATCTTAAAGAAATAATTAATTTTTATTATTAATTTTTAAAATGAATATTTTTCAATTGAAAATTTATCTCTTTGGTTACAACTGTATTTATTTCGTTTAAAATTCGTATTTTTTGGTAAAAATATATTTTTCTTGATAGAAAATTCATCTATTTGGTTAAAAATTAACTTCTTTTTGAAAAATCATATTTTCAAAATTGAACTATTTTATAGAAAATTAATTTTGTTTGGTAAAAATTGCATATTTTTTAGTTGAAAATTAATCTTTTTTGGTTGGGAACTGAACTATTTTGTTGAAAATTTATCTTTTTTCGATGAGTTGAACTGTCTTCTATTTAAAATTAATATCTTTTTCATTGAAAAAAAGTGTCCAAGGCCAATACTGAAAAACATTTTTTACTAGTGAAGTTGTAGGAAGGGACAAGTCAAAATGCTAAAAATGAACTACTTTATCACAAATAATGTATGCTTATCTGTTTTTATTTTTAACTTTATCTGAGTGGACTAAGAAAGTAGGCCAGCATATGTGCTGTTGTAAGCCCTTTACAAGATTAAAAATTGTCTGGGAACATCGAATAAACTTCGAGGGATATAAAACTTGATATCAATTTAAAAATCACCGTTATGAAGAATGGAAGTAGTAGAAAGAATGACAAATATAGATATAAAACAAAATTTTAAACATGCTGATTGTTATATTTCCTATAAATTCAAATTCCTGATTAAAAAAATGTTCTGAAGTATTCAAAAGATTTGCCGAAACCGTACATAAAATTAATTTTAAAAAAACATACGAAAAGGACTATTTGCAAAAACAGTTCTTTGTTTTTAATTCTTTAAAACTATTAAAATTAAATTATTTTAAATTTGTTTTTGATTTTCAAAATTTTGTTTTTTGAACTCTCCTTAATTTTTACGAAAAAAATAGATACATTGAGTAGCTACCTTCATTCATGAAGGCCAAATATTTATTTTTGTAAAGAATGATTATAATAACAAATTAACGCACATATACTTATTCGTGTCCTTGGTCCAAATTTGAAGATTATGATTTTGTCTTCATTTTATAAATCTGAAAAATATTTTGGAACAATTGACTAGACTTGGCGATAGTTTTTAAATCGTCCAATTAAATAACCTCAACATAGGCGGATTCAATGCCATATAAAATTGCAAACGGTTGTCATTTGAGTGCCGTAGAATTAGTTTCTGAATAGATATTTAAAAACAATTCTTCAATGCGGGATCATTTAATTTCATCTAAAACAAAAATAAATCGTCACACAACATTGTCTTTCAATAACAATGGTTATAAACAAAAACACTTCTACCGCTTTTGTTAACAAAGACCAATTTTTTCTGCAGATTCATTTATTTTCATCCAAATAATACTATTCTAACACAATGGAATGCCATTCAACAAAATAATTATCATTGTTTTTAAAAATGCACAGTTTAAACCTCTTTCACTTATAAGGTTCTTTTTGGTCAAGTCACTTATTCTTATTTTGAGAATCATATCTCACCTAGAAAAATAACCCTATAATTTAAAGAAGGTCACAAACAATTATTTTACGAAATAATGCAGATGCCAGTTTTATCTATGTATCATTTTATGCGACAATTGAAGAAATAAAGTAAATTAATAATGAAAAGTTCCATCTAAAAACGTCTTTTGGACATTCGTCGTTTTTAGAAGGTTATTTGGCCTGACATCGGACGTTTTGAAAATGTTCTAATTACGCTTTTTGACCTCAGCGTCCAAACAATCTTTTTTACAACGTTCTAAAAACGTCTTTTTATTTTGTATCAACTGGGGTGCGCGCTAGTAGGGTGGCAATAAAAAGCTGATATTATGTTTTTATGTTCTATTTGGTGAAAAAATAATTGCATAATTGCAGTTTAAGGGTATTTCCTGAAATTAACCTTGATTCAAAATTTTAATCGTTTTAGGTACTTTGAAGACCCCAAAAACTATAGTTTAAATTTCTTTCAAAAATAAAACAAAATCATGCAATTATATTTTCAAGAAATATGGAACAAAATTCGGGGGTTAAGAAAAAAAAATGATGCACCTTTGTAAAAATTTCGAATCGAAAAATGAAAAAAATTTCAATTCTCAACGACTCTTCCAGACTTTATTAATAGGTAAGTATACTATTACCTGTTAATAAAGTCTGGATGAGTCGTTAAGAATTGATTTTTTTTTATTTTTCGATTCGAAATTTTTATTAATCACTTCCCGGACGTGAAAAAAACTTTGAGAACACCTTACATATAACTTGATTATGCACCTTTGTATATTGAATAGGTGCCCTTATACAGTTTTAAATAATTAAATAAATTTTAGGTTGCAAAGGAAACTGTACTTCATGACAAGACTATTCTTTTCACTTTTTCCTTTAGAATCTAAAATATACAATGTATTTACTTATTTAAAAAATATTATCTGTGATGTGGGTCAATACATAAATTAGGGGTGGCCCTAAGAAATACGAATAGTAATAGTAGTAAATGTACAAATCCTGGATATAATTGATTATAACTTTCTCTCCTTCTTTTTAAAATCTAAAATTTTTTGTTTGTTAAGTATAATCTTTTTGGGGCGACTTTACGTTAGGGTGGTTCAAAAAATACACTTGGAAATTTTTTTTCGAATTTTCATACATATCGCCCCCACATTTTTTTTATACCATCAAAAAGATGAATGCGTTCAAAAAATGATATTACGAGGTTCCGCGAACCCCAGAAAATTAACACATATTTCCCATAAAAATAAAAATACGTTTTCATCAATTTTATTCACAATCGTCAATATTAGGTGAGTCAACAAGAAACTCAACATTTCTCTTCACAATTACCTGTAAAATACAAAAGAATAATTACTTGTTGAATATCTCCCCCATAGGTCTATTTTATAAGGTCCCAAAAAAACTCATAAGCGAAAACTTGGGTTTTGAGAGCTTTCGGTACTAATTATGATTTTTTTGCCGTTTTTTCAATATGAATTGTTCCTAATACATAAAATACTACTTTATACTAATTATTAGATGCTTAAATGAACTGTTTAAACAATTTACTATTGTTTTTAGTAATTTTCTATTAGAATAGAGTTAGAAAGTTGCGGTTTTTCCAAATTTCTCAACTTATTTTCAAATTTTCAGTTAGAGTGAGGCAATAGTCAATTAAATTTAACAGAAATAATGGTTCAAACCATTTATTTTTATCTATAATGATATTCTCTTACAATAATGCTAGAAATTTGTAGCTTTTTTTAAATTTTGCACTTTTTGTCCAATTTTCAATTACAGTGAGATAATAATCAATTCAAGTTCACACAAATAATTGTTTGAACAATTTATTATCATTTATAATAATGTTCTCTCTGAATAATGCTATTAATGTATTCACTATAGGTTTCATTATTCGTACTCATTTTATGCGCATTTTGCTTTCTTATAGGTATCAAATGAATTTTCTTCCTCGTAGGATATGAAGAGGTTTTTCCCTAACAAAAGAAAAAATATGGATACTTTCAATATTTTTCAAGCTTATGTTTTTGTCTTACCGAAAATATTATTTTCGCAGAAAATCATTGAGCCCACAAAATTGTCATCGAAAGTTCGTCAATAACTCAAGTCACGCGTCTCGAAGACGCAAATAATTGGATCAAATGCAGTAGTGTTATATTTCCAATATAAAAAAAATCCTCTTATAAATGAAGTAAATTATTTTGTTAAAAAATTGTAAAACGATAATGGTATAGGTAGGCATAATAGGTAGGATAATGGTATATGGTAGGTCATGAAAGGTTCTTAATTTGGGCAATCGATGCGTCTCGCAAACGTAAACAAATATATCATATTAGAGTGGTCCACATTTTTTTCCAATTTTTGTGCATATCTTCCGGAAGTTTATTCGAATCCACAAAAATATATATATATATATATATATCTCTTTTTATTGATATTTAGAGGTAGCGCAAGCCCCATGAAGTTTAACTTGATAAGTCGGCATTGCTAGATCATAAGAGGTCATTGAAGTCAGAAGGTTGAAAAAAGAATAAGATTTTGGCCTCAAAATAAGACCATGTCAGTTCTCTTCCAAGTTAAAAAAAAATTCAAACATCAATTTCAATCATGCGAACGGAAGTAATGCATTATTTCCTTATAATCATGAGAAGTGTGAATAATTTCAAGCTTTGGTGATATTTGGCCTTTTTTAACAATATACAAAAAAATTTTCTTAAAATGATACCGTATCTGCTATCTTTATTTGAAAGTACCCAAAAGACATGTCAAAACATCAATTCCAATAATGACACCGAAAGTAAGGCATCATTTTTTGAAAATCATGAGTAGTTTAAAAAATTTCAAACTTCCGTAGCATATTTTCAATTTATAAAACAGTTTCTTGCTTCCTTCAAAGTCGTTTTGCATTGTCTCTTCTTCTGTTCTGATTTTATCTTTACATTCCTTGACTAGTAGTTTAATTTTCCTGTTTTTGTGTTTGTAATCATTTTCAATTCTATTTCTCTCCTCATCGCTAATGCCCGTTGATGTGAACAACAAAAATTTGATTTTTAACAAAGTAGTTCTACTTTCAACCAAAAAAAAATTAATTCTTAACGAAAAATGTAATAGTTGATATTTCAACCAAGAAAGATTTATATTAAAAAAAAACAGTTGAATTTAACATTTCTACCAAAATAGTTGAAATTTTAATCTAGAAAGACGGGTTTCCAAAAAAAATACGTATTTTATTTTTCAACCAAAGAGATAAATTTTCAACCTAAATAATGAATCTTCAACAACAACAAATGAGTTTTGAACAAAAGAGTTCAACATTCAACCAAGTAATTGAATTTTCAACCAAAAACATGATATTTTAAAGAAGCAGATTAATTTTCTCTTAAGAATGAGGAATTTTCAACAAAATACATGATCTGTCAAACAAATAGTGGAGTTTTAAAATTTAAAAAAAAATCAACCAAATAATTCAATTTTCAACCATGTAATAGAAGCTCTGTACCAAAAATATAATAGTAGACTTTTCAATTAAGAGGTCATTCACAAAATACGTGGTACGTTAAGGGGGGAGAGTATTTCAATGTATCATTCTCCATGCTAAGTGCAATGGAAAAAGCATCACGTAGGGGGGGGGGGATGTTTAAAGTTCCAGAATAATTCATCATATATTTTATGAACGGCCCCTAAAAAGAATGAACTTTCGACCAAAAATATTTAGATATTCTTATTGGGTTTTTATTAATTCAATTCGCATTTAAGCGAAAAAACGAGAAGATGGGAAAAGAGGAAGTTTCTTAAAAACAGGAGAAAAAAATAATTCTTTCAAAACAGAGGAATAGGAAAAAGTGTGTGAAGTCTGAAATATGAAAGTAATCTTCAAACTTTTATCATCAGGAAACGTACTAAACGCGACCCACTTTCGCCTCAAATTGGTAACGTAATTTATGGACGGCCCCTAAGCTGCATTTGACTAACAATTCAAAACAACCGTCCATAAAATACAATTGGAAGTAATTTAACGGTAAGACTGTCAATTACTAACTTCTAGCAAGGTCTCACATTAAAAAAATATACGATCCGAATTGCATTCGATCGATTTCAATGAGATCGTTGTTTACAGGTGATCTATACTTCATGATTTGTATTTTAAAATATGATCTATTTTTGTTGAGAAAATCCAAGCATAACCTTAAAGTCTTAAAACTTGTAACATTTCCTCCATATACTTGATTATTTTTATTAAAAAATGTGCTGACCCTTTAATTAGGCGCCGTGTGAGTACACATTTATCTGCATATTATTGTGCAATTCCCCAATCCAAATTTCTTCGAGCGCTCAATCTTTAATGTGCATGCTATCGGTCGTCGCTTGGACGTAATATCCCGGCTTTATTTTAGATATCGAGTCGGTCTTGACTTACCTAATACTTGCAATGAGGTTCTATATTATCACTCCCCCTCTGCCCCCTTTACTTTACTGATTTGTAAAAGATTTTTAATTGCCGAAGTCTACTCTTAAGGATTAACTTTTTTAGCCTTTTTAGAAGAAAAATCGTCAATTATAGCTTCCAATTTGGATTTTCTCGTAAGTTGAGTTTTCACAGATAGCGCACACAGACTGGAGAGCATATCAGCACTAGCTACTGTTACAAGGATGGCCAAAAAGATCTGCCGAGGATAATGCACACATTTGGACACAAACAATTGAGATTCGTCCTTTGAAGAGCATTCAGTAACTGCAAAGGCTACAAAGTTTCTTCGCCGAAATTTGCAACAAAAATGGATTTCAACTTCTTAGCTTCATCAACTAGCTCATCCTGCACATCCGTGGGGTATCTTTTTACCAGATCAATTGCTGTTTTTTAATTCTGTCTTCCGATAAAACGCGCAATTTCAAAAGAACAGAGAAACTTTTACAATGTTCGCGCATTGCTTCAAACAGCACAGTTATATGTTGGATCACATGGTGATTCCTCGTGGATCTCGTCTCCCGCATTTTCTTCCGCTTGCGACTTCTCTTGGTTTACTCTCAAAGAGATTCTGGCCATCTGATGTTTCTTGCTACAGTGATAGCTTCGTTTCAAATTTTCTCCATTATCCATTACACAGAGCTTGCAGCTCTGCAATTAAGCTCTTTAAATTTTTACAGGTGACATCAAGCATTGCCCTTTGAGTCTGAATTACTTTATTTACAATGTCAATGGTTTTTAAAACTTTAACCCAAATTGACGCAATAACTAAACAATTTAAAGTCCGTATATACGTTTTGAGTCCATTGACATCAACACGACATTCTGCTGTCAGAATAAATAATGACACCTTATCGAGGGCGTCTGCCACTCCTCAAAGATGAGCAGCAAGGGGTTTCACGGAGTCAATCCTGGCCGACCAGCGAGTTCGAGAGGTTTAATGCAGAGAGCAGTCTATTTTCTCCTTTAGCACTTCCCATCTCTGTGAACTAGAACTAAATATTGTGTACAATTTTGCTATGTCACCAAAAAATGTGAGGTCAGCAGGATAACTCTCAGCTGCTTGTACTCCGCTAGGGTTGAGAAAGTGACAAGCGCAGGCAGAACAGATGGCTAAACTGTTAGCAGCCAGTATTCTCGCCTGAATTCTTCTGTAGGCACCTTTCATATTGCTGTCGTTTCCATATCATTGCCCTTGACAATCTGCCTAAGGAATTTAAAATGTTTCTATTTTTGACATTATAAAATGGGCAATGTCTTCCCCCGTTTTTTGAGTACAGTCAACAAAGGCCAATATACGCTCTTCGACATTATGGGTACCTCCGTCTTTATTGGTGAAATTGACATAGCGTATTAAAAATACAGTTTGTTCAATGTGAGCGTAATCTGGTGTTGCATCCACAATCAGTGAATAATACTTTGCTTTTTCGCGTTCTTAAAGAATACAATTTATTTCTTCATTTGCACAAACAACGATAAACTCATTCTAAATGTATCCTGATGAGTAATGCATCCGTAATCTTTTCCCAGTTTCTTGATAAGGGCGAAATTTTCGCAGGTAGTCATTAAGAAGCGGGTTATATTTTGCTAAAAGTTCAAGGATTCCAAGAAGGTAAGCGTGTGATGGGTCTCCGATTCTGTTATTGTATCACCACTTATACAGTCTTTTGGAAAACACTGAGAGAAACTTTCATGCGACTTTTTGATGTAAATGTTAATGTTAAAAGTGTTTGATCTTGTATCAAAATATGATTTAATAATAGGGGTACTGAAGGTAAGATTCGAGGAGAAGAAATTGCACTTAAATTATTACTGACATTATCCTTGAAAGCTGTTTTAAGAGATTATTACTGTCAACGTTATCATTGATTGCGTGAGCAGGGCGTCTTCATGAGACGAGGAAGGTGCAGTTAAATTATTTTCACTGGCATTATCCTTAGAAGCTGTTTCTAAGAAAGTAATGCTCTCAACGTGATCATCCATCGAGTGGACAGTATCTTCATGAGGACTTGCTGTTAAAGAAAGCTCTGATGAAGCTTCAGCTTCAGAACTAGAAAACTTGAAAAATTTGTTCGAAGGCAAAGTTGTCCTTTTGATGCTTCCTTTTCGTGGTCGTCTTTCTCCTTCCTCTTATGTGCCCCGATTTATGCTGGTAGCTCCTTTTTAGCAAAGCACTGCGTGTTTTACGCACACACACAGAAACAGTTTTTATGGTGAATGCATACCGAAAACTAAATGCTGAGTCGCTGATCTCGTACGACCAATCTGGCTAAATAATTCATGACATCTACTATCGCTGACCTGACAATACTTACGTATATATAATCAAATACTAAAGGTTAACAACCACCGCAGGGTCCCACTGGGAGCAACTGTCATCTAAAAAATGACATCGGCTGCCAGTAGGACCGCGGTAAATCCCATTCATGGCCACGTTTCACAACCGTGAGATGGGTGGTCACAGGACACGAAGAAATCACAACGACAGGCCGGCGAAACCCTCGTGTGCTTTGAGGACACGAATATATGTATATTGAATGAAAAAGTTTTAAAGGAAGAAAGTGCAATTTTTTATGGATTATTAAGGGTGAAATGGGGAAAAATTTTTATATCATGGTTACTATTTTTCATGTTTGTTTAGTGAAATTTTTCTATGCAATTTGCCACTTAAATTTTCATTTTACTTTCATAAAATTCAGATGAGACACTTAAAAATTACATTTTAGTGTCTTAACGGGTGAGTTTCCGCCAATTTGAGGGTTAATTGAATAACAAAATTTTTTTTCAGGTTCAGTACTGCTCACATAGTAGTTTTACATCATCGCTGTAAATTTTTTACGATTCTTTTTCACATTCAAGGACTTACGAAATTTTTAACACTTTAAGGTACTTTAAAGGTCGTGCCTTACCTCTAAATTTTTTTTTTTTAAATCTCGTTATTTGACAAACCAGATTCAACATGTTTCGAAAAGTAATTAACAACAATTAGATATGCTCTACTATTAAAGTAAAATAAGTCATTACCTGTTTTTTGCCATTTATCAGTAGGAATTTCGCTTGTGATTAATTCCTCTTTAGAATTATTTCTTTGGTATTTATGACAAATTTCGCAGTTGAAATTTTTTTTTTCCTTTCGATTTGCTTAGACATGTGTGGCCAGAGTAATATTTCTCGCGCGCTATTCTTACTTTTTTCAATTCTTAGATGAGAGTAGTGTAATTGATCTAACATCTCTTTATGGAGCGATTTCGGGACTACTATTCTGTTCAATAATAGATTTGTAGAACAAATCTAATCCTTTAGATATTATATAATCCTTTAGCATATTATAAAAACACAAACTGGTGATTTAATAACAAATTGGTTCAAAAAGCCTTCTTGGTCTGGTAGATACATGAACATCTTTTCAAGATTTGTTTATCGCATATGTTTGAATGTCTTTGTTTCAAATACGTCATCAGCGACGATTAAAAATATACCATGGATCATATAAAAGGGTCAATACATTTTTCTAAAAAAGTTTCATATTTTTTAAGAGGTGGTTTTTTCTTAGATAAATAGAGATGCGATAGCCCTATTTTCTTCTCTTTCTTCATAATCCCAATGATTCTTAAATAAAATCTTTCTAAATCCAAAGGAGGACAAAACATGGTCACATAGAATTTTTATTTATTGGAAAATTCTTAAAATTTTCCAAGCATTTAAAGGGGGTAGGAGATGATGAAAAAGTTCGTCGCTTTTCAAATCATGATCGCTTTGGTGATAGGAGCTCTTATCGGCCATTTCTTTCCTGACTTCGGGATGGCTCTCAGGCCAATTGGAGATGGATTCATCAGGTTGATTAAAATGATCGTTGTTCCTATCGTTTTCTCTACCATTGTTATTGGTGCAGCTGGCAGTGGTGGTATGAAGAAAATGGGAAGCCTAGGATTAAAGACGATCATTTGGTTTGAGGTCATCACAACCATCGTTCTAGGAATTGGTCTATTGCTGGCTAATGTTCTAAAGCCTGGCGTTGGCCTCGATTTCTCTAAGTTAGCTAAGAAAGATATTGGTGAATTAGATGGCTATACGCAGAAAGTCGTCGACTTTAAACAAATGGTACTCGATATCATTCCAACGAATATCGTCGATGTCATGGCTCAAAATGATTTACTTGCTGTCATTTTCTTCGCCATATTATTTGGTGTAGCCGCAAGCGGCATCGGTAAGGCATCCGCTCCTGTTCTCACCTTCTTTGAATCAGTGGCACAAATTATGTTTAAGCTAACACAGATGGTCATGGTGACAGCACCTATTGGAGTGCTTGCATTAATGGCTGCTTCCGTTGGTCAATATGGCATTGTGTTATTAATCCCGATGATGAAACTTGTTGGGACTGTATTTTTAGGATTATTCATTATTCTCTTTGCTTTGTTCCCTCTAGTCGCACTGATCTTCCGTTTTAACTACTTCGAAGTTTTAAAAATGATTTGGGATTTGTTCTTGGTTGCCTTCTCTACTACAAGTACAGAAACTGTCCTTCCTCAGCTTATGTCACGAATGGAGAAATACGGCTGTCCGAAAAGAATTGTCTCCTTTGTCATTCCATCTGGTCTTTCTCTCAATTGTGATGGGTCCAGTTTATATTTATCGGTTTCCTGCGTGTTTCTTGCACAAGCGTTTGGTGTCGACATGAGTTTGTCACAGCAGCTTTTGATGATGCTTGTTCTTGTGTTAACGAGTAAAGGGATTGCAGCGGTGCCATCCGGTTCACTCGTCGTACTTTTGGCAACCGCCCATGCAGTAGGTCTTCCAGCAGAAGGCGTCGCCATTATCGCCGGTGTCGATCGAATTATGGATATGGCCCGAACAGGTGTGAATGTTCCAGGTCATGCCGTTGCATGTATTGTCGTATCGAAATGGGAAAAAGTATTCCGCGAGTCTGCTTGGGAAGTTCCAAAAGCAGGTGAAGAAACCAAAGGAATGTAGTGTTATATGAAGGAAAGGGCTTCCCCTTTCCTTCAGCGTGTAGACAAACCCTCGCATTCTTTGTCAGGTCTGTGTGCCGGTGCTCACGAATGTCAAATTCGCTCCGCTCCGGTACTCGTCCTTCCTAGACTTCAAAGGTTTTCTATCACGCTGAAAAGAAGACAAAAGGAAAGGGCTTCCCCTTTCCTTTTCTTATGATAAAAATGCTTGCTTTAGGACTGCTTTGCCTTGAGGTTGCAGCTGCACTTCTGCATATGCGCCATTAATCAGCGTCATTTGCGGCGGGACATGCCCACAATCTATATCGTAAAAAATGGGGATTTGTAATTCCTTTTGTAATTCTTCATATACGTCCTGATATTGATACCCTTCCACTGGCACATCCACTGCACTTCGTCCAAACATAATACCTGAACAGTGATCAAACCATCCTGCTAGTTTTAATTGAACAAGCGATCTCTTCACGCTTGCAGCATTTAATTCGCAGTTTTCGAAGTACCAGAGAATTGGTTCATCTTTTAAGAATGTTTTTTGAAAAGCTTTGACGTCTCCAAAAGGCGTCCCCGCTAAGTGGCGAATGACATCAATACAGCCGCCCATCAGTCTCCCCTTTACCATCTTTTCTTGTCGATCAACCGTATGCCATGCGGTCGGTTCTGTTAAATGAAAAACATGTTCAATCGAATTGTCATACTGCCATTCCTTTTGATACATAGATGAAGAATATTGGCTGATGTCCATTTCCCCTTTTGTTGAAAGTACTTCTTCCCACATGACAGTCGTTTGATCAAGCTCTTCTCCCTGAAGATCTACTAGGTTCGGCCCATGCGCAGTAGCAATGCCTGTTTTGAATGTCAACGCCAGCAGGAGTGCACTCGTATCTGAGTAACCAAGAATCCACTTTTTTTGCATCGATGAGAAATCAAGGTGCTCTAGCACTTCCATTAGAAGCTGCCCTCCCCATGGCGGGATGATGTGATCAATCTCATCACAAGTCATCATGTACTGAAGCTCCTTTGCTCGTTCTACGGCAGGAGCTGATTTTGCCTTTTCCTGGTGCCATACCGTATCTCCACATATGACATCATAGCCTCTTTTTTTCATTCGCTCGCATGAGAGCTGAAACATGTCATGCAAAGATGGCTGTACACCTGAGGAAGGTGCTGTGACGCCAATTGTTTGTCCTTTTTGTAATTGTGGAAATTGTATCATCCTATTTCCCTCCATCCTCTCTTAATCTCTCATTTATAAAGAAGATGCCCCCTATTACAAGGGACATCTTCTTTTATTCCTTTTGACGCAGCACAGTATAGACACCTGCAAAGATACATAGAATGCCAATGAATGAGCGTAATCCCATTTCTTCTCCCAAAAGCAGCCAGCCAAGAACGGCACCTACGATCGGTTGAAAGAAAAAGAACAAACCACCGCTTGAGGCATCCATTAATTGAAGCCCTCTATTCCATAAAAAGAATGCTAGAGCTGTTGAGATGATGCCTAGATAAAGAATACCGCCCCAAATCTCCGGTCTTGCCATCTGTTCCACTTCTAGGTGAGGTAAACGAAATAATACAGGCGGTGTTAAAACAATGAATGCAATGATGATCGCATATGTGGTTGTCACCACCTGAGGGTACTTTCCTGGAACACGTTTGAGCAAAACAGACATCACTGCCCATGTTAAAGCAGCGAAGACCAATGAAAGACCACCAACAAATTCATCTTTCTGTACTGCAACTGGTCCAATCATGAGCCATACACCTGCTGTAGCAAGCAGGATGGATACGCACTTTCGAACAGTCATGGCTTCTTTTAATAGAAAGAAAGCAAACAGCACCATAAACGCAGGAGTTGCAGATGTAATAACAGCCCCCATTTGTGCAGAGGTATACATCGTCCCAATTTCTTGGGTCACGATTGAAAGGAAATTTCCGATCAGCCCAATCAACACCATAAGTGGGATATCTTTTTTATCTAAGCGAAAGGAATAGCCCAAGCGCCAAATGGTGAACACCAACACGACTCCTGCTACAGCATATCTCATCCAGACGAGCTCAAGTGGCGGGACAACCGCTACTGTTACTTTGACAACAACGTACATACCGCCCCAAATACTTGCTGCGATTGCTAGGTAAAGGGCGCCTATATATTTTTCATTCATCATTTTCCCTCCGTTATTGGATATTTTGAGTACCATATCCACAAACGGAGATCACTCTCCGTTATGGACGGAGGGCATTTGGAACATCATGTTCAAACAAAGGTTTCCACAGCATTGTCGTCACTCCAATTTTTTTATTTTCTGATACTTTATAACAAATTCTGGTTGACTTCAATCCTTTTTTGTCACCTTTTTTTCTTCATATAATAGAAGATAAGCGGCTATTGACATGCTGAATTCGTTTTCATATAGTAAGTAAAACGATAGGTCGTCACGCAGAAAAGGAGTAGAGATCGTTGGATATTGAAGCTAGAAAACATATTCCCAGCACGGAACATGAACCATTTCTCGAGGGAATAAAAGATTGTGTGCCAACCCTGCTTGGTTATATGAGTATCGGGTTTGCCTTTGGAATTGTTGGAATTAGCGCACAGTTGAGCCTATGGGACATTGCGCTTCTATCAATCTTTATTTACGCAGGTGCTTCACAGTTTATTATCTGCGCACTGCTTGTCACGGGAAGTCCCCTTTCCGCTATTATTCTCACTACATTTATTGTGAATCTGCGTCATTTATTGCTAAGCCTGACGCTGGCTCCTCATTTTACACGCTACTCTTTGAAACAAAATATTGGATTCGGTCTATTGCTGACTGATGAATCCTTTGGCGTAGCCATGAATAAATTAGCTCAGCATGGAAAGCTCAATAACCGGTGGATGCATGGGCTGAACATAACGGCTTATTTGTGCTGGATTGCTGCCTGTATACTTGGCGGCATTTTTGGACACTGGATCTCAAATCCTGAAGCACTTGGTCTTGATTTTGCCCTTTCCGCTATGTTTGCTGCACTGCTGGTTCTTTCTTTGCAAACTGTGCCTAAAAGTAAATTAACCCATCGCCTGTCACTTGTTTTGTATATGGTCGTTACAATGTTTGTTCTGCTTCATTTTGTTCCCTCACACGTGGCTGTTCTGTTAGCCACCATGATTGTCGCAACCATTGGGGTGGTGACAGATAAATGATCAGCAGTTTTATGATGTGGCTCATTCTCGGCTGTATGATTGTCACTGTGATTCCAAGGGTCGTTCCCTTTATATTTGTACGAAGTATCGAGCTGCCTGAAGTGGTGCTCAAGTGGTTATCGTTTATTCCCATTTGTATCTTTACGGCTTTGATTGCAGAGCATTTGTTCATTCATACCACAACAGGTGTCACCATTCACTGGATGTACCTTGCTGTCTTGGTTCCGACCGTCGTGATCGCTGTTTGGACAAAGAGCTTATCACTTACTGTTCTTGTAGGCGTCCTGCTGATGGGGACTGCCAGATGGTTTTTTTAAAAGAAAAAGCTTAACCGCATGGGGTTAAGCTTTGTTTCATTTTACGATTCCGTATACAAATCCATCGTAACCCTTTTCACCGACAGTTTGAATGGCTGTAGCCTCTATTCTTGACTCTTGTTTGAGTAAATTGAAAAATTCACGAGTTCCTTGCACTCGTTCATCCCCATCAGAGTCATGAAGGACTGCTCCATTTCTGACGACATTGTCTGCAATAATGACTGTTCCCTTTTTTGAGAAGTGTAACGCCCACTTTAGATATTTCGGGTTGTTTGGTTTGTCTGCATCAATGAAAATCAAATCGAATGGAAGCACATCCCTCTCTTTTAACTGAGATAGCGTATCCAATGCCTTTCCTTGCAAAATGCTCACCCGTTCCGATAAGCCCGCTCTACTAATGTTTTGCTGCGCAATCTGTACATGGTGGCTGACAGCCTCTAATGTGATGAGTTCTCCATCCTCTTCAAGAGCACGCGCCAACCAAATGGTACTGTATCCACCAAGTGTCCCGATCTCTAAAATGCGCTTTGCATTCTTGGTTTTTGCTAATAAATAAAGCAATTTCCCTTGAGCTGGTGACACATCAATTTCTGGCAGGCCTGCTTGCTTATTATGAGTAAGAGCTTGCTCCAAAACATCATCTTTAGGAATCAACTTGTCTGTGATATACTCGTCAACTTTCTCCCACACTTGCTTCATCTCAACCATCTCCCTTGATCATGTCTTCTGTCTCAAGTCTACATGATGATAGCGAGCGCGTATAATCAATTCTTTTCACACATCTATTCATTTTATTGATGAAAGACATGTCATGGTGGAGACATGAAGCAGTGCCGTGTTTTCGGATTTACTGGTTCAGGTGATTTTTCAAATCCCCTTTTTTATCTTGAAGCTTTCCTTTGGCTTGATCCTTTTTCCCTTCTACTTTCAGGTTTTGATGATCTGTTGCTTCGCCAAGCTTCTCTTTCAATTGACCTTTGGCTTGATTTGTTTTTCCTTTCGCTTTATCCATATGTCCTTTTTCTTCACTCATTTGTTCCACCTCCACGTTTGATACTATTCATTTAGCCTTTTTCACAGATACAAAACATCTGAGTGTGCGATTCCAAGAAACTACAGCAACAAGAAAATCCAGCCAAGGTCGGCTGGATTAAAAAATAATGATCTATAAGATAGACTTAAAAGCTTTAACCTGTTTTACTCTGATCGTACTCAATCAGATCACCTAGAATTTCGTCAATCTGATTCATCATCTCAGTTTCAATTTTCACCTCAGATGCTAAAGCATTCTCCCTCACCTGTTCTGGACTAGAAGCACCGATAATTGCTGCAGAAACGTTCTGGTTTTGCAGTACCCATGCTATCGCAAGCTGAGCGAGAGTAAGATCAACCTCTTGTGCGATAGGCTTAAGCTTTTGGATCGCCTCTAAGGTGTTATTATTCATCCAGCGTTGAGCAAGGTTTTTAAAAAAAGGTTTTCCAGCAGATGAGTTAGCACGCGAATTAGTCGGAAGTGATTTTCCTGGAAGATACTTTCCAGTAAGGATCCCCTGGGCCAAAGGCGACCATACTACCTGGCCAAGTCCTTCACGCTGGCAGGTCGGTATTACATCACTTTCAATGATTCTCCATAACATGGAGTATTGAGGTTGGCTGGCGATAAGGGGGACATTTAGCTCTCGTGCAAGCGCTGCCCCTCGAGTAATTTGTTCTGCTGTCCACTCACTTACACCAATATAGTTCACTTTACCCTGTCTTACTAGATCTGCGAAAGCTAACATCGTTTCTTCCAGAGGTGTAGTTGGATCAAACCTGTGTGCATAGTAAATATCAATATAATCCGTTTGTAAACGTCGCAAAGAGGCATGACAGTTTTCCAAAATATGCTTGCGTGATAATCCTCTATCGTTTTTCCCGGTACCGGTTGGATGACATACTTTTGTACATAGTTCAATGCTCTCCCGCCGGATCCCTTTTAAAGACCTGCCTAGTATCTCTTCAGCCTTGGTGTCTGAATAAACATCAGCAGTATCAAACGTCGTAATACCAACATCAAGAGCAGCTTTCACACAATCATGGGCAGTTTCTTCATTTATCTTACCACCATGATTAATCCAGTTTCCGTATGCAAGTTTACTAATTGTTAATCCACTATTTCCAAGTTTACTATACTCCATAATAATGCCCTCCTTTTGAAAGAATACTTTCATTATAAAAAGAGGCCGTTAATATGTATAATATATATATTCAGATAAATATATATATATTTTATATAATTAAAATATTTCCATTAAAAAAACGCAAAACTGTTTAATCACAATCCTTCGTAATCAATTACAACAATAAGCAAGTATGAAATTTATAGGGGGCATAAAAAATGGATCTGAGACAAATACGTTATTTTATCATGGTTGCTGAAGAACTAAATTTTAGCCGGGCAGCTGAACGTCTTAAAATGGCACAGCCTCCATTAAGTCAAGAAATCCGCAAATTAGAAGAAGAGTTAGGTGTTACGCTTTTTCATAGAACGAGAAGACAGGTTGAACTTTCAGATTCGGGGAGAGTATTTTTAGAAGAAGCCCGCCGTACGCTTCTTCAAGTAGATAGAACGATTAAAGCAACACAGCTTGCAGATGACGGAAGAATAGGTCATTTAACGATTGGTTTCGTTGATTCTACTGATATTGTGATTGATATTATTAAAAGGTTTCGAGAAAGTTTCCCTAACATCCATCTTGTCTTATGTGAAATGGCTACAGAACAGCAGTTAAAAGCACTATATAAGAAAGAAATTCAAATAGGATTTATTCGTTCTAACCAAAATAATAAGATACTTACCTCAGAAATTTGTTGTGAGGAATCATTAAGCTTGGTTTTGCCAGAAAATCATCCTTTAGCTTCATTTCCCAAAGTTCCAATTCATTTATTAGCCAATGAACCATTTATCATGTTTCCACGTCATCTAGGTGCAGCATTTTATGATTTAATTATCAGCTACTTTTGGGAAAATAGCATAAGTTTAAACGTAGTTCAGGAAGCTATTCAAATGCATACGATTGTGAATTTAGTTGCTGCAGGAATGGGAATCTCTGTGGTTCCATCCTCAGTAGAAAGCGTAAAACGCTCAGGGGTTGTTTATAGAAAAATCCAAGAAACTACACCAAAAGTAAATTTATATGTTTCATGGAGACAAGATGAAACATCAACCGTCGCTGACCACTTTTTAACAGTTGTGAGAGAAGCCTATTTAAGTTCTCAGTCTAAATCATGAAAATCCAGCCAGGGTCAGCTGGATTAAAAAATACTGATCTATAAGACAGACTTAAAAGCTTTCACCTGCTATGTACACGTTTCAGGTATGATAGACATAATAGAAAGAAGGGTTGGTGTTCTATGATGATCTCTGAAAACATATTCACCGTTCGTGGTTTGACCTATCGTATTCGGTCTGCTGCAATTGGAGATGCCAAGCAGTTATCAGCTCTCAGACTGAAAATTGATGGTGAAACAGAATATTTAGACCGTGAGCCAGGCGAAGCCTTTCTTCATGAAAAAGATTTTCAGGTGTTGATTCAAGAGGATACAAAGCAAAGCAGGCATTTATTTTTGGTCGCTGATATTGAAGGAGAAATTGTTGGTTTCTCCAGGTGCGAGGGACATTCACTCAAACGCTCTGCTCACAAAGTGACTTTTGGCGTCGCCATACAAAAGGATGCTTGGGGCTATCACATTGGCAAAGAGCTTTTAGCCGCTTCTATTGACTGGGCTGATCAGCAAGGCATCCAGAAGATGTCACTTCAAGTGCTGGAAACGAACCAAAAAGCCATTCGGTTATATGAGCACCATGGCTTTCTGATTGAAGGGGTATTAAAAAAGGATAAACGTCTGGCAGATGGACTTTATTACAATACTGTTGTGATGGGCAGGCAGCGGCCAAGCTTCTGACTACTTACATCACATAGCCCCATACCATTGAAATCGCACTGTATATTAGAAGCAGCCCCATGACATACTGGAACGGTCTTTCATAAGCAGTCAAAAAGCGCTTATACAAAGAACCAAATAAGCTCCAGCTAAATGTACCGAGAAATCCAATAAGTGCGAGAATCAGCGTCCATATGACATACTGCATATTCGATTGTCCATATGGCAAAACAAATGTTGAAATCACAGTCAATCCATACAAGATCGCTTTTGGGTTGATAAATTGCAGCATCATACCAGGGATAAAATGATTGTAGCGATCAAGTGTTTCGTCATCCCCGCCTTTACTTTTCATGATTTTGACCGCTAAATAAATCATGTATGCAGCTCCGATGAACGCCATGACCCAGCCTATTTTCGGCATCACTTGATAGAGAATGATATTAAAGAAGCAACTCAAACACAAAATAACGAGAAATCCGATACCCACACCTAAACAAAATCGAAATGTTTGCTTGACCCCATATTTATTCGTAAAAACCATGGCCATGATGTTGTTTGGCCCTGGGGTAAAGCTGCTCACAAAAGCATAGATCAACATAGAAAGAATCATAGTTGCCGCCTCCCTTGTACGTTATTAAGACTTTAATTACTTTATTGCGTATGTTACGCTTTATTGTAACGTTTGGTCTTTATAAAGTAAATAGAGAAAGGAGTTTTTTTCATGGAAGATGTACAATCGATTATTTCTAAAAATGTGAGGCTTCTTAGAGACCAAAAGAAATTAAGCCTCGAAAAGATGGCAGAATTAACTGGTGTCAGCAAAACCATGATTGGACAAATTGAAAGAGGAGAATCAACCCCTACCATCACGACTTTATGGAAAATCGCCAACGGATTAAAGGTATCTTTTAGTGAGCTCATTCACGCACCACAGCCTGAAATCAAAGTAGTACGCAATGAAGATGCACAGATTTTAACGGAAGATGATGGGCGATATCGCGTATATACGACTTTTCCTTTTGATGACCGGGGGAAATTTGAAGTGTACAGAGTAGAAATTGATCCTGGCGGGTCGCTGCATGCAAATGAACACATTGGCGGGACAGAGGAATTGATCACTGTTTTTGAGGGGACGCTTAATGTATCCATTGGTGATGAGCAATACAGCTTAAAAGCCGGCGACTCCATTCGTTTTAAAGCGGACCGTACGCATGCATATAAACAAACCGGAGAACAAATGGTCCGGCTGCAAATGATTCTTTATTATCCTCATGAAAAAAGCTGACAGGCTTGTCCACCTGTCAGCTTTGCATTTTATTTAATTAAATCCTGGATCGCGTACCACTGTTCCAGTAAATGTGACACTATATTTTCCTAATCCTAATTCTTTAATAGAGGTTTGTTTTAAAATACCGACCCAGCCATCCTCTGCATATACAATACTTTCTGGGATGTTTGATGTCGTATATGTTCTTGTTACTGAAACAGTTCGACTGGCCTGAGCCGTTATTTCACTGTTTGTTTGCACCTTTGCTTCCACTGGAGCAGTTGTGACCCCAGCACCCGTTAAGACAATTGCTCCAACCAAAACAGAAGACATGACCTTTTTCATAAAAAAATCCCTCCCTTTTTTTGTAGAACATAATAACCATACCATAATTCAGTACTTATATAAGATATTTTTTCATTTTTTTGAAAATTATGATATGATTGTCTTATGTTGGATAGAGAGTGTTTTATACTTCTGTGCTTTTATCCTCATCTCATTCCGTCAAACAATTGTGAACGGAGGTGATTTCATGAAAAAATGGCTCATCTGTTTTCAACTTGTTTTCCTCTTCACCTTGACGACCACACCACTTGCTTCTGCTGCTTCATGCCCTACAGTGAAACCTTGTGTCATTGATCCTTAAGCATCAAAAAGGTCGATCAAGCCTATTCACTTGATCGACCTTTTTCGTTATGCTTGCTCTGCTTCCCAGCGGGCAACCTCTTCTCTTACTTTAGGAGCGACTTCTTTTCCAAATAGCTCAATGGCTTTTAATACTTGATCATGCGGCATTGAACCAACCGGTACATGAAGCATAAAACGCGTGATTCCTACATTTTTTCTAAGGTGAATCACTTTCTCTGCCACGGTATCTGGATCTCCTACATACAGCGCACCTTCTAACGTTCTCGCTGCATCAAATGTAGAACGAGTATATGGTCCCCAGCCTCGCTCTCTTGCTAATGTGTTCATCACATGCTGTGTGGAAGGGAAGAATTGGTCTGCTGCCAGTTCTGTTTCTTCCGCAACAAATCCATGCGAATGTGACGCCACGGTTAATTTCTCTGGGTCATGTCCAGCGTGCACTGCCGCTTGCTTGTACAGCTGTACAAGCGGTGCGAATTGTCTAGGACTTCCGCCAATGATAGCAAGTACTAAAGGCAGTCCCAATAATCCAGCACGTACGACAGATTCACGGTTTCCTCCACTGCCGATCCAGATTGGAAGCGGATCTTGAACAGGTCTTGGGTATACCCCAACATCCTGGATAGCTGGGCGATGCTTTCCGCTCCATGTAACACGCTCAGACTGCTGTAATTTGAGCAACAAATCGAGCTTTTCTTCAAATAATTCTTCATAGTCATCAAGGTCATAGCCAAAGAGCGGGAATGATTCAATAAATGAACCACGACCTGCCATAATTTCTGCACGCCCGTTTGATAGTCCATCTAGCGTTGCAAAATCCTGAAAGACACGAACAGGATCTGCTGATGAAAGGACTGTCACTGCACTTGTCAGGCGGATATTCTTTGTCTGTGTTGCTGCAGCCGCTAAGACAACAGCGGGATTCGATGCAGCGAAATCTTGTCGATGATGCTCACCTACGCCAAATACATCGAGACCGACTTGATCTGCTAAAATAATTTCTTCTACTACTTCTCGAATACGCTGTGCGTGACTGACTGTTTTTCCTGTTTGAAAATCAGGTGTTGTTTCTACAAATGTACTAATTCCTAGTTCCATGAATGGAACCCCCTATCTTATAAATATGTCACAAATTCAGAGACAGGCTTTCGGTAGCCTCTCGGTTGTCTGCTCTCTACTTTTTCTTTTCCTAGTGTGATCATTAACACAGGAACCAAATCCGAATCGATGTTGAGCACCTTTTTCATTGCTTCAGGGTCAAAGCCGATCATTGGGCACGTGTCCCAACCCTTGTTTTTGGCGGCGAGCATAAATAGCATCGCAGATAATGAAGCATTGCGGATTGCCTCTTCTTTCTGAAAATCCGCTCCTCTCTGTTCATAAAAGCTCATCGTCTCTCTGACCATTTCTTCGTATTGCTGCGTGTTTAAAATGCCAAGCATTTTCAGACCTTCATAAATGTTCGCCGCTTGCTGATAAGCCTTTGGGTCTCCCAGTACAATGATCGCTGCTGAGGCGGAATGCACTTTATATTGTCCAAATGCGGCTTCTCTTACTTGTTCTTTGAGACCTTCTGTTTGGACGACGACATACTGTGTGTGCTGTAAGTTAAAAGCAGATGGTGCCATTTTGACCTCTTCAAAAATGCTGTTAAGCTCTTCTCTTGAGAGATATTTGGCAAAAAATTTGATGCGGATCGTCTTTCACGTACCAATGTATCAAAGCTGAGTGTCATCTTGTTTCCCCTTTTCGTGAAGTTGTTCTGCACCTAAACCAATTTTTTTTAGTAATTCAATGAGCTGTTCTTTTTCTTCTTTTTCAATAAAGGTTAGGTTTTGTGAAATGACATCTGTGTGTTTAGGAAAAATGTCGTCAAACAATTGCTTTCCTTTTTCCGTCAGTAATACATGAAATACACGTTTATCAGAGGGCGCACATTGCCTTTTCACGAGCTCTTGTTTTTCTAGTTTGTTCACGACATATGTCATACTTCCACTTGGGATTGACAGGATGTCGCTGATTTTTTGGACGGGATGTGGCCCCTTACTATAAAGCAATTCAAGGATCTGAAAGTTTTCAAATCCGATATCATAACGTTCAATGTCTGTTTGGATATTTGTAAAAAGGGCTTGATAGGCTTTCATCCACACGCGGAATAGCCTTAAGTCTAATTCATGTTCATGCTGCACCATGGCAACTACTCCTTTTTCAAGAAATCCTAACACTAGGATATATGATTGTCAACGAGTTTGTTTCATAAAAAAAAGACCACCTCAGGTCAGTGATCCTCTTCTTTTAAGACAAAATGCAATTCAGCTATCTGCTTGTATTGTTTGACTTCTTTTAATGAAAACTTGGATTCTATATCCGCTGGGGAAAACAGAGGAATGCCTCTTCCAATCATGACAGGAGCGATTTGAAGGTAAAGCTCATCAACCAATCCTGCTTTGATAAAAAACTGAAGCAGTTCCCCGCCGCCGACAATCCAGATATGCTGACCTGTTTCATTTTTTAATTTTTCCACAAATGATAAGATATCTTCACGAATGATGTGAGTTCCTTTCAGACTGTCTTGTAAAGTACGTGACATGATATAACATGTCTTTCCTTCATAAGGAAACTCATCCGGTGACAGCTGTAGAACCTGCTCATATGTATTTCGCCCCATGATCAGCGTATCAACTGACGCATAAAAGTCATCATAGTTCGTATCTTCTTCGCCCTCTGTTCCTATTAACCAATCGAGCCTGTGATCCTCTCTCGCTAAATAGCCATCGATACTCATTGCCCCATAAAAAAGCAGCTTCCTTTTCTGACTCAATTCCATCACTCCTTACCCTATATAAGAACATACATTCTATTTTAATTGTATCAGAAAGGAAAGACAAAGTATACATGGATTTTTCATCATCCGTTTTCATGTCTTCAACACCGTGATTCAATAAGGTATCCTCTTCAGGTAATGATATAATAAAATCAGTTCAATCAATGATCATACTTGGAGGAGAGACTGATGATACGACGACTTGATCATATCGTGTTGACTGTACAACATATGGAGGACACCATTCGCTTTTATACAAACGTATTAGGAATGAAGGAAGAAACCTTTGGAGAAGGCCGTAAAGCGCTTCGTTTTGGTTTACAGAAGATCAATCTTCATGAAGCTGGTCATGAAGATGAGCGGGCAGCGGCTCACCCACTTCCAGGCTCTAGTGATTTGTGCTTTATCACCGATTTAGATATGGACAGTTTGCTGCTGCACCTTCGCAAGCAAGTCGTTCCTATTGAAGAGGGACCAGTCAGGCGCACAGGCACATTAGGTCCGGTTGAATCTGTTTATATCCGTGATCCTGATCTGAATTTAATTGAAATATCTCGATATATAGAGGAGGGTGATCCGTCATGACCCGCTTATTTTTGAGACCGATTGAAGAACAGGATTATCCGGGGATTCAAAAAGGATGCCAACATGCAGAAACACTTTACATGACTGGCACACGAAAAACGTTCACACTAGAAGAAATTCGTTCAGCCTACACCCGATTTTTACAAGATGACAGCAGACGAGATTTCGCCATTTGTCTGTTAGACACGAAAGAAATGATTGGGGATGCGGCGATTGTGGATATTGATTTAATCAATCATACAGCAAGCTTCCGCATTGCGCTTCATGGACCAGAACATTTCCAAAAAGGCTATGGCACTGAAGCTGTCCGAATGGTTCAAGCATTCGCCTTTGAGACGTTAGAACTCAATCGCCTTGAGCTCGAAGTCTTTTCCCACAATCCGAGAGCCTTCAGAAGCTATGAGAAAGCCGGATTTCAATATGAAGGAAAAAGGCGTCAAGCGCTTTATTTCAATGGTACCTACTCAGATGTGATCATCATGGGCATCCTTCGTGAAGAATACAATCAGATGAACAGTGGAGATGCCCCTGCTTAAGAAGGGACATCTTTTTTTAAAAATTGAATCGCTGTGACGATGATCAAACAAATCATGGAAGAGAGAACGATAGAGACGCTTGATATACTAAATGCCATGCCTTCCCATCTGCCAATGAAGAAACTGGCTATCAATAAAACCAATCCAAATAGAATGAAGCATATTGGGAGGATCAGCCCCGCATGACGGTTTCTGCCTCTTCTCCCTGCCCACCATGAGAGACACAATACAACAATTGTAAAAATAGCGGTTTGCAGCCAAAACATGTTGTTTCAACTCACTTTCTCTTTTTTTATTTTATGATGATGGAGGTACTTCCAATGAACATGAGACCCATTGAGCAAAAAGACAACCCGTATATCGCAGCGATTATCCGCCAGTCACTAGAATCGGCGAATCTGGCGATTGAAGGAACCGCCTACACTGATCCCCACCTTGACCAGCTGTTCGAATACTATCAATCATTGACTCATGCAGCCTATTGGATTGCTGAAGAGAATGGCGATATTATGGGCGGCGTTGGCATTGCTCCATTTACTAACGGAATATGTGAATTACAAAAGCTTTATTTAAGTCCAAAGGCACAAGGAAAAGGTGCGGGCAAAAAACTGATGGATACGGCGCTGCAATATGCCTCTACATACTTTGAAGCATGTTATTTAGAAACCCGCCAGGAATTAACTGCGGCTACAGGCCTTTATCAGCGATATGGCTTTTCTCTTCTTTCAGAGCCGCTTGAAGGCTCTGAGCATTCTGCAATGGATGCTTGGTATCTCAAAACCTTTTCATCATGAACAATAAAACAATCGATAGGTTTTTGTCCGCTGAAAGCCTAACTTTTCTGCCAGTTTGATCGAAGTTAGGTTATGGACATCGCAATCCCAATGCGGTGTCCTCTTATTTTCAAGACAACTCTTGATCATCTGCTGACCTGCCAGCTGCGCTAAACCTTTCCCCCGGCAGGCTTCCTCTGTCCAAATATCTATCTCCACACGATCTTCACTTGAAAAAATGGAGACACATTCACTCACCACGTTCTCACCATCTAAGATAGCAACTCCGATTCCTTTTGATAGGAAGCGCGCCGCTCTCCCCCAATAGGCTTCGTAATAGCTAGGAGGAAAAGCCCTGCTTGCCTTGATCACCTGTTCATTTGTCCGCTCTACTCTGTAGCCTGAATGAGTCGCAAGAACATAAGATTTTGCTTGCGAAAAAACGTACGCATGTCTTTCCATCTCATTCAGATGTGACCCAAGACATTTTTTCATCATCACATCTGTTGATTGATTCGCTGAAAATACGGTAAACCGGCCATTTTGTCTTCTCTGCCTTTCGTAAACATCCACAATGAACGCCGAGCAGTGTGACAACTCCTCCTCTCTCTTCCCTGCAACATAATAAATGCCGCATGCTGTTTCGAGAAAATAAATACGAGGGTGCACTGCATCATCTACATAAAGATCCCCTTGTATAAAACCTTCCATGACCGCATCTACAAACACTGGATATGCCGGATCGATCTGGCGAATTCCTTCTTTTATCGATGCTGTCCTTTGCTTTTCCAAAAGATGCATGGCGCCCCCTTTTCCAAACATGTTCTTTTTTTCCATTATATATAAAAAAATGCGCGCATGCAGTGACTCTTTGCAACAAGAATTGTTATGCATCAAAATCAAAAAATGGCACAGGCATTGAATCGTCTGAAGCCACAGTCATAAAAAAAGAGACCTCACTCAAGGTCTCTTTTCTGTTATTCTGCCGCAGGCTCTTCTGCCTTCCCCTTCCAAATAAGGGTTAAGCCTAATCCGAGAAATAAGACAACACCTGCGAACAGAAATGGGAAATGTATATTTTGATCGAATAAAATCCCGCCAAGGGCTGGGCCGAAAATCGTACCTAGGCTTGTGTAGGTAGAGTTCATCCCTGCGACAAATCCTTGTTGATTGCCAGCGATTTTTGATAAGAAGGTCGTTAATGCTGGACGCAATAAATCAAACGCTAAGAAAATCACACATGTGACAATGAGGACTACCATAAAGCCTGAGACGACAGTTGAAACAAAAGCGAGCACCGCTCCAACAATCAAGCATAGCTGAATGACTCTTTTTTCCCCAAGGGTATTTACGAGTTTCCCAAACACCAGCACTTGGATGATGACCGCCACAATCGAGCTGACCGTAATAATCACCGCAATATCTTTTGGACCAAATCCAAACTTATGATTTGTAAACAGGCTGAAGACCGTTTCATACGCAGACAGTCCAAACGCGAGGACAAACACAATGATAAAAGCGATGAGATAGCTTGGATGGATCGATTTTTTCAAATCCTTAAAGAAGGTGGATTCCTTCACTTGATCCATCTGCTTCGCTCGCTCTTCTTTTGTTAATGGCTCCTTTAGCAAAAGCATAGACGAAATGACAGCTATAAAGGCAATCCCTGCTGCAAAGAAGAATGGCAGGCGTACGCCGTATTCTGCGATAAATCCACCAATCCCAGGACCAATAATAAAGCCGGTACTAATGGCCGCTGACACATATCCCATTGCCTTTGATCTTTCTTGAACGGTCGTGATATCAGCGACATAAGCAGTGACAGCTGGCATGATAAATGCCGCACTAATACCGCCTAGCAGCCTTGCAAAATACAGCACATACACGTGTGTCCCAAGACCGAAGACAAGTTCTGATAACGCAAATAGAAATAGTCCTGACACAATCATAATCTTTCTTCCATAACGGTCTACCCATCTCCCTGCAATAGGTGATGCAATGAGCTGAGCCACAGCAAACGCCGCCACAAGGTATCCCATCGTACTCCCTGTTAGATGCATCACATTCATGAATAGCGGCATGACAGGAATAATAAGACCAATGCCTAAAAACGCAATAAATATGTTACTTAATAAAATAACGAGTACAGCTTTTTGCTCACGAATCGGTTTTTGCATGATGTTTGTTTCCCCTTTATTGATTCAATTGTTACTCATGATGGTTGATTCCGTGAATAATCAATGAGATCGCTTGTTTTTGTAATTCTTTTTTCTCTTCGATTGGATCATTTTTATACAACACGTCTAATCCGTAAAAAACGGATAATAATATTTTCACCGTTGACTCGACATGCTGGATCGACCAGCTGCCATCTTTGTTACCTTTAAGTATGATGTCTCTCATCACATCATCAAAGTCGACATCAATCTTGTTCAGCCGTTCCATGACCTCGTCTGATGTAAAGGCACTTGCACAAAATTCCTCACTTGCTCTCATTAATGGGTAGTTAATGCCCATTTGACTGAGCAGCTCTGCAAATCCTGCGAGCTGATCAATGGCCTGGTGCATCGTTTGTTTTTCCTGATGCCACGTCTCCATCATCAAGAGGTGATCCTCTTCCATGATATGAAGGAACAAAAACTCTTTTCCTTTAAAATGGTGATAAAGATTGCCTTTACTAACTTCAGCCGCCTCTAGAATATCTCGCACAGATGTTTCTGAATATCCCTTTTTTGCAAATAAATCACGTGAAGCGGTGACGATTTTTTGCTTCGTCTTCTCGCTCTTTTCAGCCCCGCTTTGTGTACTTGTCATCTTTCACAATCCCTTCTATCTTGCTTTTCTTCATCAGGACAAGTCAAAACCGACCAGTTGGTTTATTTTTTTATTATAAATGGATCTTATTCAAAATACAATGAAAAAGTCATCGAAACAATCACTTATGCCATCTCTTCATTTAAACCATCTTAATATTTAACTTCACTTAACTATAAATATTGCCTATAATGGAATAGAGGTGATGTCATTGGATGCAGAAATCATTCATTACAGTAAAAAAATTATTGAATACTCGAATGCACTAGGCTCCATCTATGTAGAAGAGTATCAACGATTTTTAAAACATGAATATGCAGATTTATCAGCCAAACAAGAGCTGACACTTGAATTATTACGGACAAAAACAAGAACAATCAACGAACTAGCTGATTACTTTTCAATTTCGGCAAGTGCCGCTAGCCAGCTTGTATCAAAGCTTGAACAACTTGGCTATGTCAAACGAGAAATTAATCCACATAACCGACGGGAAATCATTGTTGATTTTGCTCAAAAGGGGCATGACTTTCACAAGAATACAGAAGAAATTCAATTGCACCTCATTCAAAAATATTATGCAAAGCTTCCAAAAGAAGATTTAAAAACATTATTGTCTCTATACGAAAAAATCTATCAGATTGCGAAAGAAGCGCCTTAATACGGTGTTTCTTTCTCCAACATTTAAGCTAGATAAACTATTAAGGAGATGAAAGTATGGATAGCATTCTTTTAAAAGATGGTCGTCATATTGGTTTGTGTGAATACGGGGATCTTGAAGGGTTTCCAGTATTCTTTTTTCATGGAACTCCTGGATCAAGAGTGATGTTTTTAGATGATGACCCCATTTCTAAAGAGCTCGGTGTTCGTCTCATCTGTTTAGACAGACCAGGATTTGGTTTATCTACCCCTCAACCTGACCGTACGATTTTAGATTGGGCAAAAGATGTGTTGGAAGTAGCAGATCATCTCGGCGTTCACCATTTTTCAGTGATGGGTGTATCTGGAGGCGGCGCATTCGCTGCTGGCTGTGCTTATCAATTGCCGAATCGAGTCCTTTCAGCCGCTCTGATTTCAAGTACAACGCCATTTCAAAACGGAAAACCGCCTAAAAGTATGCTCAAAGAAAACAAATTGGCTTTTTTCCTCAGTAAGAAGTTTCCTTGGCTATTAAGAGCAAGCTATCGTTCCCAGAAGAAAATGATTGAGAACAAACCAGAGAAATTTAAGAAGCTGGCTAAAAACGGGAACAAGCATTTACATCCGTGGGACCGTCAATTCCTTCAAACCGATGAGCAGTTAGAGATGATGATGACACATTTACACGAAGCCACTCGTCAATCGGTGGATGAATGTATTCATGAACCAGATTTACTCTCGCGTCCGTGGGCATTCGATATGAAAGATATTCAAATCCCAGTTGATGTATGGCATGGAAAAGAAGATTCCATGGCTCCGTTTGTCGAAATAGAAAAAATAGCTCCTAACATTCCAAACGTCAAAACCTATTATATCGATGAAGCGGGACATTTTCTTACGGATGTAGACGATATTTGGCGAGATATTTTACTCTCTTTAAAAACACGTGCAGAAGAGCAGCATCAGGAGCACGTATAAAAAAAGACCCGAAGCTTCGGGTCCCTTTCTTCATTAATATTTTTCATAATATGCCTGCACTTTACTTGGATCTTTTGTCTTCGTTAGAGCGAGCATAAGTAGAATGCGTGCTTTTTGTGGATTCAATGAATCCGATGAAACAAAGTGATGTTCATCATCCATTTTTTCATGGGTCACAATTCCATTTCCTGCACGGCTTGATCTCACGAGGACCACGTCTTTCTTCACGGCATCTGTTGCCCCTTTGATGGCTTCTGTTGACATGGTTCCATTTCCGGCTGCGGCAACGACAATGCCTTTCGCTCCTGCTTTTACTGCTGCATCATACATGTATTTTTGATCATTTTGATAGCCGTATAAAATATCGACTTGTGGTAATTCTTTTATGTTTGATACATCAAATTCACTTTCAGACGTATGTTTTCTTGTTGGTTCGTTATAAAAGGAAACCACTTCACCAGCAATTTCTCCAATGTAGCCTTGCTCAAGAGACTTGAAGGAATCGGTTGTGGTCGTGTTTGTCTTTGTAATAAATCGAGCTGATGCAATTCGGTCATTTAATGTGACCATGACCCCTTTGCCTTTGGCTTCTTTTGTGGATGCAATTTTCACAGCATGATACAAGTTCAGCGGGCCATCCGCACTGATAGCAGACGCTGGTCTCATTGAGCCAACGACCACAACTGGCTTATTACTTTTGACAACCAAATGTAAAAAGTAAGCGGTCTCTTCAAGTGTATCTGTTCCATGTGTGATGACAATCCCATCGACTTGATCATCGTTTAAGAGTTTATTGACTCGTTTGGCTAATTTTAAAAGAAGAGCATCATCCACATTTTCACTGCCTACGTTCGCCACCTGCTCACCTGTTACGTTTGCAATATCCTTCAACTGAGGAACTGAAGCAATGACTTTATCGATGCCAAGTGAACCAGATTTATACCCTGTCGTATCTGTATCACTGTCTGAACTGCCAGCAATCGTCCCGCCCGTCGCTAATACCTTAATATTAGACAAGGACTTATTACCTGTTTCTACGGCTGTCGTTTTGTCTTTTGATTCCTTAGATGCTGTTTCGTTTTCGCTTTGATTTTTCTCTTGGGTACTTGTATTGGCACAAGCTGCTGTCGACATTAATAAAACAGAAAGAAGGACAGCACCTAACCATTTTGTTACGTTCATTCGATCATCTCTTTTCTTAAATGTGATGGATTCAAAGCTATATCTCTTTCTATAGGGTTTACTTTATACCAATCCTTCATTCATCAGCATGAGGCGAAAGTTACAGAACCAAATAAAGGCAAAAAGGTCATTATCACAATCATTTCTTTACATCTAAATACCTAACTTTTTTTAAAAAAGATAATATTGAGGTTGTTCAATTATTAACAGTAAACGATGCTAGATCATCAATTTATGATAAAATATAGTAAATTTTACAAAAAGGAGTATACATATTGCAAAAGCTTCAATCATTTCACAAAATCCTAATAACACTAATCCTTAGTTCGATTTTACTCAGTCTGTTCGTATGCTTCTATCCACCGATTCAGGGTGAGCCTACGTTTATGGTATTTTACGTTCCCATCTTTTTTGTTTATTATTTCGTCTTTGCGGTTCCTTTGCAGTTGTTGTTTTCTTTGCAACCAAAGGCTTTCCATCCACTTTATCTAGCTGCTTATTTACTGATTGCAATGGTTGTCATGCTTTTTGTGATTGATGGAATTGGGAGTTCAGCATCTATACCTATCGTTATCATGAGCAGTCTCATCTACTGGATCTTTGATTCTTTGCTTTATCAAAGAACGCATGAAAAAAACACCTAATGTGAAGGTGTTTTTAGCTGCTCGAGTATATGTTCACAATGATCCAAGTACGCTTGGCTCAGTAGGAAATCTTTCGGTGCGGCGATCGCTGCTAATGTGATCAGGGCATTGGAATGATGAATGAGCGGATTCAGCATTGAATGCTCTACGTCTCTTATTGTTTGAATATGCAACCATTGAGGTGCTACTTCTTTCTCGTAGATCGTTTTTGTTTCAGCGGAATCTACGTTTCGGTCATTTTGTGCCAAAACCAAATAGATCGGTGATTGGATGCGCTTGATATCTGAAGTGGCATCGGCTTTCATGTTCTTTTGTATGAATTCAAATCGATCTTTTGTCATCTCTTGATCGTCCGTTTTCTTTTGATATGTGCGAAATGCCGCGCCTTCTTCTAATAATTTGTTTTGCTCATCTTCTTTTTCGATTGTTTTTTGAATTTGTTCTTGAGATGCATTCGTTTCTTTTAATGTTTGAAGTGTATTGTACCTTCCCTGTCTCATCCAATTGATAGCAGGCCCGACAAGGATGGAGGCTGTGATATCGGTTCGATCTGTCATTACTTTTGGGATCACCCAGCCCGCTTGGCTTGCTCCCCATAAGATGATTTGTTTTGATTGAAGATTATGCTCTTTCTTCGACCATTTGATCACATTCTCTACTTCCTTTGCACGATCATCCATGGATTGATGCAGCCAGTTTCCTTCTGATTGACCCACCCCGGGCTTATCCCATGATATAGACGCATAGCCTTGCTTTGCAAAGCGTTCCATTAAAGGTCTGTATCCTCCGTCATATGTGGCATTTTGTGGACCATCTCCGTGTACAAAAAGGACAATTCCTTTTATTGACTCCTTCTTAGGTGTTGTGACGATACCTGATAATGTCCCATCCGCAGTCTCCATGACGACTTCCTTTTCATTCATAGCAAAGCTGTTTTCATAAAATACAAATGCTGTGATAAAAATGAATGCCGATGCAGCGATGATCAGCCAAATCCTTTTTTTCAAGTTCTATTCCCCGCTCTCTGTTCAACTGTATACACCATGGAATCTTGGTACGTGACAGAGACTGGTACATTCTCATATAAGATCATATAAGAAGGCTGGTCAAACGGAGCTTCGTGTAGAAAAGCCTCAATTTCTTCAATGACTTTCTCTTCATCTTCGGCTAAAAAACTTTTAACCGCGTAAGAACCTGCATCCAGTCTCACATCGTAATCCTGTTCATTTGATACATAATAAGAAATGGTTGAGTCATCTTGCAAATTGATCACATAATATCTCTCCTCAAAAAGAGACAGATCCAGATCCTTTTGGTGAACGATTTGTTTAAAATCGAGCTCTGTTTCAGTCTTTAGAAGATGATCTGGGATCTGTTTTAAATAACGAATTGGCCGATCTTGAGTGGTTGTTTGATGAAGCTGAAGGTTGTTTTGAATCGACAGCATATGCTCCAGACGCTGTTTCACTTCGCTCAATTCCTGTAATTGCTTCTCGACCTGATCCAGCATACCTTGATAGGACAGAGTCATACCGGGTTCTTTCGAAAAGCTCTCGCTGATATCTTTTAAAGAAAACCCCGCCTTTTTTAAGAAGAGGATTTGATAAAGGGTGTAAATTTCTTTTTCATCAAATAATTGGTACCCATTTTGAGCGACCTTCGCAGGGCGGACGAGATCCTGTTCTATATAATGACGAAGCGTATACTTTGTGATGTTTAATAGCTTACATACTTCTCCACTTGTTACATACGTCACTAGATTCCCTCCTTGTGTACATAGTCTAAACCATGTGGTTACCACACAGTCAATCATGCCATAAAAAAATCACCGAGGACATCTTCCCTCAGTGATGTGTCATTTCTATTTCATACTTGGACCAGCATGTGAAAAAATCGGATCTTTCAATTCAAAATCAAATGTCTTGCCGTCAACAATACCGACTGTTTTTTCATGATCATACAGCTCGAGCAGACAAGCTGCCATTTCTTTTGATGTATGATATTTCTTGATATTGCCTTCATATTCGAATTGATCTACATCTAATGAACGCTTTGCAAATTCCGATTCTGTTGCAGAAGGTGCTAATATTTTTGCCTGTAACTTAGCTCCCTTTTCTTTCAACTCTAGTGCCAGTCCTTCTGTAAAGGCACTCACGTAAAACTTTGTGGCCGAATAGGTGACGGCATTGCCGACGACTGTATAGCCCGCTCTTGAAGAAATGTTGATCAGCTGAGCCCCTTCTACTTGCTCATAATCACGAACAAATAAAGTGGATAAAATCGTTAAGGCTTCGATATTCAGATGAAGCATATCTCCAATTTTACTTACATCCTGTTCTCCTATCGAGCCGAAATGGCCGAATCCTGCATTATTAATGAAGGTGTCGAGCTCATATTCAGCCAATGATTCATAAAATGAATACACTTGCTCCATGTCGGTTAAATCGACAGACTGTATATTTACTTCGATATCGGGATATTGATCAAGAATCTCCTTCTTCAGTTCTTGGAGTTTCTCGAGCCGGCGTGCAGCTAAAATAAGATTTTTGCCTCGTGCTGCAAAGGCCAGTGCCGCCTCATATCCAATACCTGAACTTGCTCCTGTAATGACTGTATAGCTCATTTTATATCCCCCTATGAACGTCTTCTAACTAGTTAAATTATAACGACAGCACTTCGCTCTAGTCAATTTTGAAGAGAATCACAGGGGTGATTAGCTTGTCTATCTTCATTCATCATGTTGGAGGATGTCATGTTGAGATTTTTTTGTTAATTTGTGAAAAACCAATTGGTAGGAATGTTCGATTAACTCCTCTACAAATGAAGCTGGAATGTCTGCATCAAGGTAGATGGAATTCCAATGAGTCTTATTCATATAATAGCCCGGAATAATCCCCTCATGCATCTCTCTTAGTTCTTCAGCACGTTGAGGGTCACATTTTAAAGTGATAACAGGCTTTCGATTCGCATCTCCGCCCATCATAGCAAACATCTTTCCACCAATATGATATCGATCTGCCTGCCATTCTGGCTGATAATCATGGGTGACTCCTTTTAAAGAAAGACAAAATGCCTGTAGATTCTCTTTTTCCATTAGATTCGCTCCTTTTTTAAGTCTACTATTCTTTCTATTATATCGACTATAAAGGCATATATCTGATCTTTTTCATTCACTTCACAACAATAAAGCACAGACCCGCTGGGTTCTGTGCTTTTCTATCAATGTTTCTTTCTTATTCAAACGCCTTCTTCAATTGATCACTCATGAGATGCCAAGCTTCTTCAGCTATTTCTAAATCTCCGGCATGCGTGAAGGCGTGAGGGACTCCTTTAAACTGTCTGTACGTGACGTCTATCCCTGCTTCTTTTAACTTCTCCGCATATTGTTCGGCTTCTTGAGCTAGCGAATCTCTTTCAGCTGTGATAACAAGAGCTGGTGGCATTTGTGCCAAGGATGAACGATCGGCAAAGATCGGAGAAACGAGCGGATTGTTCGGATCTTGGCCTTGCAGATAGAAGGAATTAAAGAGCCTCGCCATTTCAACAGGGATCGCTTCTTCAAATGCTGGCTTTTGTGCTGGATCAGTGGCTAAATCAAGTGGCGGATAATCAAGCACTTGATAGACAACCGGGAGTTGGTTCCCTTTTTGGATATTTAAGAGACAAGCAGCCGTTGCCAAGTTTCCTCCTGCGCTATGTCCGCCAATGGCTACTCTATTAGGATCTATTTGAAGCTCATCAGGGTGTTCATACAGCCACTTCAGCACATCGTAGCATTCATGAAGAGCGGCTGGGAAAGGGTGCTCTGGGGCAAGCTGATACTCGACATTGACGACGATACATTGGGCTCGGTCTGCAATGACCGGACACCAGTGGTTATCCATTTCAGCACTGCCTAGGATAAATCCTCCGCCATGTAAATTCACAAAAACGGGCAGCGGCTGCTTTGAAGTGTTAACTGGCTTAAATACCCATACCTTTGTTTCGCCAGCACTTGTTGGAATGTCATATTCCATTTTATTCACTTCAGGAGGATGGACTGGTTTTAGTTCCGATTGACTCGGTAATGAACCTTCAGCCGGTTGACGTAATGACTCAGCGATTTTGATTTGTTCTTGTAAGTTCATGATCTCAGTCTCCTGTCTTATTTATTTCTTCTTAACTCATTCGTTTCTTTTTCCTCTTTTCCTTCTACTGAATCAGCAGCACATTCTCATTGGTTCACTTTTTATCTATCTCCCCATTTTCGCCCTCTTTGAAACAAGCATTGAGAATATAAAAAAAGCACTGCGGCGCTAAGTCCTCAGTGCTTTTCATCTGTTTTATGAAACTTGCTGTTCTACCTTCACTCGTTTAATAAAGAAAGCGATGATCAAACCAATGACGGTCACGATCACAGCAAAGATAAATGCATGCTGGACTCCATTTGTAAAGGCGAGCAGCTTGTTCATCGGATTTGCAGGATCAGCCACATTTTCCATAAAGCTGCGGGTTCCTGATGAAAGGATCGAAATACCAACCGCAGTACCAATGGCTCCTGACACCTGCTGCAATGTATTCATAATCGCTGTACCATGCGGATATAGCTCTGGCGGCAGCTGATTTAATCCATTTGTTTGTGCAGGCATCATGATCATCGCGATGCCGACCATTAATGTAATATGAAGGGTCACAATGTATCCAATCGATGTATTCACACTTAGATTGGTAAAACCTAACATCGTCACTGCGACGATAGCAAGCCCTGGAATCACAAGCCATTTCGGTCCAAACTTATCAAATAAACCACCCATGATTGGAGACAGCAGACCGTTGATAATTCCACCTGGCAATAGCATTAAACCTGCTGTAAAGGTCGTTAGTGCCAAGGATGTTTGCAGATACAATGGCAAAATCATCATAGCAGACAGCATGACCATCATACAAACTAAGATCAGCAGTAACCCAATGACAAACATCGGATATTTAAACGGGCTTAAGTTCAGCATCGGTTCCTTCATATTCAACTGTCTGAGAGAGAATACAAGAATCCCAATGACACCTACTACAATTGCCACGATCACATGCATACTGCTCCAGCCGCCGCCTTCACCGGCACTACTAAAGCCATACACAATTCCTCCGAAACCAATGGTTGAAAGCACAATGGATAAGATGTCGATTTTTGGTCTTGTTGGTTCTGTAATATTTTGCATAAAGATAAAACCAAAGACGAGTGCAGCTATTAATAGCGGAAGTGAAATCCAGAAAATCCAATGCCACGTCAGCGATTTCAAAATAAGACCAGAGACTGTTGGACCAACAGCTGGTGCAAACATGATCACAAGACCTATAATCCCCATAGATCTGCCTCGTTTATGAGGCGGGATGATCACCAAAATCGTATTGAACATTAATGGAAGAAGCAATGCTGTTCCGACTGCCTGTACGACACGTGCCACCATTAAAATACTAAAGACTGGTGCAACTGCTGCGATAAAAGTTCCAATGATCGAAAAGACGAGCGACGTCATGAAAAGCTGTCTTGTTGTAAACCATTGAAGAATGAGTCCTGAAATTGGTACGAGAATACCAAGTGTTAATAAATATCCTGTTGTTAGCCACTGAGCTGTCGTCGCTTCAATTCCAAAGTCTAACGTTAAGCTTCTCAGCGCCATATTTAGTGCCGTTTCACTGAACAAGCCAATAAAACCGGCTGTAATAAATGAGATAATAATGGGCAGCGTTCGAATATGAGAAGCTGCTGCTTGCTGTTTGTTCATAGTAGGTTGGCTCCTTTTCTTTTTCAATTTAAATCAATCATAGGAAGTGAGGACGGTCAGAAATGAGCCACTTCAATGTCTATTGAAAACAGATAAAATCTGTTTTTCTGCAGCGAATTGAGCGATTTTTTCGATTGTATAACCAGATTCATGAATATAAAACATCATTTCAGGCGTCATCGGAGAGGACATACAAAGTGTCGTCAGTTCAATATTCTGTATATTCGCTTCCCCTTTTTCATCTGCTTCTTCTAGCAAATCACGAATCATTTGCCTAAGCGATTGACTGTAATGACAGTCATACACTTTGCTTGTCTGCTCTAAATTCCCAGATATCGTAAGCATCCGAATCCAGTCTAAATGATGACCGACAATGAGATGAATTTCTTCGAGCACATAACGCAAACGTTCACGAACCGGCTGGTCACTGATTTTGCTCAAGTAAAGATGCAAAGCAGGGATCAGCTGTTCAAATTTTTCTCCAAGGATCGAAAGGCACAAATCACTTTTATTGGCATAACGGCGGTAAAGAGTACCCTGCCCAACACCAGCTGTTTTGGCAATTTTATGCATGCTGACATTTTCCACGCCAAATTCCTGAAACAAAGTAAAAGCGACCTCTTCAATTTCCTTCCCAATATCCTTTTCCATGATGCTTCACCTTCTTTACCTTCATCCATATTGCACTTCTCTCTATGTGTTCAATCAAAACTTTTTGGTTTTCATTAGGACAATTGTACCGGTATTATCTTACGGACAACTGTCCGCTTTGTCAATCATTCTTTAGTAAATAGCCTGAAAAAGATCATTTTCTTTCGTAACTTCCTATGAAATAAGAGAAAAATCTAGTAAAAAATCCTCTTTAATATCATATATTAGACCGATTTTCCATTTCGAGAGAATCATGTATGATCAATTAAGAAAACGCTTTCAAAATAAGAGAGGGGAATGCCTACATGTCTTACCGTGTGAAACGAATGTTGATGCTGCTTGTCACTGGAATAGTATTGAGTTTATCCACATTTACTGCGGGTGCCTCGGCCCAAACAGGCGGATCGTTTTATGAGCCTTTTAACAACTATAATACGGGGTTATGGCAAAAAGCCGATGGGTACTCAAATGGAAACATGTTTAACTGTACGTGGCGTGCAAACAATGTCTCCATGACGTCGTTAGGGGAAATGCGATTATCGCTCACAAGTCCTTCCTATAATAAGTTTGACTGCGGAGAAAACCGTTCCACTCAAACATATGGCTACGGGCTTTATGAAGTCAGTATGAAACCAGCCAAAAATGTTGGGATCGTGTCTTCGTTCTTTACTTATACAGGACCGACTGATGGTACGCCTTGGGATGAAATTGACATCGAATTTCTTGGAAAAGATACGACAAAGGTTCAGTTTAACTACTATACCAATGGTGTAGGAAATCATGAAAAGATCGTCAACCTTGGTTTTGATGCAGCAAACTCTTATCACACGTATGCATTTGACTGGCAGCCCAACTCGATCAAATGGTATGTGGACGGACAATTAAAACATACTGCCACTACTCAAATCCCTCAAACTCCAGGAAAGATTATGATGAACCTCTGGAATGGTGCAGGTGTCGATGAATGGCTCGGCTCCTATAACGGTGTTACACCACTCCACGCGCATTATAACTGGGTGCGTTACACAAAAAGATAACCACACCACAAAACCTGTGACAAGTCACAGGTTTTTCTTCATTTAAATAGAGCTGGTTTTTAGTTGATGAACTAGCTTTTGTTCATAACTGTGGATAATATCTTCATAACTTTCTATCTTGTAATCTAATCGCTTAATCGTCTCTTCGATTTCCTTTTGCTTTTCTACAAGTCTTTCTCTCTCATTGACCAAAATACTTTTTCGCGAGGACAGGGTATGATCCTCGCCCTCGATAAATAAAGCCGTATATTCTCGAAGTGCATCAATTGAGAGACCCGCATTTCTCATACATTTGATAAATTCAATCCACTGAATATCCTCTTCTGCATAATCACGAACACCGTTTTCATCACGACGGATCGGTCGAATCAAACCAATATTCTCGTAGTATCTGAGCGTAGCAGTAGATAAATTGAGCTGCTTGGCGGCTTGTGCTATTTTCATTGTTTTCACCCTTCTCTTCTTCTTCTCTCACCTTATGAAAAATGAAATTCCTTCTTCTCATCATCTCCAATTTGATAGAGAACGCAAGATGCTTTTGGCTCAATTCTTTATTTAAGGATGTTGAAAAGCCTGAAGAGGGTTCTCTATTGACTTAGAGTTCACTTTAAGACGTACAGTATAGAAGTAGAACAGAATCTTACTTTTGAAAGGATGATTTAGAATGTGTCAGACGCACCAATCAAACGTTTTAAGTGTTTCACATGCAAAAGCGAACTTTGAACGGACAACCATTGAACGAAGAGCGCTTCGTCCACATGATATTTTAATTGATATTCAATTTAGCGGGATCTGTCATTCAGATATCCACAGCGCCTTTGATGAATGGGGCGGCGGTATTTTCCCAATGGTTCCGGGTCATGAGATTACTGGAGTCGTGGCCGATACCGGCGATGATGTGACGAAGTTTCAGATCGGAGACCGCGTAGGTGTTGGCTGTTTTGTTGATTCCTGCGGCACCTGTGAATATTGCCAAAATGGAGACGAGCAATATTGCAAGAAAGGAGTCGTCCAAACCTATAATAACCTCGATTATGACGGGGAACCAACTTACGGCGGCTATAGTCAGAAGATTGTCGTGACAGAGCGCTTTGTCGTCAGCATTCCAGATCAACTATCCCTTGATGTCGCAAGTCCTCTTCTCTGCGCTGGCATTACCACTTATTCTCCGTTAAAGCACTGGAAGGCAGGTCCTGGCAAAAAAGTCGCCATCGTCGGGATGGGCGGACTCGGTCATGTGGCCATTCAATTCGCACGTGCACTTGGCGCTGAAGTCACAGTATTGAGCCGCTCTATGAATAAAAAAGAAGAAGCACTGTCATTTGGTGCAAAAGACTATTTTGCTACAAGTGATCCTAATACCTTTCAGACACTAGCCGGACAATATGACCTCATTCTCAATACGGTCTCTGCCAATATCAATATAGACGCCTATTTGTCCCTACTTCGTGTGGATGGAACCTTAGTGAATGTCGGTGCACCACCTGAGCCAGATCAATTCCACGTCTTTTCATTGATTACTGGCCGCCGCAGCATTGCCGGTTCACTCGTTGGCGGCATCCAAGAAACACAAGAAATGCTCGATTTCGCAGCTGCTCACCATATCGCACCACAAATTGAAGTGATCAACGCAAGTCAAGTTGATGAAGCGTATGAACGTGTGCTGAAAAGTGATGTGCGTTATCGGTTTGTCATTGATATTTCGACATTATGATCGGATTCTATCTGGAAAGACCAGCTCAATGGCTGGTCTTTTTTAATGGTGGATTTCCTGTTTTTCTTGTAGTGAGATTCTAGAGGATAAGTTCAAAAATCATCCAACATTTTCATGAAATAATCTCTTTTTTTTAGAACTAAATTTATTGACAAAAAATAAATAAACATGTTATTATTAAAAATTTGATTATTTTACCCCTAAGTGTGGTACCCTTAAAGTAGATACATGATATGGAGGCGGATGATATGTTTCAAATTGGTGATAACATTGTTTATCCAATGCACGGAGCAGGTATAATTGAAGCCATAGAAGAAAAAGAATTTTCTGATGAAAAACAACAGTATTATGTGATTAATATGTCAATCAGTCATATGAAAGTGATGATTCCAACACGGAAAATATCGGGTTCACGCATTAGACCTGTTACAGATATACTGGCATTAAACAATGTGATGGACATTTTCCAGCATGGCGAATCAGTTCAAATACCGACATGGAAAGAACGGCATACAATTAATACAAACAAAATAAAAACGGGTAGCATCCAAGACGGTGCTGAAGTTGTACGTGACCTGATGCGTATGAAAAAAGAGAAAGCACTAAATGCAAGTGAAAAGAAAATGCTAGATGATGCCCATGAATTTTTGCTAAGTGAATTAGAGGTCATCGAAGGGATTACAGAAAAACAAATCAAAAGTTTCTGTTAAGAACTCTGCCGCTCTTTTGGGCATCCCTCACCATTTTTGAATTCAAGTTCTCTGATCCACCCTTCAATTAATGAAAGAAAAAAGAATTTATTTAGGCAAATTCCGCATATTGTAAATCCAATATGCTATACTGTTGATAAACCTTTGAAGCATGAATTTTTTTACGATTACCTTGTAACATCTCCCTACTTGTACGCTGAGTAGGGTTTTTTATTGAAGAAATAAATGAAAGCACAAAAAAAACAGGCTCTCTACAGAGAACCTGTTTTATAAAAATGAAGATTAAGCAGTTTTTTGAACGTTAGCAGCTTGAGCTCCACGAGAACCTTGCTCTACGTCAAAAGTTACTTTTTGACCTTCGTCTAAAGATTTGAATCCGTCACCTTGGATAGCTGAGAAATGTACGAATACATCGTCTCCTTCTTCACGTTCGATAAATCCAAAACCTTTTTCTGCGTTAAACCATTTTACTGTACCTTGTTCCATGTTTGTTGCCTCCTAGTGCGTTATCACACAATGTATTATACTATCCTTGCCCAAAGTATCCTCAAGACGAAAAGTCTTTCTTCATGCTATCCTTTACGCCGAACAAAAATAATTAATCTTATTGTAACATGATTCGGAAATAATTGCAATTTTTAAATGTGTAAGGTCAAAAAATTGAGAATAGCTATTATAAAAAGTATTATAAAAAATTTGAGTTCAACATATCTTCTTTTTTAGATAACTATCTAACTTGTGCTAATGAAGATGTCCTTGATACTTGGAGCATTGATAGGAGGATGACTAACACGTAGTTATTATATTAAGCGCTTCTTTACTACTTTGCAGCGTATTAATGGCTACGTTCTAAAACTTTGCTTTTCGAAAAACTACCCCTACAAGCACAATACGTTATCAAAGATTTAGTCATCCACAACAGAAAACTTAAAAAAGAAAGCCCTTTTCCTCGAATAAGGATAGAGCTTTCTAAAGTTTTTTATTTATTCAGTTAAGATTTAACTTCTTTATTTTTATCAATATATAAGGTTACTATAACGCTAAATATGCTAATTAAAGTTCCTGCAATAGAAACAACAATAGTCAAAAAGCCGTTCGGAATAAAAAACCCTATTGGAATGAGCCCCAGAAAGGAAAGAACAATAAAACATTGGTATACACCAGATATAACCCTTACAACAAAATTACTAAAAAAAGACATAATTAACGGAGGAATGAATAAAAATGCAACTATTCCCATTGATATCATTAAGATACGAGGTTCATCAAATGAAATGACATTATCCCCAGGAGAATTTTTGGCAGCTACTAGCACTAATACTATGGACATAATTAATGTGAGCAAAATCAAAAAAAACCTTTTTAACATTATCATAACTCCTTTTTCGATAAATACTTGAAAAACCATAACCATTTTATGTTATTTAATTGAAGTATATGCAGTCAATTAGCAGAAATAATCTTATTACTTTATATCTTAAGGTTACACTAAACTTTTTATCTTCCTTAATACATTTAACATAAATGATCCAAATGTTAATTAAAATCAATCATAAAGAGATACAAAAATTTATTTAGTCAACCAATTTTTGGGCTGACACAAATCGCCTGTATTTATCATGGTTACGCATTAATTGGTCATGAGTTCCTTTACCAGTAATTACTCCTTGGTCTAAGAATATGATCTGATCTGCTTTTTTAATAGTTGCTAATCTGTGAGCTATTATTACTGTGGTTCTTTTTTTCATTAATTCTTCTAGTGAATCTTGTATTTTCCTCTCACTCTCACTATCCAAACTTGCTGTTGCTTCATCCAATAATAGGATATCAGGGTCTTTAATAAAGTTTCTTGCAATGTCAATTCGTTGACGTTGACCTCCTGACAACTTTAATCCTTTTTCTCCAATTATTGTATCATACCCTTTGTCTAACAAAGTAACAAATTCGTGGCAATTAGACAATTGAGAATATTTTATGATTTCTTCTTCACTAATTTCTTTTTTAATGCCGTACACTATATTATCTTTTATCGTGCCATTTATCATCGCGTTAGTTTGCATTACGTAGCCAATTTTATTTCGCCAATCTGATAGATTAAATTCATTAATGGGTATTCCTCCAAGTGATATGCTCCCATTGCTCAAAGGCAATTCATATAATCGTGCAATTAAATTGAAAATAGTACTTTTACCAGAACCAGACGGACCTACAAAAGCAGTAACCTTTCTACTTGGGATATCAAAAGTTATTTTATTCAAAATCTGTTTATCATCAAACTTGAAACTAACGCTTGAAAATTTCAAATTTCTATTTCTGAAATCAATATTTGAAACATGTCTATTAGAATCTAGTTCTTCTTTATGTTCGAGTAATATTTCGCTCAATCTCTGGCTAGCTCCTATCGCTCGTTGGTAATCCGTAAGTAGAGTTGAAAAATTAGTAAGAGGGCCAGATAATTGTATTACATAGAAAATCATAGCTACTAGAGTACCTGCAGATATTGCCCCCGTTGAAACCCTTATACCACCAAATCCCAGAATAATTCCTATAGTCAGTAAAAGAATAAAGCTAGTTAATGGTTGTATAATTGAAATGATTTTGGCTTCTTTTAACCCTAATTTATATATTTCAAAAAGATTACTATGAGCATTTTTTAATTCTAAACTTTCAGTATTTGATATCTTTACTAAACGTATTTCGGTTAAGACACGACCTAATAATCCGCTAAAGCTAGCTGCTTCTGATTGTGCTGCTTTTGAGATTTTTCTCACCATTCCCCCTAAAGGTATAATTATGGCTAAAAATATAGGCACTATAATAAGTGTTATTAGAGTCATTTGCCAATCCATTCTCAATAAGATAATAATAGAGCCTAAAACAGTTATTATAGAAGGGATTATATTCGGTAATTTTTGAGATACAAAAGCGTTGATAACATTAGTATCTTCTGTGATACGACTCATTATTGAACCACTCTCATTATTATCAAAGAAAGGGGTTTTTAATTTTATTATATGCTCCCACAGCATATAACGAATTGCCATAATCATTTTTTCTCCAATTTTACTGAGCAAATATAAACCAATACCACTCAAGACCGCATTTATTAGAAACATACATAAAAAAAGCGCTATAAATCCCAAATTAAAAGTATTCTCAGAAAATTTATCAACAACTTTACCAGTAAATAGAGGTATAAACAAACCACTAATACTCCCTACAGATGAAATAGTTATAGCAAATAAAATTAATAATAATGGCAGTTTTATTTTACGTAATAAAAATAATAAGGGATTTTTAGGTTTCATAATAATATCCTTTCTGCTATAGACTATCCACATTCACCACAAAGTATCTATCTTACATTTCAATCAATAGTCATAAATAAAAAATTAAGAGTTAGACTCATATATATTAATGTTCATCACAGGTAGCTCCATATAATTAGTATTTTTTATATTACGATTAACTATCCTAATGAACCAGAACCAGAAAATATATCATTTGATAAATGATACCTCAAACCCAGATGTGTATATTTCTTTTCAATAGAATATGTATATATTTCTAACGTCTTTATGTAATCGCCATTTGTACTATGACTATAATCTTGATCAATATATTATCACGTAGTTCCTCTAAACAAACCACAATTATAAAAATATATTGTCTAATGTTGCCTGGAAGAACTCATAAAATTGTTTGACGAGATACAATATTTAAAGTATCTTAAATCAATATTTACAATCGGTCAACAGGTTAATTATTGCGTAAATCTGCACTGATGATGCTTACAGGAAGGTTGATTAAACAGAAGTTATACTAGCTGAAGATATAAGAGATTGACCTTCAATAGTTACTGTTGTTCCTACAGTATATAACGAACGAATATCTGAATTTTGAAACTTCACGATATTTCCAATTTTCTCTTTTTTGATATTTATGCCAACTTCTTTTTTGAATAGTATAAAGAAAGAGAGGAGACTTACCTCTCTTTTGTTAAGATAATTTTTCCGAAAATTTATTAGTTACCACAGAAATACAAACTTATTGTGCTGATCTTATCGCAACCTAAACTTACCGATGACCTTCCTTTTAATAGCGTAACCTCTTTATCAAGTGCTTTGTGCTGAAGTAATAGTAGCTTTTTCATTGTTTCATCCCCTTTAAGTGTAATTAGTTACCACAGAAATACAAACTTATTGTGCTGATCTTATCGCAACCTAAACTTACCGATGACTTACCTTTTAATAGCGTAACCTCTTTATCAAGTGCTTTGTGCTGAAGTAATAGTAGCTTTTTCATTGTTTCACCTCCTTTAAGGGTAACTTAATTAGCGCAGAGAAATAGACTCACTGTACTGATTTTGCCGCAGCCTAAACTTATTGATGACCTACCTTTTAATAGCGTAACCTCTTTATCAAGTGCTTTGTGCTGAAGTGATAATAATTTTTTCATTTATTTCACCTCCTTTATTGGACTTCTCTACTTCAAAGAGATTTAATTTATTATCTTTAGGCAACGGCAACCAACTATTCCATTTGTCATTATCTATATCAGAAAGTGCGAGAAGTAAACCACTATTCCCAGTTTGTAAGTCTAAAGATAAACGATAACCATACTCTCCTGGGCTCAAAATCCCCTCGTCTCGCTTATAAAGGAGATAATTACCAAGTGCTCTTATACTGTATTCTAACGAGCCTGAATCTAGCTCCTCACATTTCATTGCGTTAGCAAGAATAATCATTCCTCCCACACCCCGAAAGATGCCGCTAGCAAATGTGCTGTATAAGTCTGTAACATTTGCTAGCTTTTTGAACAATTCCGCATTAGTTTCTGTCATAAAATTAGGGAGATTCTTGTTGAACTCTAGCATAATTAATGCTATACCAGCTGCACCTTCTCCAAGATACGGTATTAACCTTTTATAGCCCAATGAGTGTTCTTTTATTTGTGCTAATTCTAATTTAGAATCAATTTCAATGTTTTGGCTTATTTCTTTACTAAAAATTTCACCAGCCAGTTTTATTATTCTTCTATTATTTGTCACCTTTCCTAGCATTAGAAGATATAAGCTGACTCCAGACCAACCATTTAACAAACCATATGGCATTGCATAAGGATCACTTACTGTAATGGGAGAGCCTTTTTTATAGGCATCTATTATTCTGTTTCCTATTTTTATTGAGCGATCTAGAAAATCTTTTTTCTGTGTAATGTTATAAAAAGCTAGGTAGTTCAATCCAATTCCAGCCAATCCAGAAAACAGTGTTAAATCTGAATCTTCTTTATCTGGTAAGGGTATTGTATTTAATATTTTAATTGCTTCTTCTTTATAACCAATATCGTATAATACAGTTGTAATACCAGAGACACCGTTAAATAAACCTAATGGGAAATTCTTATATTCTTCCGTGTCTACTTTTAACATTGCCTCTAATACATGATCAACCCATTGATAAACTGAATCGGAAAGAGACCCTGTCCTATCTAAAGCCATTATTCCACCAAATCCTCCATTAGCAATTGATAGACTTCCTATTTTTTCAATAAATTGCCTAATATCTCCTGATATTAAACTTTTAGATTCAGGTTTTAAATTACTTATAATTCCATTCCTTAAGCCTTCTGTTATCTCTTTAATATTCTTATAGTTTATTTCCATTGGTGGTATTAATAAATTAGAAGCTTCCCTTAATTTTTTAATGGTTGGCAAGGTATTTTCTTGGATCTCTTTAATTTTGTGTAAAACTGCATCACCAAAATTCTCTCCAATCCATTTATCCTGACTTTTTTCAATATCAATTGACAAATCAGATAAATTTTCTATTGGTAAAAATAAAAACCGGCAAATTCTAAGTAATGCAAACCAATCTGCTTGTTCAAAGGTTTCTGCTTGATCCGTAACATAACCCGGAGTCATTAAAGCGGGGGTGTATTTACTGTCGGGAGTTACGGCAGTTTCTAAATCTATTAATTTTATTGAGAAATCTTCTAATATCAATACATTATTTGGCTGTAAATCTCCGAGTGCAATATTACTCTTATGAAGATCTTTTAAAGCATCCATCAACTGATCTATCACATTCAACATGCGTTCCATATAGATATCTTTATCTTCTTTATATGAAAATGGAAAGTTTTGCGATACATATTCCATAAGAGAAATCCCTGAGACATGTTCCTCAATTAAATAGTTATTTTCCCAAATTTCAAAGTAATCATGAAAATCAACTATGTAAGGCTTCTCACTTAATTGCTTTATTGTTTCAGCCTCTTTATAAATTCGTTTAAAACCATCTAGTTTCAATCGATCCAAACCCGAGCCAAGCCTTCCTTCCTTCATTACAAACGTTTCCCCATTTTTTTCAACCTTATATACTCCTCCACCGTTACTGAAATGCAGTGCAGAAATAACATTATATGAATCAAACTTTGAAGTATCTTCTTTATCAAGTTCTGCGTCAACTTTTTTAGTCATCATTTGTATTTCTATGGGTTCTTCAATAAAATCCGGAACTTCATAATATGGAGCACGAACATCTGGAATAAATGTGCCATCAGGTCGTTGAATTGCTGGAACATTTTGTCCATCTTTATTTACAGTCATAGATACAAACGCTCCAAATCGGAAAAAGACATTTGAATATTTCCAGCGCTTATCATTTAATATATAAGGGCCTTTTTTTAAGGCTTTTGTCAAATTATCTAAATCTGAGAGTAACGTTAGAAAAGTTATTTTGTTATAAGGATAAATTGTAATGAATTTACCAGAAGATGCTCTATCTCCATTTTTGGAATTTTTAAATAATAATTGCCTCTCATTAGGAACAAATTTAAAGGACACTTTATTTCTTATGAGATATGGAATGACGATATCTAAAGTCTTTTGTGCCTCATCAATATCTGTTGTAATATGTATTTTCCAACCTTGTTTTGGCATTTTTTCCTTTGTATAAATACAATACCTCCAATTAATATCCATGTTTTGTTTCCACTCTTCTTTATTTAAGGTAGGTATACTATATTTGTTTACTAATTTATTCGGTGTTACCAGTTCATAAAATAAATTACCTGGACTCATAAACTCAATGTATCTTAAATCCATTAAAATCCCTCACTTTAGGCTAGAATAATTTTCTGCTCGCTTGTCAATAACGTATTAAGTATTCTTTCTGTATCTTTAGTCCAAACAGAAGCCCAAACCATATTTTTAAAACTATTAATTTTTGCAGATGTAACACCAAACTGAAATTTTTCATTATTAATTTCAAAAAACCAAGGACCTCCAGATATTCCATGTTTAAGTTTAGAACGTATTCCAACAAGCTGTTCATCTGTAAAAAGTGTTAAATCTAAATCACCTTTGGAATATTTCTTCTGAGATTTAAAAAGTGAGATGGGGTAACCAGCTAATGTAACCACCCTATTATGCACTTCGATATCCTCACTAAAATCAAACTTAGGGATAAAAGCAACCTTCTTCATTTCTTGAGTCAAATTAACTCTTCCAAAGGCATAATCATAAGTTAACCTATGAGTCCTAATCCATTTTTCAGGTATTACTAAATTTTGCACTTCATAAGACTGTTTTTCCCCTTGTTTCTCTACTTCTATTGATATGTTATTAGCTAATTCATTACTCCCCAGGTCGTATAGACAGTGAGCTGCAGTAGCAATAAAGTATTCACCTTTGTATATGATAATAGATGCGCTAGCTAATGATTTCGCCTGTGATTCACCTAATTTATAACTAAGTTTACATATATTACCCATGACTTATTACCTTTCTATGACTTTTTATACAATTTAAGTTATTTATATTGTAATACTCTATGGTAAATATTACAATAGTTAAAAGTGAATTTTCACTTTTTTTATAAAATCATAATCTAAAAGGAGGTGTTATAAATGTCCGATAAGATTTTATCATTACAAAAATTATCTACAAAAAAAAGTGACAACCCTGACAGAAAATCGGTTCTTAGCATTTTTATTTGTGAAGGTGGTAAAGGTAGCTCAGTAAGTCTATACGCTTGTACTTCTATAGTTGGTTCTTAATATAGGTTTACATTTTGTTCACTTCTTCACAATCTTTCAAAGAAATAGGAGGTGAAACATTATGAGAAAAATTCTTTCACTACAGAAGCTTTATGAAACAGATATATCTAAGATTAAAAAAAACCAATCCAATGTAAGTATTGGATGTTTAGGCAGAAGTAACATAAGTTTGTTTATTTGTTAATTAATAGTTGAGGTTATTTCATCTTGCTGTCCTTAAAATTTTTTAAGGGCAGCTTCTTTATAACCCTTTCCTTTTAGGATACAAATTAATTAGTTTGTTAGTTGAGTTTTAAAACATAATAATGATCTATCCAATGAATAGATGAAATTTCTATTTGCTCTTTTCATATTCTCTCATCAACAAACAAGTTGTCCTAGTTTTACACAAGGTTTTATAGTAGCAGTTCTTAAATAGAAAATAGAGTTTAAATCAATATGTTTTCACATTTTAGGAGTTATTTGCGATAGCTTTCTTAATAAAAAAGAGCACAAAAATGTTCTGATTTTATCTTTACTTTCCTTGACTAGTCGTTTAACTTTCTTCTTTTTGTGTCTGTAATCATTTTCAAGTCGATTTCAAAAATTGGAATCATATTGCAGCAATCTTGTTTTCTTAGTATTTTTTATTTTTAATGTAATATCTTAAAATTGTCCGATTTTTAGTTGAAGATTTGAACAAATAAATAATTTCTAATTGAAAAATATTTGATTAGAAAATTTCGAGAATGTATAATAATTCTAAAGGAAGATTTTGAAATTAAAAATTGAGTTTAAAATAAAACAAGATAAAAAATAAACTTTCTGAAATTGATACATCATTAATTGAATAATTTTGGTAATTTTAAATAGTTACAATTTTAGAGTTCTGAATTTTCATGTTGAACGCTAAATATTTTATTTGTCCCTTTCATAGGTTTTAATTGTGCAATTTAAATATAATTGGTTAAATTTTGGAGAATATTATTAGCAATTTAAAAATTATTATTCTTTTTAACGATTTAAATTTACTTAAAATAATTGAAATTTTGAAGGGTTTGAGTATGCTAAATGTGTTAATATCACAATTTTTGGTAGATAAAATTTTTCTCTGAGTAGAAATTTTTTCATTTTTAGTGTTTCCCATATAAAATTAATATTTATTTTTAACGTTTTTTTTTAAATAATTCAATTCATTTGTTGATTTTAGAAAAATTTGTCTCGTCAGCTTTAGAGTTAAATTATAATTTTGTTATGTGATAACAATTTAAAATTCTAGAATTTCATAAGCTTTAACTTTGAAAGATTCAATTTAGTTTTAAATTATAAGTAATACAATTTCAATTTCTCTGAATTTTAAATGATGTATTTTCCAAAATTCGAATCTTAAAATATTCAATTTTTTACGTTTTGACATTTTCCTATTTTCAAAATTTGAATCCGCAATAATTCAATTTCGTGATTCTTCAATTTAAAAAAATGTTAAATTTTTAGAGCTTCGACTTAGAAATTGCACAATATCAATCAACTCCTTTTTCTAATTAAATTGTCTAAACTCGTTCTATATATATTTTTTTTTCAGAGGTTTTCTGTTAGAAATTATTAATTATTGTTTTAAAAACGTTTAAATCACAATATTGAAAAATTTGTTTCATAACGGATTTTTAAATTGTTTATGTGATTCAAAGTCAACAGATTTCTTGCCAAAAAGTTTGCTGATGCTTATAGAGTATATATTTTTTTCTAAACCGGGAGAAATCACGAATATTTACCGGGAGAACCGAGAGAAAGCCGGGAGACAAAAATTCAAAAAATAGTGGCCACCCTGTGTTTACAACGAACGGAACGTTCTTCCTAAGGCAATGTTTGAAAAACGTGTCCTGTTCCGATGTTCGTCTGGTTCGTATCTAGGTCCGAATATTTAAACCGACATGGCCGAAAAATTCTTTCCATTTTGTTCGTAATACTTTTAGAACAAAGTTTCGATCCAATCATGACTTAAATGTCAGGTAGGTACCATGTATTCAAAACAATTTTCTGAAAAAAAACTCTTTCAAAGTTTAAATTTGAATAATATCAGGATCAAACAAAAATCCAATTTATTGTTCGTACACCAGGTACTTAAAATGGTATTCTACAGGAACTCTATAAAAATATTAACTTAGGTGATATCAGGATCAACTAAAAATGTAATATCGACGACACAGTAATTTTTGTGCACCTGGTAGTTTAAATAGTATTCCACAGGATCTCTATCCAAATTTAAACTTGTGTGATATCAGATTACCTAAAAATGCTACCTCGACGACACGGTTATTGTTTGTGCTCCAGTAAGTTGAAATAGTATTCTGCAGGAATTCTATCCAAATTTGAACGTGAGTGATTTCAGGATCCACTAAAAATGAAATCTCGACGACACGGTTATTGTGCGTCCACCAGGTAGTTGAAATAGTTTTCTACAGAAACTCTATCCAAATTTAAACTTGATTGACATCAGGGTCAACTTAAAATGCAATTTAGATGGCCCAGTTATTGTTCGCCCACCAGGTAGTTAAAGTAGTATTCTACATGAACTCTATCCAAATTTAAACTTGAGTGATATCAGGATCAACTAAAAATGCAATCTCGAAGACACGGTTATTGTTCGAGCACCAGGTAGTTAAAATTGTATTCTACAGGAGCTCTCTAAAAATATTAACTTAAGTTATATCAGGATCAACTAAAAATGCAATCTTGACGACACCGTTATTGTTCGTCCACCAGATAGTTAAAATAGTTGTCTACAGGAACTCTGTAAAAATTTAAACTTGGGTGATATCAGGATCAACTAAAAATGAAATCTCGACGACACTGTTATTGTTCGTCCACCAGGTAGTTAAAATAGTTGTCTACAGGAACTTTATCCAAATTTAAACATGGGTGATATCAGGATCCACTAAAAATGCAATCTCGACGACGCAGTTATTGGTACAGGAACTCTATATAAATTTAAACTTGAGTGATATCAGGATCAACTAAAAATGCAATCTCGAAGACACGGTTATTTTTTTAGCACCAGGTAGTTGAAATGGCATTCTGCAGGAACTCTATAAAAATATTAACTTAAGTGATATTAGGATGTACCGGGCGGGCAGAGTGATTTACAGTAGTTGGCCGCCAACAACCCGAAACCGTTTTTAAAATTTTCTTCAAGTTATTAACACTTTTTTTAATTCATGAATTTTCTCATTATATATATTTTATAATTATAAATTATATACTAATATACTGTTCTGGAGTTGAATAAAATTTTTTTTCTCTCTTTTGGCGTTCCAATTTTAAACTTCTAAAAACAAAAGTTAGATATCTGAAATTATTGAAACCCACATTTTCTGAATTTCTAACTTTTACAGAGGTAATTTCAAAATTTTTTGAGTTTTTAATTTTTAATCCCTTTCAGCTGCTCTACTTGATAGCCTAGTCGCACGTATGAACGGAAGTTCAGCAGGCATTTAAAACTGAAATCTGAGTAGCTTTAAACAAGCGGCACTGAAACGGCACTGGCCAGTGCCTTTTGAGTGCCGTTTCATTGCCGTTCAATCGGCAGGGTAGAGCATCCTATTGTAGAGAAACCTTTAGTATGTATAGTTTGTCTTGAAAAATTTATTTTTTTATTATTTTTTATTGTAAATGGTTACGGAATAATTAAATATCAGACTTGGGGTTAGTGTGATAATTGCCCCCCCCCCCCATTGTGAAATACGAAAATCTGTAAACAGTTCAAGATCAGTGAAACATGTTTTTTTTTAAATATAAATATAAGTAAATAATTTAATAAGATTTATACAGTTGCACATACGAATAATGTTAAGACAATTTATAAGTCCAGCTATGACTGATCTCGGTTCCAGTTCTATCCCCCCCCCCCTTATTAACCGAAGTTTGGTGGGACTGACATTATAACTACTCTCCACCCTACGACGACTAACTACTTAATTGTGGACATGATTTCGATTCGCAAAATAAATTTCTCACATAAAGGTGATAGTTGGACGTACACTTTAAAAAACGAATAATACAAGCAATAAAATAGCCTCGGAATAGACTGAAACTTTGATTGACGAAAGGCATGCACACGGTAAAGGTAAAGGTTGAGTTTCAGGCGATGAACGGAGACTAGGTGTTTGGAATGCTAGAGGAGTGAACGATCTTAAGATAAGAGAATTACGAGAAACTATGCGCGTAAGGAAGCTAGATATTTTATGCGTACCTAAAACAAAGAAGAAGGGAAGCTATATTAGAAACATAGAAAATGTGTTATTAAAAGGCGTACTTGAAATATGGTCAGGAGTAGATATCAAGAAACATGGATTTGTATCTCCCAGATTGTTGTGGATTAGAATGAAAGTAGGAATCTGAAGATTATTTATCATAGCGTGCCACGCCCCAGTTGATGGTGATCCGAGCGAAGTAAAAGACGCCTTTTGGGACAGTTTAAATGATACTATAAATGCTTGCGATCATGTTGAAAGAGTCATTATACTAGGAGACATGAACGGATAAGTCGGCGTCGAGCGTCAAGATACAGAAAGGGTGCTAGGTAATGTTGGGGCTCCAAGAAAAAATTATAACGTAAAAGATTAGTTAGCTTCTGCTTAGAAAATGGTAAGGCTGCTGATGTAGACAGTATTAACGCGGAAATGCTTGAATACGGTGGAGAGTACATACCTCACAGGTTGTGCGAATTGATAAATTTGTGTATCGAGATGGGAGGAGTCCCAGATACCTGGAAAAAAGCGATTTTCGTACCAATATACAAAGGAAAGGGAGATAAAAGCAACTGCAATAATTACAGAGGTATCAGCTTATTAGGTACCGTAAGTAAAATATATTCAAAAATACTTATTCGTAGCGTAATGTAAATAATAGAAGAAAAGATATGGGAAGTCCGAAGTGGGTTTATGCCACGAAGATCATGTACGGCAGACCGCAGAAAGAATGGTTAGAATGTCTAATAGAGACCCTAATTCGAAGATACATAAGAAGCCATACAAACACGAGAGCTTGCATGAAAAAATGCATGGACGTCAAGGAAGCTAGAGAAGTATGCCAGCACAGAAAAGTGTGGCGACAAATAGTTTATAAAAAGAGTGCCAGTAGAGTGAATGACGCCTGAAATAAAGACCTTGGATACTAATGGGCCCGAGTGGAGAGCCCTACATGATGACTTTGTGAGGCTCTTCACTTGGGGTGATCGCTAGAGAGATTGATCAGCAACCTGGGTCGGAGCAGTGTTGTGAATGGCTTAATGGTTTAATGAATTTGTCACTCACTATTTCAGTTTTATTGTTTGCTTCAATCATGATATTTGTCTTATCTAAATATCTAACGAAGACTCCTGTTCAATCTTTTTTGAAAATTAAATTATTCGCTCAAAAAGTCTTCTTTTTTTCTAATTTCCACTATTTTGTTGAAAATTTGTCTTTTAGAAAGGAAATTTGTTCCTTTCTATTTTAGTTTTATTTTTTACTTCAATCATGATGTTTATCTTATCTAAATTTCTAATAGAGGCTACTGTTCACTTTTTTTTTAGCAAGAAACATTCTGTAATTTGAGACAAGTACTTGTTTCGTAGACTCGTACCCAAATGATCACATATGACAAGGATGGGCATCTGTTTTACATCGCTTGAAGACTACAAACAAACGCTTCTTGTACTTTGTTGGCACACATTGAGACCCATAGTCTGATGTTCTTATTGCTTTTAATTTAGGAAAAAATTAGTATGGTTTAAAAATATTTACAAGATAAGATTATAATTTCATTTGAAATTCTAGTTTCTCTTACTGGAACATGATATAAAATCAAAATTAGGGGGATTCAAAAACTACGTTACACTGCCGGGGGAGGGGAGCAGGTTTGTTGACAATGGAAAATATAATCATGAATAACAATTTTTTGAAATAAGGAAATTAAAATTAGTGAATTTATTTTACAAGTAAAGCATCTCAATACAGACTTCACACTCTTTCCCCTATTCCTCTCTTTTCCCTATTTTCGAAGAACTTCTCTTTTTCCCCTGTTTTCAAGTAACTTCCCCTTTTTCTCGTTTTTTCGCTTAAATGCAAACTGAATTAATAGAACCTAATAAGAAAATCTAACCATTTTTCGTTGAAAGTTAATTCTTTTTAATTGAAAAGTCTATTATATTTTTGGTTTAGAATTAATCTCTTATGGTTTGAAAGTCTGCTGTTTGGTTGAAAATTTAACGGTTTTGTTGGAAAATTAATTTTCTTAACCTAAAATTTAACTACTCGAATTTTGTCTAAAAATGTATAGTTTTAAGTTTAAAATTTAACTATTTTGTGAAAAAGTCATCTTTTTCGAAAATTCAACTGTTTTGTTGAAAATTCACATTTTTGGAGAAAAAATTCGTCCCTCTGAATTTAAGTTTATTTGTTTCTATAGAAAAGATCTTGGTTGAAAATTCATTTTTCTTAGTTGAAAATCCAACTGTCTTCTAAAAAATTTCTCTTTTTGGCTTGAAGATTCAACTATTTGTTTAAAAATGTAACTGTTTATGGTTGAAGTTTAATTTTTTCTGTTTGAAAATTTGACCATTTGGTTGAGAATTTATTTTAATAGGTTAAAAATTCGACTATTCGTTTAAAAATTAAACTAATTTGTTTAAAATGCATTCCGTTTACTTGAAAAGACAACTATTTGGTTGTGAAAGCAACTGATTGGTCAATAATTTATATTTTTTTGAAAATTTGACTATTTGATTGAAAAATTATTTTGGTAGGCTTAAAATTCTGCTATGTGAATAAAAATTCAACTATTTTTTGGAAAATTTAAAGATTTTGTTTGGATATTGTATGGGTTTGTTGAGAATTCGCCTTTTTGGATAGAAAATTCGTCCCATTGGTGTGAAATTGTAATTTTTTTCGTAGAAAAATTTTTAGTTGAAAATTTATCTTTCTTTGACGAAAATTCAATATATTTTGACATGAAATCTTGAGCGTTTCATAATGAATTCAATAATATAGTATCTATATATTACTTTCATTAAAAAGAATTCATTCTCCTATTACTCCTCTATTTTCCTAAAAAAATCATCTTATTTTCCTCTCTTTGGAGAACATTTTGGGCTGTGAATTCTATTCAATTTTTTTGTATGTTTTGTGTTTTATTTCAGGCGTTTATCAAATGAAATTGAATAGCAAATTTTAATTTAAAACAGGAATTCTTCCTGTTCATCTTGATAAATATTTATTGTTTAAATAACAGATTCGTTTTTGCATTTCACGCAATTTAATTTCAAAGACTTTAATTTCAGGGATTCGTTTATTTTCTCACGCATTTTTATGAGCAGATTTTAGTATCTGACGTAAACTATCCTTGAAAACTTGACCGCACCATTTTTGTAAGATGAATACAAAGTTTCCTTGACTTTCCGAGTCAAGAATGTTGAGTTTTATTTAGGGTCTTTCATTGGGCATATAAATTTTTTCCATCCTTAAACGAGGCGGTGGTTGTAAAGTTGTAAACTATATTTTCAAAATGTGTATACTTTGTGTGGCCTTTTTAGGGTTATATGAGGTGGTCCGCGGTCAGGCCGAAACCACAGAGCGCACTATAAATATGACGGTCGATTGCAATAGGAATGGTAATTTTTACAATGTTACCTGAAATTCCCCATAGATTCAGAAATATGGGCATAGGCGCCAAAGTCAAACGAAATGTGACATAACCATTTTATTTGAGAAACCCAAGCGTCGAACCCTTCTCGAGTGACACAGGTGCAAGTTTTATTTTCACTCATTTTAACGAGTCCATCGTCCTTTTATTAGTTTTTTTAACAAGCAAATCGTCTATCGATTTACTGGATAGTGGATACTATGGGATAAATAAAACGAGGGTGTTCAACTCTTCAGATAAGACATCTATTGTATGAAAAAAAGTTATCTTTTGTAACTTTAACAATAAACCAGACTTGTCAATCTTTCAATATATATATATTTCTTTCCAATTACATAAAGTATTTTGACGCCGAGGATGATTGCGTGCATTTGATAGGTAGAATCGAATGTCTGCCTTCAAACTCGACCGTCGAAAAACTGGCTGAAATCGAGAGGTGGTTTTCTGCAGTTTTCCTATTCCCTGGCCAAACGTTCAGGCAAATGCGAGTACATCTAAATCTAATTAATTCGGACGCAGCCGCGGGTTATCACTGGTTGTGAATAAATTCATAAAGTTATATGTACTCATGTTGAAGAACTCATATGATACTTTAGCAGCAAGGATGACCCATGTGACCCTGTTTCACCGGGGTTTTAAAATAAAGGCTGATAGTACAATAGGTTTTTGACCGCAGTGCTACGGGACATAAATAAACCACCCTAACAAGAAAATAATAATAATAAATTATTTAAAAAAAGAGATTCGTGAAATCTTTCTTCAGTTAAGTATTCCAATACAAATATTAAAAATAGAGGCTCTAAAAAAGGACAATACGGCTAATATTATATATTATTTTTAATAAACATAAAAAAATACGGCCAACCTAGAATATGAAAAATTTTCATATGAAAAATATGTTAAAACAATATATAAACTCTTTTGGAACACACTTGGTTGAAAGTTGAACTACTTGATAGTTTTGGACCTTCTTGAATGACAAATCTTTTTTGGTTGAAAATTCATCTCTTTTGGTTAAATTCTACTGTTTTTTTTTAACTTCAAATATATTTTTTTGTTTGAAATATCAACTATTATATATTTCGTTGAGAATTATTATTTTTTGATTTAAAATTCAGCTATTTGGTTAAAAATTAAACTATTTTGTTAAAAATTCGTCCGTTTCGCTTGGAAGTTCAACTGTTTATTTGATAATTTTTTTTTTCGAAAATTCAACTATTTATTTGAAAACTCATCTTGCTGAGTGGAAAATTCAACTATATGGTTTCAAATTCAATTATTTTGTTGAAAATTCAACTATTTTGTTAAAAAGTCATATTTTTTTCAAAAATTCCACTGTTTTGTTTGAAAAATCTTTTTTGTAGCTAACTATTTTGTTGAACGGTTCAACTGTTCAGATAAGACATAAAGACATAAAGTCATAAAGTCATAAAGTCATAAAGCCATAAAGCCATAAAGGCATAGACCTAAAGACATAAATACATAAAGACATAAATACATATATACATAAATACATATATACATAAAGACATAAAGACATAAAGGCATAAAGGCATAAAACATAAAAACATAAATACATATATACATAAAGACATAAAGTCATAAAGACACAAATCTATTAAGACATAAAGACATAAGACGTGAAGTATTCATGAAATCCGAAATTCGTACTATCTTTCTTCAGTTAAGTATTGTAATAAAAATATTTTAAACAAGAGGCTCAGAAAGTAGAGAAAACTAGCGATTATTATTGATTATTTTAATAATTTGAAAAAAATACTCCTAGCCTAGAACAACAAATCACATTAAAAATGTGTTTGAAAAATATATAAAATCTTTTGGAATATTTCAGGGCTTTCCATCGATAAAAAATATTGAAAAATGGTAAGTCTATGACTCTAAGCCTAAGGATTAAAAAACAGGAAGTTATTGGATTATCCAAAACACATTTGTGTGTTTATAATTTTTTTTGTTTAAATAACCGGTCATTTCCTGGTTTTATTCCTGGTCAATTGTTAATTTTTTCCGGTCAATTTAATAGAGTTCAAAAAGTTTGAATGTTTTTAAACGATTTTTAAAAATTTCAAGAGATTTCTAAACATTTCAAAGATTTCTGATTTGAAACAGTGAATTTTGGAAAAAGATTATAATTCTGAGCTGGAACATCGCAGGTAATTTTTAGTCTTAATATTATAATTCTTTACGGAAAGTCCCTACCCCAAAGTCTCAATTATAATTCTCTACAAAAATTCCCTGTTCCAAGTCACAGTTTCATTTATTTCAAAAAATTCCATGTTCCGAATCAGAATATTATTTATTTACAACATTTTCTGTTATAATTCAGATAAATGTGTATTAACACAGTTTTTCTAAAATTTGGAACAAAGAAGTTTCAATTTCTAGCAAATTTTTATTTGAAAAAAAAAAGAATTCTTAAATTTAAAGAAATCCTGATTTGTAACAAGGAATTTTCAAAATCTAAACAAATTCTGACTTGGAACGGGGATGGTTTTTGCAAATTCCCTTTTTATAAATCAGAATTAAAATTATTTTCCGTAATTTCTGGTTCCTTGTTCACTTTTTTGAAATTCACGTCGATTGTATTTTTTTTTGACATTATAATTATCACAACAATTGTATAAAAACCAACGGGAATTTCGCAAAAGTGGAAGTAGAACTAATAAAAGTACAAAAGTTACATAATCGCCGCCCTGTTCCAAAATCAAAACTATAATTCTTTACTGAAATTTTTATTATATTTAGTTTATTTATTATTTTGTTCTCCGTCTAAGCTGAAAATTACAAATTTTTAAAAAACATTCTCTATACCAAATCCAAATTAATTTTCTTCTGTAATTTCTTTTCCAAATCAGAATTATACATATTTATTTACAAAAGTTTCTCTCATAATTTACAAATCCATACTTATGCTTGACCAAAAAATCTTTAAAAAATCAGGTACAACCATATATACGTATAAAAGGATTTTAGATTATTTGCACATAAATTTTTTATCTACAATAGTTTCTTTGCAAAAAATATTGTTCGAACAATTTTTATAAACAATCTTTCACAACAGCGTTAAGTAATTATAAAAATTGTCAAAAAACGAGGCACACTATGTGAAGCTCATGATTGATGAAACTTTAATTCATGTTCCCAGTTATCGTTTACCGTTCGTTTAAAATTTAAGCTATAGATTTTTTAGATTGATCTAGAGTTCTCGTGTTATTTATTTAAATGACCTCTCACAACTTCTCACGTTTGAAAAAAAGTTTATAGCCCCTTCTTCAAACGAGAAATCAAGTTTCAAAGTCTTCAGCCACACTCAAAAAAAATCCTGGTTCAACCAACTAAATAGAATAGAATGTTAAATATGCCCTTAATATAAATTCTAGTTAAAAGTATCAGAACATTCTGGATGAAAATTTTCTGGATAATGTTATCAGAAATTCGGGTAACTATAACCAGAATTATTGATTAGGTTATAACCAGAAATATTTATTAGACAGTTTTCTGGTAGCTTATGAATATTGAATACAACGTTCTGGTCAGCATGACCAGATATTCTGGTAAGCTTAACCAGGTATTTTGGTACCCCGATTTCCGACAATCGAATTTTGATCCTTTTCTACCTTCATGAACTCTTCCTAATTACTGTTGATGCATTTTGTTTCTGAAACTCTTCATTAGGGCTATTTATTACATATTTTATATAATATGCACTTAGATCACTTGGTCAATACCAAAATTCTCGAACATTCACTTGTTTGCTTATTGTCTACAATGTTAATATTTTCGAGAATATTTTTCAAAGACACCCAAAATATATGTGCATAATAGATAACGCGCAGCTTTTTCTTATAATACAACTAAATTCACTGCTCACTATAATTATTTATACTTATATAACTGAAAATACATCAAACAAATCGCGGTTATTCGAGAATTGGACATTGACGACACAGCGTGACACGATACATCCAGCAAGACACTTCTGTTACCAGAACTATTAACGAGAATAGTTTTAATCAGAAAAATCAATCAGGTTTAATTAACTAGAATATTCTGGAATATTAATCATAATTTCTGATTGAAATAACTAGATTTTTTCAAACCAGAAACGTCTAGTAACTTTAATTGGAACTTTCTTTTAGTGTATAAGATAGAGGAATTTCAAGACTGTGAAGAGGAAAATTACGATTGACGGTTGTAATTAGAAGTTCATCAAGTAATAGATATGCTGGGTCATACCATTGAAATGGGGTGGTATTTATTATTCAAGGTGATTGGTCCTGCTCTAAGGGTGGGCGGGTCTTGACCACTAATAGTTCAGCAAAGGTAGGATGAAACTTGGAAAGGTGGAGGCAAACCACAGGTGCGGGACGCTCGCTTCATGGATCCAATGGTCTCCCTATATACCTTTCTCTAATAGTCTAATCCTCTAATAATAGGAACACTCCTGCCGAATATAATTAATATCTTACAAACAAGATTCCGGTGCGAGTTGGCAGTTCTAAACACTAACACATACCGTTAAACGGGGTAATTTCGGACATATGGGGTAAATTCGGACATTCTTAAATTGATAGTTTTAATTACATAAGGTGATTTTAACCAGAATCTGAAATCAGTTTAAGCCTTAACTGGTTCTAGATTCTGGTTAAAACCACCTTAAGTAATTTAAACTATCAATTTAGGAATGTCCAAATTTACCCCACATGTCCGAAATTACACCATTTGACGGTACTATATTGTCTATATCAAATATGTTGAAGGCACTGTCTAGTATTACGGAATATTCCGTAAGATTAACTGGTCGCGTGTGCCACTAAGGCTAATATTACGGAAAATTTCATATAACTAGAGAGACCACATATATGGAATGGTAATAATAGTCTTATAGATGAAATTCCTAAAAGTCAGAGACCGGGTACAATTGTAGTCTTAAAAATTAGCAAAAAAGTTTGAAAGAGAGACATTTTATTGTCTTTTTTGTAATGTACTTTTCGGCCAACAAATGTTTTATTAAAAAATTAGGCTCATAGTGATAAAAAGGTTTCTTCCAATTAAAAAAATATTTCCTCTGATATCGGTCATAGAAATTTGTTTTCAATTCATGAACTAAAGTGCTGTGTGTGTCCTGCAAAATTAACTTATTTTTCAAGCAAAATTTACAGTTTTCTAAACGAACATTTTTGAAGTATTAAAGATGAACTTCAATACTTACTATCAACTATTACTGCTATTATTGCCGTGGGATTCTTATGGTACGAACAGCGGGACCTAAAAAAGGGATTAAATTTCGACAAAAATTGTCAAATTTTTTTAGTACATGCATAGACACTGCTTTAAACAAAAGGTGTTTAGTCCAAAATTCAAAATATTGTAGGCCCTGTATTCAATTCTAGAATATATGTTAGATTCAAGAGAATTTTCTTTGTTTCCAATATATCAATCCAATGTCCAATTTTATCATCGAAATACATATACTTTACCATCAAACAATTCAAGTAATTACTATAGGTAATATAGTAATACTATAGGTCAAATTTATGCAGAAATGAAAAAAAAGTTGAAACAATCGACAACTTTCCACTTTTTGCATTGACATGACAGTTTGAGCAAAGAAAACTTCAAAACACTGCTTTCACCAAATCATTCAAAATTGTTAGCCTGTGTTTTTGTAGAAAACAATCTAATACTTAACTTTTTGTAAGCCTAGAGTATTTAAATCAAAATTAAAAATCTCCTGGATCATTTTTACTCTTTTCGTGAGTTGTATGAGTGCTGCAAAAAATCAATTCTCTTAAATACAAAAGATATGGCAGAAGAACAGTCAATAGCTTTTGTCCTTTTTCATTTTAAAAATGAATGACTGCTAAAATAGAATTATTTGTTAGACTCTCGATTCTCATTTGTATACTATAAATTTTATAGCCATTATATTCGACCCATGATTCAAATTCAATACCTATATGGTTGATTGACAAAAAGTTGGCCACTTTAAGTCCAAGTCATTTTCCATTTTTCCTCTATATAATAATTTTATTTTAAAAATCATTTCAAAATAATAACACCATTTTTTAGATATTTGATATTCACAGATAGTAGTGTTCAATATTTTGTGATGGAGGATTTTAAAAATCATTTTAAAGTTTGTATGGTCATGTTGCATTGCTATTTTAGGATAAAACTGGAAAATAATTATTCAAACATTCAAACTATATTCATAATGTCAGCTAAAATGGTTACCTTTTATACTTACGAAGATTTTTGTACCGTTGAAAAGTGATTTATCGACATTGATTCCCAATAACAGTTAATAATGATCACCATTTTATACAATATTTTTTATAAAATATAGGGCAACGCTCCATATAATTTTGCCATACTATAAAATGAGATCATTTCTTGAATCGCTGAAGTCAAAATGAAATAAATCGTGAAAATATTTTTTTGTTTTGTTTTATCATAGTCGCATGTCCTGTCGCCTCTTTTTATATTTTCATACTCTCTTTGGGTATCCTTAGTTGAAAAAAATATTTTAAGCGGTTTGGAAATTCCTTTGCTTTTTAACTCATATTGCCTAAAATGGTCAAATTTTTGGAAATCACCCATGTATTATTACATGAGAACTGAAAAAAGACTTATATTCATATTAGATTATATCACAAGATAGATAGTAAAGTATAAAAGAAATCTATTTTTGAATGAAATGATTAATTTTAAAAACGAGCAGTAATTTTCTCTTCTGCTCCATGAATAATAAAAAGATTGCTGTCACAACTTAATAAAAAAGTAACTCAATTTGCACAAGTTTTATTGTTTTATAATTTTTCTTGAATTTAAAGGAAAACTTAATGCTGACATGGTGAGTGGTGAGGAGAAGAGAAAATACTATTTGTCAGAAATTATATTATTAACTTAGAAAAAAATGAGCAATAATGGAATAAAAGATAAAGTTGGAATAATCTTCAAAAATAAAGATAATAAAATCCGTTTATTAGCAGATATAGCATGAATATGCTAAATATTAAGGTGTATGCATACAATTAAGTTCCGGCACAGGAAAAGCAAAGTTTAATTTTGGATAACAAAGGAACGGCATCAAACCAAAATTGAACAATACTGAGCAATACTAATATTGAAAGCAATTCAATTGTTTTCAGTTTTAGCATTGATGAAGGGAGTGAACATGACTAAACTTCAAAATGAGGTTGTAATAAGAAAATGACCTGAAACAGGTATACGAAACTACAATTTTTGCACTGAAACCCCTAAGATTAGGGTTAGTAATGCCACAATGGTTATAATTGGCTACAAATTGTGTTGGGTAATAAACAGCTTGTTGAAAGTCACCCATAAATTAATTAATTTGTGCGGTATAGCCTATTAACCAATATTATTGTAAGCTCTTGAAAATATTTGGGTACAACATAATGGGACCAGATTTAAAAGCCCATTTTCGGTTTACAACTCTTGGATTGTTTATGGGCCTGTAAACTAATTGTATTGATGGTTCAAGAAATTACAACCCACAGGTAATATTTTGCACATCTGCCAGAATTTAAAGGAGGTATATAATGTAAGAAAATTCCAATATCGTAAACTGAAATTACAGTAACTTCTTCGTAAACCCAATATAAACAAAAGGCCTTCGGGAGTGGAAAATTTTGAAGTGTCACCAATCTTCAATCTTCAATCCAATTATTAAATAGTGCAAAGCACCATTTTCTATTAATATCTCGAATCCATCGCAATATCGAAACTATTTTTGTCGGGGAACCCGTGTTTATGAGAAATGTAATGTTGGCTAAATAATATATTCAATAATAATAATCATAATGGTAATGATAATATTAATTAATGGAACAAAGGTGCCTGGCACTTTGATATAAAAAAATGTAATGTGTAGATTTTTGAAGATTAAAAAAAAGAACTTTTTTAAGAACTTTAAAATGTTTCATGAATGTCACATTTTTATGCATAATAGAACTGATGAAAATTTAAGAATTATCAATTAAAAATTTTATTATCACATTTTAAGACAAAATAATAAATTTTCAATAAAAAACTGCTACAATAGACCAAAAAATACGAATTTTCAACAAACAAAACAAAAAATGAATTTTCAACTAGAAAAGATGAGTTTTTAACAAAAAATAGAATAGTTTAATTTGCAGTTAGAGAAATAAGTTTTCAAGCAAATAATATAAATTGTCAACGAAATAGTTCTAATTTCAAGCAAAATGATGAATTTTCAACCAAAAAGATTAAATTACAGATTGAATTTTAGTTATATTTTTAATTAAAAATAATTTTCAATTAGAAAAACTAATTTGCAACCAATGAAATGAAATTTCAACCAAAAAAATGTATTTTATACCAAAAACGATAATTTTCTACCAAAAAAGACAAATTTTCAACAAAATAAACGAATTTTCAACAAAAAATAGAATCGTTTAATTTCAAGTTGGAGAAATAAGTTTTTAACTAAGTAAAATAAATGTTCAACAAATTATTTGAATTTTCAACCGAACAGATGAATTTTCAAAACAGAAGGTTGAATGTCCATAAGAAAAAAATTTCGACAAATAATGAAATTTTTAATTTTTAACCAAAAGGGATAATTTTCTACCCCAAAAAGAACAATTTTCAATCAAATAGATGAATTTTCAACTGAAAAAGATAAATTTTCAACAAAAAATAGAATAGTTTTATTTTAAGTCCGAGAAATAAGTTTTTAACCAAGTAAAATAAATTTTCAACAAAATAGTTAAATTTTCAACTAAACAGATGAATTTTCTTCGAAACAATTAAATGTCAATAAATAAAAAAAGGACAAAAAATTTTGAATTGAAAAAAATTAATTTTCAACAAAATACATGAATTTTCAACCGAAAATTTCAATTCTTAATTGAATTTTTAACGCAATAGTTGAATTTGTAACCAAATAGTTCAATTTTCAATTGAAAAAGATAAATGTTTAATGTTCAACCAAACATGGAATAGTTAGATTTTCAGTTAAAAAAGTAATTTAAAAAACGTTACCAAAATATATTTAAAACACAAAAAAAAACAGATTTTTCAACTAAAATGATGAATTCTCAACAACAAAAAAATGATTTTTTGATAAAGTAGTTCCACTTTCAACTAAGTAGCTCAATTTTAAACCAAAAAGGGTTTTTCAGTCGCAATTAACGATTAGCGAAAATCCTGTAAATGTAACCAAATAGTTATATTAGAGGGAAAATCCTGGGACTAAACTCTAAAGTCTTTACATGATTATATTATATCAGCAAGAACTGGTTTGAATACCTTGTTAATTCCATATTTTTCCGTTTTTCTTTCCATGAGGTATTCATCTTGAAAAATATAGAAAAACCTCTGAAGTGTAAAGTTGTGAAGTGAAATTTGTCATATTACATCATACATATATTACATATTGCATCATTTTACATATCACATCATATTTCATATTACATTATTCTACATATTAAATCATACTATATATTACATCATATTACATCATATTACATCATGAACATAAATGTCACATTTTTATTACTCCTGAAATTTAAAAATAAAATTCTGATATAGAAATAAAATAATTTGATACATTTATGTGACAAATATGTCCAGAAAATTCGGTAAATGGAGCCTTATAAAAATTCAAATCAAATTCAAATAGTCGAATTAAATTCTACCTTGATGAATAGTTCAACCAAAAATATCTTGAACTTATATTTTTTTATTTTGTTCAAATGTTAAAAAAATGGTAAAAGTGCGGCGTCAGATTATTACACACGTGGAGAAATGAAAAAAATAATCGGCCACTTTTAAAGAATTGTAAGTAAGTGGAAAAATGGTGTCATTCATATTGAATTTAGTGGATTATTCTCGCTATAATAAAAAGACTTCTGTAATTCATATAAAACTTTCTAAATTCAAATAAGATTTTCTGTAAAAATTCATAACAAAATGAATGATCATTTTTTTCGATCACTTGATCTTTTTGTAGTAATAACTCCTATTACAAAATCATTTGTGAAAAAAGATTCAGTCTTTCAGGACCCCCCTAATCGAGTATTCTTCGAAACAGAAGAACTATTGAACTTTTTCAAGTTTAACCTGGTTTAACCACACAGCGAGTTTTGGGAGGAACTGCAATAAATCTCAGATGAGATCTTGCCACTTTGACATTTTCTTTAAGATTCAATCTGAAAGCAGTAGCACCTAACAATGTTAAAAGTTTCTTTGTCGGTAGCTCTTTGAAGAAAAAGAATAAAAGATAGTAAGAGATTCGATTTGTTAAAATACCACTAGAACTTAATCTTGGAACCCCGACGTGGGTTCAGATTTGCATACAAAATATTAAAATTTTTATACAACCTACAAAAGGACTTTGTTGTAATAATTTATTATTCTAGAGTCAAATTTATTTCATGATGAATCAATTTTTAAAGGAATGGTCAAGAATTATTTTGATGTGTATTTGATCGTGGTATTTATTATTTCTTCTCAAATAATTCTAGGATAATTTACCAATTATTCTTTTTTATATAAAATTAGGCTGAGGCGTTAATTATTCGGATTTTTGATTACAGAAAAATGATAAATGAGGTTGCAAAAGATTCCAGGTATTTCATTATGGAAAATCATTATACAGAAAACAATTATAGGACAATCAGCATTGGGGTAAAGAATACGAAAATATTGAAAAAATTATTGTTTAAAACATCTTTAAAATAGCTTAAAATTTAATTGAAATGAATTAAAATCTTGTGAAATCCTTTGATATCTTTGAAAATTATTTTAAATCCGTTGAAATCTTTCAAATCTGTTTAATCGATTGGAATCACTTGAAATTTGTAAAATCCGCTAAAATCTTTAAAATAATTGAAGTTCCCATAAAATCCCTTACATTTGGTAAAATTTTCGGAAATTCCTTAAAATCATCCAAAATCCTACCAACTTCGACATCCCTTAAATTTTTGATACCTCTCAAAACTCTTTGCATCCTTTTAAAAAAAAACTTAAAATCATCAAAATCCTTGAAAGTTTGTTTAATTCCTTCATATCTCTCGAAATTATTGGAATCCGTAGAAATCACTTGAAATAAATTGTAGGTTATTCCTCAAAATACAAATCATTTGAAATCCCTTGAATATAAATTAAATTAAACTTATTCATTTAAATTTTTCTACAAAAAAATTCTCCCTCCATGTCTACGAGGAAGTAAAATCTAACTATTTTTGGTTGTGAGTTAATTATTTTTGGTTGAAAAGCCTACGATTATATTTTTGGTTCAGAATTCAACTTTTTTGGTTGAAAATTATACTATTTGGTTGAAAATTTACCCATTTTGTTGAAAATTCGGTGTTTTTTTAATATATTTTTTTACTTATAATTTAACTATTCTATTTTTGATTGAAAAGCGATCGGCTTTAGTTGAAAATTCATCTATTAAATTTTTCATTTAGAATTCTTATTTTTTGGTTGAAATTTTAACTACTTTGTTAAACTTTTATTTTGTTGGTAGAAGATTTCACGATTTTCTTGAAAATTCCTTCTTCTTTGGTAGAAAATTAATCTTCTAATCTTTATGATTTCTAAATTTAACTGTTTGGTTGAAAGTTGAAATACTATATTAAAAATAATTTTATCAGTTGAAGAATGAAGATGCATCTCATTAGTTGAAAGTTTAACTATTTCATTAATTTTTTTTTTTAATTGAAAATCAACGTTTTCAACTGCAAATTTAACTATTTCATTTTTCGTTGAAAATCGATCGTTTTTAGTTTGAAATTCAACTATTTACTATTTAGTCGAAAATTCATATTTCTGGGATGAAAGTTCAACTGTCTTCTGGAAAATTCATCTTTTTGGCTATAACATTCAACTGTTTCGTTTAAAATTAATTTTTTTGGGTTGAAAATTACATTATTTTCGTAGAAATATCAACTGTTAGTTTAAAACTAACTTTTTGGTTGAAAATTACCTTTTTGATTGACAATTCATATTTTAGGGTTGAAAATTCAACTGGTTTCTAGAGAATTTTCCTTTATAGTTTGAAAATTCAACAATTCGCTTGAATTTTTTCTCTCTTTACTGAAAAATTTTTCCTGGTTGAAAATTCATCTTTTGGATTTGAAAAGTCATCTCTTTTGGCTTAATTTTTTTATTTGATCTTTTGTTCAAAAGTCATATTTTCGAGATGGATTCAACTGTTTTTTATTTAAAATTAATTTTTTTTTTGGTTGAAATATAAACTATTATATTGAAAATTTATTGAATTCAAAATTAATTTTTCTTGGTTGAAATATCAACTATTTTTGTTGAAAACTCGTATTTTTGGATAGTAAATTTGTGCATCTGGATTGACAATTAAACTGTCTTCTAAAAAAACTGATATTTTTGCCTTCAAAATTAAACTATCTGGTTAAAAATGCTACTGTTTTTGGTTGAATTTTGACGTCTTTTGCTTAAAAATTCAACCATATGGTTGAAAATTCGTATTTTTCGGTTAAAAATTCAACTATTTGGTTGACAATTCATTTTTGTAGGTCAAAAATTCAACTATATGGTTACAAATTCAACTATTTTGTTAAAAAGTAATCTTCTTTGTTCGAATATTCAACTGCTTCGTTGAAAATTCGTTTCTTTGGATTAGAAATGCATATTTTTTGGTAGAAAAGTTCTTGTTTGAAAATTCAAATGTCTTCTAAAAAAATCGTCTTTTTGGGTTAAAGATTCGAATTTACTTTTTTTTTGTATATAAATTCTATTATGGTATTCACAAAATAGTTTTAGTTCATGTTATTAATTTTTTGATTGACGGTTATATAAAATTCCATTTATATTTTGTATGTAAAAAGAGTAGGGTGCTCAGCATGACATTTTGAGGAGGGAGTAATAATATGAGTAAATATGAAAGTTTAGATGAAATTAAAAGAACAGAGTAGAGAGGGGGAAAAGTAATATTTTTCTGGTTTGGATTCGAATCTATTTCGTAGCTTTCAGTAGTTGGGAGGTCCTGTTGGAGGATGCTGCCAGGAGGGGATGCATCTAAATCTATGGGTCACCATGGGGTGACGACATTTACACACTGGGGGGGCTAGTAACGCATATAAAGATGTCGTTTTTCTGGGCAAAAGGCCATCTTCTTTGCCTTTGCGGCGAGTAGCACGAATGCCTAAAAATCTTGTCCTTCAAGCAATAACGGCAGCAGCATCGATAATCTATTTCCCGCATTGTCTCATTTTGCCGCTTGTCGGCACCCTCATCTCCGTCATCATGGTGTACTTTTCCGGAAAAATAGCCAAATATGCGTGAGAAAAGTATTATTCCCGAGAAACGGTATTTAAATCAATTATTCCAAGTCATATGCGTCTTCAAAATAAAATTAATTTACCGTGGAAAAAAATATTATAGGAAATGCAGTATAGGACTATAATGATTTTCCTATAACGAATTTCTGATCATGTTTTCGAAATTCTAGAAAAATCATTAAAAGGAAATCAAAATCATATTATAAGAAAATCCCTATAGAAGTAATAAATATTATATTGGAAGAATTGATACAAAAAATAGAAAGTACAAACGAATTATTTGTCTATGTATTTAACGAAGGATTTGAACTTTCAAGGAATTCCAGAGAATTTTCATGGATTTGAAGCGATTTTAGTAGATTTCAACAAAATTGCATTGGATTTTAAAGATTTCCAAACATATCAGGAGATTTTTAGGATTTCAAGAGATTAAAAAATATTTCCATCGATTTCAAGGAATTTCAAAACATATAAAGGGTTTTTAGAGGATTTTAAAGATTTCCAAACATTTCCGGGGATTTTAGGGAATTCGAACGGATTTTACAAGATTTAACAAATTTCTGTAGTAAAATTTGGAAAATGAGTTAAAGTAAATTAAATTTGAAGAAATTCATAGGGATTCCAAAGAATTCAAGGGATTTACAACCAAATAGTTGAATTTTCAAGGCAAAAAGACACCTTTTTTAGAAAACAGTTGAATTATCAATCCAAAAGGACGAATTTACTATCAAAAAATAAAAATTGTCATCAAAACAGTTAAATTTTCAACAAAACAATTAAATTTTCAACAAAATAATTGAATTTTCAACAAATTAGTTGAATTTTCAACTAAAATTGTGAATCTTAAAGAAAATGCATTTTTAACAAAGAAGTTCAAATTTCAACCAAGTAGTAAGAATTTTCAATAAAAAAAGAATAATTCTGAACGAAAAATAAATCAGTTGATATGTCAACAAAGAAAAATTTAATTTCTAATAAAAAACAGTTGAATCCATCCAAAAAGACGAATTATGAAAAAAGATCAAACCAAGAGATGAATTTTCAAACCAAAAAGACGAATTCTCAACAAAACATGTAATATTTTATATTTCAACCAAAAAATTTTCGAATTTCAAATCAAAAACAGCATAATCCATCCAAAAGACGACTTTTGAATAAAAGATTAATTAAAAAAATTCAACCAAAATAGATGATTTTTCAAACTAAAAAGATCCATCAGGAAAAAATTTTCAGTAAAGAGAGAAAAAATTCTAGCAAATTGTTGAATTTTCAAACCACAAAGGAGAATTCTCTAGAAACCAGTTGAATTTTTAATCCGAAAATATGAATTTTTAATCAAAACGTTCATTTACAACCAAAAAAATGAATTTTCAACGAAAAAGCTTAATCTTTTAGCCAAAGAGTTGAATTTTCTAGAAAATAGTTGAACTTTCATCCCAAAAATATGAATTTCTAACCAAATAGTGAATAGTTGAATTTTAAACTAAAAACTATCAATTTTCAACGAATAATGAAACAGTTAAATTTGCAGTTGAAAACGTTGATTTTCAATTTAAAAATAGGAATTTTCAATAAAATTGTCAAACTTTCAACCAGAGAGATATATCTTCAATCAATAAAATGAATTTTTAATAAATTATTTCAACTTTCAAGCAAGCAGTCAATTTTAGGAATTAAGAAGATTAATTTTCTGCTGAAAAAGAAAGAATTTTTAAGAAAAGCGTTAAATCTTCAACAATTAAAATGAAAGTTTAAAAAAATAGTTCAACCTTCAACCAAAATACTTGCATTTTCAACCAATTAATATGAATTCTAAATTACAAATTTAAATAGTGAGTTTTCAATTAAAAGCGATCGTTTTTCAATCGAAAATAGAATAGTTAAATTATCAGTAGAATATTATTGAAAAAAAACAAAGATTTTTCAATAAAATAGGTAAATTTTCAACCAAATAGTAGAATTTTTAACCAAAAAAGTGATGAATTTTGAACTAAAAATAATAGGATTTTTCTTCCTTGTAGACATATGGAGTGTAGTTTGTAATAACCTAAATTTTCAAATCTACTTTTTTGACATATTCTGATGTAATTTGACGCCAGGAACACGAAAATGCAATTTATGGACAATATCCGTCTGTGTGTATGTACTTTTTTCTGTTTACCATATCTCGCTACACTGTTAGGAATTTCCTGAAAGTTTAGTCAGTTTTCAATTACTTATGTCACTGAAATTTCATAAATTTGGGTTTGAAAATTAATTTGAGTCCATATTCATTAATTTTCAGTGACACGAAACTTAATTTTGAAGCAAAAGTTATTGAAATTTCATACAATTGACTCTGAAACCCATTTCAATTGCTTGAACATAAAATATTATTTGGTGGCTGAATAAATTTCACTGTGGTTTACGTAAATTTTATAGACATGCATTGAAAATGAAGTAAAATTTTTTAATCAATTTAATAAAACTAAATGAAAATATGAACAAAATTTAGAAATAATTCATAAAATTAAATTTAGAAGCTTTGTATGTGATATATTTTTCTATCGATTAATACATTTTTTGCAATTACATGTACATAATTGGTTTTACTTTGTCATTTCGAAAGAAGAAATTTCAGAGAACTGTTCTTTGAAAAGTTTCACTATTTACATGGAATATCCATATGATATTCATGAACATTTACAAAAAATTCAACCGTAGTGTAAAAAGCTTCACTAACATTTTCATGAAATTTCATGAACTTACTTCTAACAGTGTAAGTAAAAAATATGGTCATGAAATTTGGATGAATTGTAGTCCTATATAGATTTTCAGGCTTTACAGGTCTGATAGAATTTGGAATAGATCGACCGATTAGAAGTATTTTTTTCTGCTTTTAGAAATTTGAAAAAAATGCTTACCTCGTTTATATGAGATAAACGTTTTTGATATTCGAAATACAGCGATGCCATATTTGATGTATTTGTTCACGTCTTCGAGATGCGTCAATCAACCTTGTATGGAACCTTTTATGAATTACTGCCCTACTAGTACCGATTTATGAAGTTTCAAAAAAATGATTTATTCTGTTTATATGATACAAATTTTTTCGTATTATCAATTCTACAGTACTATATCTAATATATTTGTTAGCGTATTCGAGACGCGTCGAATGACCTATTGAAGAACATTCCATGTCCTCCCATGATTTAGCAATGCTTGTTTATATTTTTTCAAATATATTGTTCATCTTCTTTCCATGAAAAAAAAATTTTAACATTGGGGATACAACATAACTGTATATGATGTAATTGCTCGCGTTTTCGAGACGTATCGATTGACTTATTGAACAATCTTTCATGACCTCTTATGATCTAACAATACCTATTTATAATTTAAAGAATGTATTGTTTATCTTCTTTACATGTGGACAAATTTTTTATTATTTGGAATATAACAGGACTGTATATTATGTATTTGTTCGCGTTTTCGAGATGCATTGATTGATATTTGGTTCTATTAAATCAGTACAAAAAATTATTCTTCATTTTTATATTTTCCATATGTGATGTCACATACCATAAGCAAAAATACGTCACAAATCGTCACAAAAGCTAGTCCCCCCCCCTCCCGGGCAGTGTGACGTAGTTTTTGAACGACCTCTTAGGTTTGGATTCATGGTAGGTTTTGGTCCATCACTGAATAGTAGAGAATTCGTGGTCCGAGCAGGCGTATCGAATCGCCGGTCCCAGAGCACTCATTACATCATTATCGTAGGAGCACGCCGCATTGGACACACCCTTCGAAGCATTCGTTGCTTTAGATTTGAGAACACCTTGGACGTATTTTTCACCGCCTCTCGTCCTTTTTCATCCCCCATGTTCGCGTCCGAACTCGTTTTCCTTTTTCCAGAGCGACATTTGGACATTTCGTTTTCGATTCTGGACCCGACGCAGAAGCCATTATTTCATTCCCTCGTCACGCCGCTTTTGCTATTTTCACCAAACGTACTTTGCAAAGCGACCAGGTATCCGGATTGGACCAACAAACGAGCCTATTTGCTCAACAAAACCAGTCCTGTTTCGGAACGAAACGTCCAATGGTAGACCCGAAATCTATCTTCAAATCCTAGATTCTGAAATATCTCAATGTATTGTATATATGCAATAAGCTTATACATACATACAATTCAATATTGAATACAGTATATAGGTGTATATTTATATTGGTATATCTGGTTCTATAGCTAGACTCAATTCTGTATATTAGAAGCGCTCGCATTCGCCTGAACATTTTGGTCAGAGGAGAGGAAAACTGCAGAAAACTAAAACTCCTGAGCACATTCGGTTAAAGGGAGATAACGGCGGATCCCTTGAATAATTTGAGCCTTCTAATTATCAGACCTTATTTTTAGTTTTTTTCTGAAATTTTAAACCACGTACCCCTCCACTCCTGTTTGTTAGGGCCCGTAAATGTTGACCCCCCCCCCTTCTTAAATCCCTACCTAACGTAGTTTTTGCCGAATGAATTTTTTTCGTGAATTTATTTATAGGTCATCCAAAAATATTTTAAGACGATTTGTGGGAGGAGAGTTTTAACAAATCAGTTCAATTTTCAAACAAGTAGTTACGAATTTTCAACCAAAAAAGATAAACTCACAAAAAAAAATATAATAGCTAATATCTTAACGAAGGAAAGATTTTCATTTTTAATCAGAAACAGTTTCATTGAACCAAAAACTCGATCAAAAAAAGAAGAAATTTTAACAAAATACTTGAATCCTCAATTAAGAAAGATTTTTCAGTCAATAAAGGAAAACAATTTCATCCAAAATGTAGAATTTTCAAGTAAAAGAAGAGGAATTTTCCACCTAGAAGATTAATTTTCTACTATATGAAAGACGAATTATCTAGTAAATACATACATTTTGAACCAAAAAGTGAAATTTTGAAGCTAAAAAGAAGAGCTTACTACAACAAATTTTCAACCAAAAGGATTAATTTTCAACCAAGAAGAATAGTTTTCTGCTATAAAATACGAATTTTCAACAAAATACATAAATTTTTAACCAAATAGTTGCATCTTGAACCAAGAATAATTTTTTTTTTACCAAAAAAGACGAATTTTCAACAAATGACATAAATTTTCAACCGAATAGTTGATTTTTCGAACTAAAAAAATAAACTTCAAACCAAAAAAGAAACAGTTAAATTTTCAGTGAAAAAAATTAATTTTTAATACAAAAAAAAACTAATCATCTATAAAACAGTTGAATTTTCTACAAAATTATTGAATTTTCAAGACAAACCCTAAAAATGGGAGGTTTCTGCAAAAAAGGTCATTTTCAATTAGATAGTTATATTTTAAATAAAAAAAAAAATGTTCAACCCAAAAAAGAAATTTTCAACAAAATACCGAAATTTTGAAAAAAATAATTGAATATCTAAACTGAAAAAATCCATTTTCAACTAAACTGGAATAGTTGAATTTCCATTTCAAAAAATTAATTTTAAATAAAAAAATTAATCTTATACAAAACACTGTTAGTTGAATTTTCAACCCGAAAATATTAAATTTCAACCAAAAATAAAACGTTAATTTTTCACGAGATAGTTCAATTTTGAGTTAAAAAATTAGTTTTAACCCCCAAAAAGGGAAACATTACCAAAGAAATTTAATTTTCAACTAAAGAGAAGAATTTTCTACTAAAGAGAAGAATTTTCTACTAAAATGATGAATCTTCAATCGAAAAAATTAATTTTTGAGAAAGTAGTTCAATTTTCAAGGAAGAACTTCAATTGTAAACCTAAAAAGATGAATTTTTATGAAAAAAAGATAATAGTTAATATTTCAACAACAAAAAATTTTAATTTCAAATAAAACACCGTATAATTCAACCATAAAAGACGAATACACAACAAAATACATACATTTTCAACCAAATAGTTGCATCTTCAACCAAGATTAATTTTTTTTTTTTACCAAAATAGACGAATTTTTAACAAAATACATAAATTTCTATCAAATGGTTGAATTTTCACCCAAGAAGATTCATTTTTTCAACAAGAAAAAAGAATCTTCCAAAAATTACATAAATTTTCAACCGAATAGTGAATTTTTTAAACTAAAAAAATCAACTTTTAACCAAAAAAGAAACAGTTAAATTTGCATTGAAAAAATTAATTTTCAATACAAAAAAACTAGTCATCTATAAAACAGTTGAATTTTCTACCAAATTATTCAATTTTCAAGACAAAACCTAAAAATGGGAGGTTTCTGCAAAAAAGTGTATTTTCAATTAGATAGTTATATTTTAAGTTAAAAAATTTTTTTTTTAACCCAAAAAAGAAAATTTCAACAAAATACATCAATTTTAACCAAAAAGTTGAATTTTCAATCGAGTAGATTATTTTTTTTACCAAAAAAGACGAATTTTTAACATAATACATAAATTTCTATTAAATAGTTGAATTTTCACCAAAAAGATTAATTGTTTAACAAGAAAAAAGAATCTTCAAAAAATTACACAATTATTCAAACGAATAGTTAATTTTTTGAACCAAAAAAATCAACTTTTAACCAAAAAAGAAACAGTTGAATTTTCATTGAAAAAATTCATTTTTAATACAAAAAAAACTAGTCATATATAAAATAGTTGAATTTTCTACCAAATTATTAAATTTTCAAGACCAAACCAAAAAATAGGAGGTTTCTGCAAAAAAGTTTATTTTCAATTAGATAGTTATATTTTAAGTTAGAAAAATTAGTTTTAACCCCAAAAAAGGGAAACATTATACCAAAGGAATTTAATTTTCAACTAAAGAGATGAATTTTCTACTAAAATTATGAATCTTCAACCGAAAAAATTAATTTTTGAGAAAGTAGTTCAATTTTCAAGGAAGGAATTCAATTGTAACCCTAAAGGATAAATTTTCATAAAAAAAGATAATAGTTGATATTTCAACGAAAAAAGATTTTAATTTTAAATGAAACACAATACAATTTAACCAAAAAAGATGAATTTTCATCAAAATATTTGAATCCTCAAACAAAATAGATTAATTTTCAACTAAACAGTTTAATTTTAAACCAAAAAATTTAATTTAGAAAACAAAACGATTTTTCAACAACACGCATACATTTTTAAACGAATAGTTCAATTTTTAACCAAAAACAATAATTTTCTACCAAAACAGACAAATTTTCTACCAAATAATTGAATTTTCACCTAAAAAGAACTTTTTTCTTAAAAAGATCACTTTTTAACCAAAAATGGATTCAATAATTTTTTTAGTGAAAACCAATCATTTTCAATTTGAAAAAGCGAATTTTGTATAAAACAGGTAAATTTTCTACCAACTTGTTGAATTTTCAAGCCAAAAGGACGAATTTTCAACCCAAAAATACGAATTTTCAAGAAAAAAGCTGAATTTTTAATAAAAATTGTACCCGATGTAAGACAGCATAGAAAAATCGTTGCCCCCCCCCCCTCTGCTCAAAAGATACTTAGCAATTTATGTAAGGCCCCAAATATGCACGTGCTTCCAGGTTTTTTTGGTTTTTCATGTGAACTCTATAATGGAAAAATATAAACAAAATTAAATTTATCGCCTCATTACATAAAATTTGAAAAGTTCTTTTAAATCATTGGGGGAACCTCCCACTCCCTTTGACATACATTCGTTGAAGAAAATTCACAATCGCCCCCTCTGAAAAATTTTCTGGATCCGCCCGACTTGAGCTGGATCCTAGAAAATAGAAAAGAATAAAAGAAACTATCGATTTGTAGGTAAAGGGGTAGCTTTCACACCTTATGGGATCTCACAGAGGGTGGTTGACTTTTCCAAGAGCCGAGGAAAGTTGAGGAAATTATATTGTGCGAATCGAGACGAAATGAGTGAGGAGATAATCGTCTTTAACGCCAGGGGGTTGAGAGGAATCGATCAAAAGGTTTTTGCGGTTGTCGCATAAGGGTGAAATGTCTTATTTGGAAAAGTGGCTATTCAACTGTCCCAAAGGATGAACACGTGAGAAAATTTTGGAAATGATTTGTCTCAAGTGAGTAAGTTATAATCATTGCTTCATTTTTCACAGAATAATATTATGGTTAGAACAAATTTATTGTAGTTACATTTTCAACCAAATAGTTGAATTCTCAAGACAAAAAGACGATTTTTTTAGATGACAGTTTAATTTTTAACCCGAAAAGTTGACCTTTCGACCAAAAAGTTCATTTTTAGCCAAGAAAGATGAATTTTCAAACAAAATTAACAAGAAAGAGGACTTTCCTACCATAAAATATGAATTTGTAATCCAAAAAGACGAATTTAAGAAAAAAATCGTTGAATTTTTAACAAAATAATTAAACTCTCAACAAAATAGTTAAACAAAATAGTTGAATCCTCAACCAAATAGATGAATACAACAAACAAGATTGATTTTCAATGCAAATAGATGAATTTTTAACTAAATATTCGACTTATTATAATCAGTCGAATGTTTTAGAAAACAGTTGAATTTTAAACTAATAAGGAGAATTTTCAACAAGAAAGTTCATTTTAAATCAAAAAAGATAAATTTTCAAAGAAAAATTTGAATTTTCAACTGAAAAAGATAAATTTTTAACCGAAAATGGAATGGTTGAATTTTCAGTTTAAAAACTTAATTTTCAACAACAACAAATACGAATTCTCAACCAAAACAGAAGAATTTTCACCAAAAAAGTTAATTTATAGGACCAGATAGCGGAAATTGCAACTGAAATTAGGAATTTTTAATCAAAGAAATAAATTTTTGTGGAAAGTACACTAACTTTTAACCAATTAGATTAATTTTCAACCCGAAAAGATGAATTTTAAACGGAAAATGTAATATTTAATTCGAAAACTATTTTAAATTCAAATAGAAATTAGTTTAATTTAAAAAAATAGACGAATTTAAAAAAACTTGATTTTTTAAATAAAAAAGATTATTTTTCAACCAACAAGTTGCAATTTTAACCAAAAAATTTTTTTTTTCTACCAAAAAAAATCAATCTTCAACCAAATACATCAATTTAAAACCAAATAGTTAAATTTTCATTCAAAAAATTAATTTTCAATACAAAAGAAAAAATTGTCTACAAAAAAAGTTGAATTTTTTACCAATCTGTTGATTTTTAAATATAAAATAAAAATTTTCTGTACAAAAAAGGTGAATTTTCAATCCAAAAATATTGATATTAAAAAAATTAATTTATCCAATCGAACAGTTAAATTTTAAGTTAAACAAATAAATTTTGAAGACAAAATAGAAATTTTTAAGAAAATAAATAAATTTGTAACCAAATAGTAAAATTAAATGTAAAATATGTTCAAAAATACTTATTTGTAGAGCAATGAAAATAACAAAAGAAAAGATATGGGAAGTCCAAAGTGAATTTATTATATTTTAATCCTCAACCAAAATGATGAATTTTCTACAAATAAGATTATTTTTCTACTGAAATAAAAGAATTTTCAACAAAATACACACATCTTTTAAAGAAATTAATTTAATATTCAACTAAAACTATAAATTTTCACCAACAAATTTAATTTATAGGACCAAATAGCGGAATTTCAACTAAAATGATAAATCTTCAAACAAAACAGATTCATTTTCGACCAAGCAGTTGTATTTTTAATCAAAACGTATAAATTTTCTACCCGGAAGAAATTTTCTACCAAAAAAAGACGAATCTTCAACAAAAATGAATAACAAAAAAAAAAAACGAATTTTATAAACCAAAAAGTTTATTTTTTAAGCAAGAAGATTAATTTTCTACAAAAAAGATATGAATTATCAACAAAATACCAGAATTTTGTACTAAAAAAGGTAATTTTTCAACAAAAAATGGAATAGTTAAATTGTCAGTTAAAAAATGAGTTTGAAAAAAACACGAATTTTCAACCAGTTCAATTCAACGAAAAAAAACGAATGTTAAACAAAAGAGTTAACTTTTCAAGCTAAAAAGTCGAATGTTTTAGAAAACAGTTGATTTTTAAACCGAAAAAGAAGAATTTTCAACAAGAAAGTTAATTTTCAAATAATAAAGATGAATTTTCAACCAAATAGTTGAATTTTAAACTAAAAAAGATAAATTTTCAACCAAAATTATTTGAAATTTCAACAAAAAATGGAATAGTTAAATTTACAGTTCAAAAATTTAATTTAAAAAAAAAATGAATTTTCAACATAATAGTTAAATTTGTAACCAAAGAAATGGATCTTCAACTAATAAAATAATTTTTTTAAAAAGTAGTTTAATATTTAGTCAAGTAGTTGGATTTTTAATGAAGTGGTTTAACTTTCTACCAAAAAAGAGAAAGTTACAAAACAATACATGAATTTTCAACCAAATAGTTAAATTTTAAACTAAAAATTATAAATAGTCGACCAAGAATAAAATCGGTTAAATTATCAGTTCAAAAAATTAATATGTAAATAAATCAAAACTAAAGTTTTCAACAAAATTGGTATTTCAATCTTCAAACAATAAAATGAATTTTTAACCAAGTAGTTTAACTTTCCACCAAGTAGTGGAATTTTCAACCAAACATGGAATGGTTAAATTGGAAGTTCAAAAATTTACTTTTTGAACAAAAAAATGAATTTTCAACAAAATAGTTGAATTTTCATCCGAAGAGATGGATCTTCAACTAATAAAATGATTTTTTAACACAGTAGTTTAACTTTCTACCAAGTAGTTGCATTTTCAATTAAGCAGTTTAATTTTTTACCAAAAAAGAGGAATTTAGAAAACAATCCATACATTTTCAACCAAATGGTGGAATTTTTAACTAAAAATGCTACTTTTTCCACCAGTAACAGAATAGTTAAATTATTCGCTCAAAAATTTAATTTTCAAACTGAACAAAATTTTAGTTAAGAAATTTAATTTCAAAATAAAGAAAACGAATTTTCAACTAAATAGTTAAGGCTTCAACCAAATAGTAGATTTTTAACCAAAAGAGATTATTTCTGGACCAAAAATATAATAGTAGACTTTTCAATTACAAATAATCAACTTTCAACCAAAAACAGTTGGATTTTCTTATTGGGTTTTAATTATTCACTTCGAATTAAAGCGAAAAAACTTGAAAAAGTGGAAGTTTCTTTAAAACTGTCAGTCTGTCAATCTTACTCAAAAAGTCTTACGGCGATCATCCGCTGGAGTCAAGAGACGTCAAAAATTGATGAAAATCCGCGGATTTTGAACTCCGCATTTTTCTTCTGCATTGGTGCGAATTTTTTTTCGCGAAGCTCACCGACCGCGTCGAAGTCAAGCGGATAATCTCCGTACAAACTGGACACAGTGGACACGATGTAAAGAATCAAAAGTGCTATAAGATGACAGAAATCCGAGAAATCCTTTTGCCTCGCGGGCTTAGTCTCGAATCGCTATATAGCTTCTGCTTAACTTTTAAAGTCATCGACTTTCCACAAAGAAAATATGAACCTAGAGGAAAACTTAAAAGGATTGAGAACAATAGAATTTTTTCTATGCATCTCACTTTTCTCACTTTTCTCAAATCTTGACATTTGACACATTTTCTTCTATATCTCATAGAAGTGTGATCGAAATTTTCGAATTTCACAAATAAGACTTGAGTTCTATTACAACTTCCATGAAAACTGATACAATAATGTATAGAGTTCTTAAATGCCCGAGAATTTATGTTGAGCAAATGCTTTCGAAAATATGCTCAACTCGAACAGAGCATTTAGGGAAGAGTGGGGTATGGTGTCTCGCTTTGACTTAAATGCCCTATAAATTATGGTTGAAATGTGATTTTGATGTGTGTATTTTTTAAGGTGAAGCTTACATTACAAGGAAACATATGTTATTACTCCGAACCGCTTTTGAATTTCTTCATTGTTTGATATTTAATTAATTGATGGATGTTGCATTTCAGTTAGCGTACCCCATACATTGGGGTACGGAGACCGTCATATGACTGTCGTTTATTTAAACAATATGAACTTTGAAAAATAAAAATGATATAATATAATAATTCTGGAAAGTGTAATGTAACGAAAAAAAATTTCTTCAGACATTTTCAACACTAATTTAATGTTTTATTATTAATCAAAGTGAAGTATGTGGCGAAAGCAGTTATAATCTCTCTTACTCCCTGCTGAAACACATGGGCACGCCGCGGCGCGGCGTCATGCCCCGTATGTGACGGCCCAAGATTTAATTAATTTGATTACATGTAAAACGTTCATAGAAACAAATCATGATACCAGAAGTTTAATAAAATACTTCACCTATTGAAATCTAACTTTTTCATACTTTAAGTATTTCAAAATATGCTGTGAGTGCTTAATTTCAGCTAAAGACTTTTTCATCCGTTTCCGCCAAAAATTTTTTTTCATAATTACTCTTCTGACGCGAATTTTAAAAGAGAAATTGCATAGAATCACTATTTTTCTAAACAAAGAAAACTATTTTATGTGAAAAACTAATATGAATATAAAAAAAAACGGGCGTTATTTGTAATAGTTACTGTGCCCCGCACCGACACCATACCCCACTCTCCCCTATACTAAAATTACAAAGTGTAATGAATTTAGTAAACATAAAGGAAATTTAATAAGCCCGTGTATATTAAAATTGCAAAAATTTCTAACAGAGTTGATCCTACTAATATATATTATTGAATCTCTGAAACAGATACTAAAATTTCTAATTTTGATGTATAAGTGACCTAAAGTATTCTAGTATCCCTAATTATTACGTATATGAGAGTTTCCACTTTAATGCAACCCTCTCAGCTCTCTATTTAATTAAGACTTGAGAAGACTTTAATTAGCGAAAACTGCCTTCATACCTTGCATAATTATGATGGCGGGATAGTTATAACGCTGCCCTATTCTATGAATACCATAGCTTTTTTTATTATGCTCACTGCCATTACTAACAATTCTGATCATCCATGTCGGGAACATTCCAATTAGAACATGAGAATAAAGTTAATTTTTTCAAGCATTTAAAAAATGCTATTTAAGGACATGTATTAGGTGTATATAACTCTTCCTTGATTATTTTTCATTAATAATGCGTATAAGATATTCAGGATTGCTCTATCATTCCATTTCCAAATGAATTAAATTTGTAAGCGAATAAGCAAGAAAACTGTCACGTCAAGTTAAAAAGTATGCATTTTAAGCGAATCGTTAATTATTTGTTTAAAAAATGTTTTTTTTATTAAAAACAATATTATGATTCATATTATGTAGATTTCTTTAGTTAATTATACAAGTAAATCATTAATTAAATTTAATGGTTATTAACAATACGTAAGATATTCAGGTCTGCTCTACCGTTCTATTTTCAAAAACTCAAACCTAAACACATTTAAATTTGCTTGTAAGCAAATAAGTGAAAAACAATGTCACCGTGTTAAAAAGTTGATTCATATAATGTAATTTTAATCTTATTTGAGATTCTTCAAATTGAATTATTGCGTTGTCACAATGAACTTGTCAAAAAATAGGCTGAAACAAAATTGAAACATAGTTTGTTCATATTGAGCAATATGAATATTGAAAACAATTCAATTGCATTTGAAACGAAAATGAAACCCTAGTTTTTTCTGTGGAAGCGCCATAGAAAAACTCATTTGTTTTTCATTTGAAAACATAGGCCACATGTCCACATCCCCATATAAATATCATTGGCAGAAATATTATAATTTTTATCCTAAAATTTTGAGCGGAAGAACCGGAAAAAATTATTTACTGTAAGTAGGTTCCATAGCATTGATTCAAACACTCCTTTGGTCCCATTTAAAAATATAGACCATATTCACACATGAATATTCTTATCCCTGGAAAACTAGGAAAGCTTCCCTGTGAAGAAAATTTTAAAACTTTGAGCGGAAGGACTTTTAAAATATTAAATACGGTTAATAGGTTACGAAGCAACATAAATAATCTCTTTTGGATTTTGTTTGAAAAAAAGACCACATTCCCATATAGATATTATTAGCCCTAGACAACTAAAAAAGCTTCCTTAAAAGTTAATTCTAAAATTTTTAGCGAAAGGACCTGATAAAAATTTAGAAAAAAATTTAATGCAGCGAGGAGGTTACGAAGCACCATACAAAAACCTGTTTGTGTTTGTATTCCCCCGATTTAGGATCAAGGCCAAGTCAAGCCATGTCCGATACCGATCTTATATCGGGAGTTGAGTGTACTAATTCGACGGTGGAACGTACTAATTGCTCGGCATGAATATTATAAATTTTTCGTTTATTTTTAAATAATATAATTTTATCCTAATTTGATTTATTTAATTCAATTTGAAACAGCTTATTCTTTCGATTTAATTTTAGTTTAATTTTATTTATTATATATTTATTTTATTTTATTTTAGAACTTAATTGCCTTCAGCAATTAACTCCTTTGTCCTAGATTTTGATTAAATTTTTTCGAAATTATCGCCACAATGGGAAATGTGAAATTAACTCGAATAAAGACAAATTGTGCTGTATGAAGCTTAGAGCTGCGAAGTGTTATTCCCCAGACAAGCTGCGACAGCTCTAATAGACTACGCAGAAAGCAAATTAAATTATTCTCTCACAGTAAAGCGAAATTACCGGTTAAACATTCTAATTAATGAGTAATCATATTTATCAACACCCCAAGTACAGTCAACTACGGCACCAACTTCTAACGATATGCTATTCAATTTAATTTCATTGTACGATTACATTATTTCCTAATTTTAAAATAATTCCTATTCCTAAAATTCGAGTTATTAAAGAAAGTTATACAATAGGGCGCTGTGAAAATGCTCAAATTAATCGAATAGTTCGAGCTGAAAAAAAAACAATTTGTGGGTTGGTATCCCAAAAAAGGAAAAGAAAAAATATTTTTGAAGTCGGGTAATACCTTCTGTTCGGGTTTTGGATTAGAAAATTCAATAAAAAATATATTAGTTCAAAAATTATGGCAAGTTTTTTTGTATATGCAGGTTTTGATAATGAACAGTCATAAAAAAAGTTAAATTTGTTCAATTAAGAATTTTCTGAAAATGTGCAGAAACATGTTATTGGAAAAAGATGAATATGTCGAACATCAAATTTTTTATTCAGCTTGAATCAAAGAAAAATTCTATTATTTTGCTTTGGAGGAAAAAAAAATTTCGTAGTGCTTAAAGTGTTCCAAAATCGTGAATAGAATTAAAAATCCTAAAATCCCAAAACTTCAGAATCACAAAAAAAGTTTTTTTTTCATGAAAGCAAAATAATAGCATATTTTATTATAAGATACATATCTATCTTCGATTCAAGCTGAAGAAATTTACAGTTTGACATATTCAATTTTTTTTCAAACAAGTGTGCACTCAATCTAAAAAACAAGTTATTGGATATTTAAAAAAAAATTGTAATTAAACTCAAATACAGGGGAAAAATTCCCGCTCAGTTGTCGGTTTTTTCCCAGGTTTGCAAAAATTTTTTACAATTATCAAAATTAAAAAATTGTAACTCTTAAAGCACTCAAAGTAAAACTCTTTTTTTTAACCTTTCAAAATTGAAGCTTCAAACATTTTTAATTCAAACTTTTTAATTTGTAACATTTATAAATTGAACAGTTCAGAAATTTCTGGTTAAAAAATGTAAATCTGCGCTATATCATTTCAATTTTTGTTTAAAACTTAACATTTTTTTAATAAAAAGTTATTTTAATTTTATTTTAAGTCGTTTTCAGCGAATAATAATTTTTCAATTGTTATTTATTGATCAAAATTGAACACTTTCATTCACAAATTAAGAATTGTAAAAATGAAACAATTAAAATGTAACCTTTAAAATTTAAATTTAGCACTCTGAAATTTTAAAGATTCAAGGCTTTATATTCCAAACAATTAGGTTTCAAATTGTTTAGTTTTGGATATTTTATTTCTAATTTCTTATTTTAAATGAGCAGTCAAATATTGCTCAATTTTAAGAACTGGAAATATTTTAATATTAAAATTTGTAAGTTGTTTCATTTTAAACAAATTCAGAATCATCTTGTAAAATCAATTATTGTTCAATTTCTAAGACTCAAACTGCAGTTAAATTTTAAAAATCATTAATTAACTTATATTTACATTTGATCAACTTTCAACTTTTTCCACCAACAATTTTAAATTTCGAACGCTTTGAATTTTTTATTATTTAAGTTTTCAAAACTGCATTTTAAAATTCTTCAACTTGAAAATATACGTCTAAAAATGAAGGCATAAAGTGGAAAATTATGAAAGTAAAAGATTTATGAATTATGCACTGTGAACTGAATGATTTCATAATTGAAAAAGTTAACAATTGATGAAAGAAAAGCTTAGGTTCTTTTGCTTTCAATACATTCAGGTTAAAAAAAATCAACAACTTATATTATTTATTCGTAAAAATAAGCATTTAATATCAATTAATTAATGACCTGAAAAGATGCTTGATCACCGGGAAATTACCAGAAATTTGTTTTTGGTTTTTTGAGGCCACCCTAAAATATTTTAGAATTCTATTGAGAATTCTACTGCTAATATTGTACAATAATTTTTAATTAATAACGTTAATGATTCATCAATTTTCACATTAATCCTCCCGGCTCGATAAAAGTTTCAAATTCAAAAATAAAAAACGTCAGGACAATTTCACTATTAAATTTTTGAAAATTGAAAAATTTCATATTGAAAGCCCTGATAGTCACTTTTATATTTAATGTTTTAGATTTAGATATTCTAAATTTTTTGGTTTCAATTTTAGTCAGTTTTAAATTCAATAATAAATTTTCGATTTAAATATTTTTAATTATTTGGTTTCAATTTTAAACGTACAAAATTGTCTGGCCTCTTACATTCTTCAATATCGTAGAATATTAAATTGAAAGACATGGAAGTTGCACAATTTTAGTTTTCAACGGTTTTGTAAAAAACACTTTCGAATTGTAAGGCTCAAAATTGTGCAGTTTCAAGAATTGGAATCACAGCGATCTTGTTTTATATTCTTTTTCTTTAATTTTCAATTTTCAATTTAGTATCTTAAAATTGTCTGATTTTTAGTTGAAGATTTAAAAAAAATTTTAATCTAAAATTTAAAAATATTTTATGGGAAGATTTAAAAATGAACAATACTTCTAAATAATGTATTAAAAATTAAACTATTTGAAATTAAAGACTTAGAAATATTGTGTTCTTTAAAGTCAAATTTAAACTCATATTTAAAATTACTTCATTTTGAATTTTTTTTAGAATAATTCAATTTTAAAAGTTCATTATTGAAAATTTTCCCAGTTTGAACGGTGAACATTACGGTGAATTCATTGTTTATGTTAGAAAAAATGTTCTAATCAATTTGAATGTTAAATAATAATTTTTTTATTTTCTAAATATTTTTAATTCCAGAATTTCAGAAACTTTGACTTTGAAACTTTCAATGTAGTTATCAATTTTAAATTACATATTCAATTTTTACGCTTTTAATTAGAAATAATACCATTTTAATTCCTTTGAATTTTAAATTATCCAGTTTTCAAAATTCTAATCTGAAATTATTCAGTTTGGAATATTTGGAAATTGTGCTATTTTCGAAATTTTAATCTGAAATCATTTAATTCTGTGATTTTCCAATTTTAAAAAATAGTTCAATTTTGAACGCTTTGAATTAGAAATGTTACAATTTCCACTCCTTTCTAATGAAATTATGCAACTTTCAAAATTTTAGTCTGAAAATTTTCAATTGTGAGAGCTTCTGATGAAAAATGTTGCAATTACAAATTATTCAATTTTAAAAGCTTTTATTTGGAAATGATATAAGTTCCAATTCCAATTTATTCCATTCGAAATACACTCCTTTTTCAAAATTGTACCTAATATAAAATTGTTTTAAACTAAATTAACCTAATTTCAAAATTGCATATAAATACCAAAATGTTTTATTCCATGAAACTTGTGTGGAATTTTACTAATATAAAAAAAAAAGGAAACATCGAATTGTTTAAAAAAATTGGAAGTTTTGATATGTATTTAAAATAATTAACACATTGTACGAATTGCACTCAATTATTTAAATGAAAATGTCGAAAAAGTCAACCTTTTTGGTTGAAAATTCAACTATTTGATCGAATATTAACTTTTTTGATGAAAATTCTTATTTTCTGATTGAAAATTCAACTGTTTTGTAGAAAATTTGTCTTTGTGGCAAGAGAATTCCATTTTGGATTAAAATTTATTTCTACTGTTTTTTTTTAATTCGTCTTTTCTTGAATTCGACTGTCACTGGTTTTAAATTAAAATATTTTTGGGTTGAAATATCAACTATTACATTTTTAGTGGACAAATCATGTTTTTCATTAAAAATTCTTTTTTCTTGGTAGACAATTAATCTTTATGGTTGAAAAGTAATATTTTTGGTCGATAATTCAACTATGTGGTTAAAAATTCATGTTTTTAACAGAAATAATTATTCCATTTTTCTTCGAAAGTTGATCATTTTTACTTGATAAATCATGTATTTTGTTGTAACTTCATCATCAACTTCAAATCATGTTTTTTGTTGAAATAATAATAATAAATAATTTGGTAAATTAATCTTCTTGGTTGAATATTCATGTAATTTTTTTAACCAAAAATTGAACTATTCCAATTTTTGTCGAGATTAAAAAAAAATTTAGAGACATTTAATTTTTTTGGTTCAAAATTCATCTGTTTGTTTGTAAATTCATCTTTATAAAATTAAAAAAAAAAATATTCATGTAATTTTTTTAACAAAAAATTGCACTATTCCAATTTTTGTCGAGATTAAAAAAAAATTTATAGACATTTAATTTTTTTGGTTCAAAATTCATCTGTTTGTTTGTAAATTCATCTTTATAAAATCATGTATTTTGTTAAAAACTCATCTTTTTGGTAGAAAATTCATGTATTTTCTTAAAAATTCATCTTTTTGGTAGTAAATTAATCTTCTTGGTTGAATATTCATGTTTTTGGTTAAAGATTTCTCATATTAAACAAAAATTTTAACTGAAAATGTAACTATTCCATTTTTTGTTGAAAAATTGATATTTTTTAGTTAAAAATTCAGGTTTTCTGTTGAAAATTCGTCTTTTGTGGTAGAATATTAATAATTCTTCGTGAAAAATTCATCTTTTCGTAGATAATTCATGTATTTTCTTGAAAATTCATCTTTTTGGTAGAAATTTATTCTTCTTGGTTGAAAATTCGCGTTTTTGGTTAAAGATTTCTCATATTAAAAATTAATTTTTTAACTGAAAATATATCTATTCCATTTTTGGTTGAAAATCGATCTTTTTTTAGTTGAAAGATCATGTTTTTTGTTGAAAATTCCTCTTTTTTGGTAAAAATTAATCTTTATGTTTAAAAAATAATTTTTATGGTTGACAATTCACTTTTTTGGCCAAAAATCAACTATTTGTTTCAAAGTTTATTTTTTAGGTTGAAAATTCATCATTATAGTTAAAATTCATTTCTTTGGTTAAAAATCCCGCTATTTTGTCAAAAATTCGTCTTTTGTGGTAGAATATTAATAATTCTTCGCGAAAAATTCATCTTTTTGTTAGAAAATCTATCTTTTTGGTAGTAATTTAATCTTCTTGGTTGAAAATTCATGTTTTTGGTTTATGATTTCTCATATTAAAAATTAATTTTTTAACTGCAAATATATCTATTCCAATTTTGGTTGAAAATTGATTTGAAAAAATTGATATTTTTTCAGATGAAAAATCGTGTTTTTTGTTGAAAATTCATCTTTTTTGGTAAAAATTAATGTTTATGTTTAAAAATTAATTTTTATGGTTGAAAATTCACTTTTTTGGCCAAAAATCAACTATTTGTTTCAAAATTTATTTTTTAGATTGAAAAATCATCATTATAGTTAAAAATTTATTTCTTTGGTTAAAATTACGCTATATTGTTTAAAATTCGTGAAAAATTCATCTTTTCGGTTGACAATTCATTTATTTGGTTGAAAATTCAACTTTTTTGTTGAAAACTCGTTTCTTATAGTAAAAAATTAATTTTTCAAACTGTAGAAATAATTATTCTATTTTTCTTTGAAAGTTGATCATTTTTACTTGAAAAATCATGTATTTTGTTGTAACTTCATCTTTTTGGTAGAAAATTAATTTTGTTTACAAATTTAACTTTTTGGTTGAACATTAATTTATTTTTTTGAAAATATAACCTGAAAGAAAAAATTTACAACGAGCGGGAACAATGAAAAATCGATTAGGGAAAATCAGGGAAAGTTAAGGAATTTCGAAATCGTTATTTTGTAGCATTGCTGTTTTTTTAAACAATGTTTCGTAAGTTAAATTTCATTAGGGTTGAGGAAAATTAGAGGTTGAAGGGAGTGAGAAGAGTAATGAAGTCCTGATTTTCCATTTTCACCACTTCACCAGGATTCCCAATTCAAATTGAATTATTCAGAATTTCCTCAATTTCCTGGTGAAAAATGAAAAGTGAGGTTATGTTGTAACCACCAAAAGAAGAGAATCTGCGAATCCCGTGAACTGAAAAAACATTTGAACTTACGTATATACTTAAAGAGGGATCTGTGAATGCAAGAATTACTCCTTTTCATATTTTGGAATGAAACATTTTAACTGAAATCGACGTGAGCATGGAGCAACGAAAATTTGGCAAGAAATACTGAGAAATACGGCGCATGATCATGATGTGGCGCTCGCAGACGACGTTTTACAGTGGTACCAGAAAAATAATCTCCAAGGTCGCGGTTGTACGGTGTCATTGAGGGGTTATCGAACACTCTTGGCAGTTCTGCTTTGCCAGTTTTTTAATTCACACGAATTCACTGCTTCGTATCACCAAAATGCTGCCCCGTTTTTTGAAACCCACCCTCTCCGTTGCTCAAAAAGGAGCCCAGCAACTCTCCACCAGCGCCAGAGTAAGTTAAATCCCACTTGTATCAATATCTCTCGTCATTCTCGATCATCCTCTTTCTCAATCTCGTCTGCTCCGTTTTCCACTCGAAACACGTGCTTAGTATTAAAAAAAGTAAGAACCTTATGGATCAGACGAGAGCAGGACATACAAAAAATTCACATTGACGTTTCCTGATCTTCACTTTTCAAGTGGTTGAAATAGATCGAGGTCGGGAGAAAATCTAAAAATGTTATGCAACTACTTACACTTCCCTTATAGTCTCATTGAGGAATCATTAATTTTATTGATAGCTGGCGAATTCATAATTAAATAATTTTAATAAATTGCATGAATCTTTTTAATAATTATTCATTTTTTCGTCATGACTGGAACATTGTAGTATTTCAATTTATATTTGACATGAGCCCAAGTAACTTTATTGTTAAATAACAGTCAAAATGGTATATTATTCAGTGGTGTAGTCCTGAAAGAAAAAGTGGCCTGACGGTACTTTCCATAAAATACGTCATCAGTTGGGCGGGGTGGGGGGGCATAATTGGACTAGCGTTACGAACTTTGATAACATTTCAAACTTAAATCCAATAAGAAAATCAAACTATTTTTGGGTAAATGTTCATTTCTTTTAAATATTGTATAAATATAAAATTAAATTTTTGTTTAATTTATTTGTTAACAAAATTTGTAGGCAACGCTGGGTTACTTCCGGGGGAGGGGGAGGTAAAAAATCCAAAAATTGGTAACGTAGCTTATGAATAACCAATAAAATAAATGGCCAATACAGTAAATACAATAATTAAAATAAATTTTTTAAAAATTTAATTTCAATATATCAAATTAAACTTTTTTTATAGGTAATTCGTCTTTTTGGCTTTAAAATTAAATATTTTTGTTGAAAATTCATGTTAAAAAAGGAGAGGTAAAAAATCCAAAAATTGGTAACATAGTATATGAATGACGATACAATAAATACAATAAATGGCCAATACAATAAAAACAATAAATGAAAAAAATACTCTTTTCTATATTTTCATTGCATTATTTACATTTAAATAATAGTTTTCAAAATATTGTTAAAGAGTCATTTTTTTAAGTTGAAGGTTCATCTCATTATTTAAAAATTTAACTATTGTGATAAAAAGTCGTTTCATGTTTGATTGAAAATAAATTTTGTTAAACTGACAATTAAACTATTCCATTTTTTGTTAAAAATTTATCTTTTCCAGTTAAAACCTTAACTCTTTGCTGAAAGATTTATCTCTTTTAGTTGAAAATTCAAATTTTTGGTTAATAATAAATAGATTTTGTTGAAAATTCGTCTTTCTTGGTGAAAATGTAATCTTCTTGGTTTAAAATGTATCCTTTGTGGTTCAAAATGCAATTGTTTGGTTGAAATATAAAAAAATACGTGCTTCATTGAGAATTCATCTTTTTTGGTTGCAAAGTAGATTATTTGACTTAAAGTTGAATTACTTTGTAAAAAAAATTAATTTTTTTATTTAGGATTGATAATTACATTTGAAAATTCCACTATTTAGTTAAAAATTAAACTTTTTTATAGGTAATTCGTCTTTTTGGTTGTAAAATTAAATAATTTTGTTGAAAATTCATGTATTTTGTTCAAAGTTGATCATTTTGGTAGAACATTCATTTTCTTGATAAAAAATTGCACTATTTAGTTAAAAATCAACTTTTTTATAGGTAATTCGTCTTTTTGGTTTTAAAATTAAATAATTTTGTTGAAAATTCATGTATTTTGTTCAAAGTTGATCTTTTTGGTAGAACATTCATTTTCTTGATAAAAAATTCCACTATTTGGTTTACAATTAAACTGTTTACAGATAATTCGTCTTTTTGGTTTCAAAATTAAATAATTTTGTTGAAAATTCATGTATTTTGTTCAAAATTCCTCTTTTTGGTAGAACATGAATTTTCTTGGTCCAAAATTCATCTTTAATTTTCAATGTTCCGTAGTAGAAATTTTTAAAATTTTAATATTTCATATTTAAAATTACTTCATTTTGAATTTTTTTAGTACAATTCAATTTTCAAGTTTTATTATTCAACAATTTTCCAGTTTGAACGGTGAAATTGACGGTGAATTAATTTTTTATCTTAAAAAAATTGATCTAATTAATTTTAATATTAAATCATCATTTTTTTATGCTCTAAAAATTTTTAGTTTCAAAAACTTTGAAACTTTCAATATAGTTATCTATTTTAAATTACATATTCAATTGTTACGCTTTTAATTAGAAATAATACCATTTTGATTCCTTGGAATTTTTGTCTGAAATTTTTCAATTGTGAGAGCTTCTGATTCAAAATTTTGCAATTACAAATTATAATTTTTTAAAAGCTTTTATTTAGAAATGATACAAGTTCAATTCCATTCGAAATAAAGTCCTTTTTCAAAATTTTACCTCATCTAAATTCATCTTTTTTGGTTGAAAATTCGATTATTTGACTTTAAATTGAACTACTTTTTTAAAAAAAAATAATTTTTTTATGAAGGATTTATAATTATATTTTAAAATTCCACTATTTGGTTGAAAATTAAACTTTTTTTATAGGTAATTCGTCTTTTTGGCTTTAAAATTTAATAATTTTGTTGAAAATTCATGTATTTTATTCAATATCACTGCCAAGGAGAAAGAAAAGGAGGAAAGGTATCAAGACCTTAAAAGGGAGCTGCAACGACTGTACCCAAAATATTGAGTACAAGTAATTGTCCTTGTGATAGGTGCTCTCGGAGGTGCGAAACTATCACTGATTCATAACCTCAAAGCCATACCTGCGTGCGTAAAATATGCCACGGCTCTTGCGAGATGGATGCAGAAAGCTGTCATCCTTGAGTCGCTTCGCGTCCTCAAAACACACAAAGGTTTCGCCAGCCTGTCCTTATGATTTCCTTGTGTCCCGTGACCACCCATCTCATGGTTTTGAGACGTGGCTATGAGTGGGATTGACCGCGGTCCTACTGGGTGCCGGTTTTATTTTTAGATGACAGTTGCTCCCAGTGAGACCCTGCGGTGGTTGTTAACCTTTAGTTTTTAATTATATATATACATATATCAGATGGAAATTCAGGTCGAACCTCCTCACATATGTGCAATTATATCAGACATCAAGTTCGAACATTTCTATTTAAAATCAAGATGAAAAAAATATTTACTAATAATTCATTATTTAAAGTCATTATATTAAAATAATATAATAAATACGGCAATGGGAAACTCCTAAATTTTGAATTTTCAACACAATTTCATATTTTTAATATTTTACTGATTCTTAGAGCAGACGTAGAACATAATTTAATTTCTTATTCGGTATCACGACTTTTCCAGTTTCTAAGTTCCGAAGGAGATAATGCTATGACAACATTTTTCGTCAAATAACACTATCATTAACTGGATTTTATCTTTTTAATAATCTATACATGATGCTTTATTAACTTATCATTTACAGGGTGGTTGCTGGATTGAAAGTCGAGAAATGACCGGGAATTTTTTGAGACCGGGCAAAACGGAGAAATGACAGTGAATTTATTTTTTTACAGAAAATTCTACACATTTTTAGAAGAACAATCTATCAAATCACTTGAAATATCACAAATATCATATCACATGATATAATTTAATTGAAAAAAAGTTTGATTTCAATTTTTTTTAAATTTTAAGTTGGGTTGTTAACTGTAAGGAAGATTTTTTTTATTGGCATTAGGGTCGACAATTTTTATTTGTTTTGTGTTCTACAATTAATTTGAAAACTAAACAAAAAAGATATATATTTTTAAGTAAATTAATGTTAGATTTTTTTATGTTTCGTCCCGGACTGACTCACTGGTCTCGTCAGTAAGGCTATGTGAATCAGTCCTACCTCATACATTTAAATCGATCTAAATTCATTACAGTGTATAATTGAAAAAAAAATTTTCTTCATAAGTTTGTAAACTTGATAAATGTTCAATTAATAATATAGAACATTTCAACCACGGATAGGGGTTGAAAACTAATATAATCGATAAATTTTGTTTTGATTTGTCAAAAACTCAAGAAATATATTTAAACTGTTATTCGGGCCACGGATAGGGGCCAGAAGTAGAATTAAAAGATTATTAATTAACAAGTTGAAAAGAAATTATTACTTATTTCAGTAAGTTGATTAATGAATCAAAAAAGGAAATTATAAACTTATCCTCAATAATTTTCATCCTTCTCCTTTTCTTCCAATTATTATTCTTGTTATTCTTGTTTAGATTTTGGCGGTAATGCGTGAGAACTAGGGTGGGGAAAAATTCCACTCGCTCCTTTGGAGTCGGGACGCTCGTATCTGTGGATTATTCGTATCTTTAGAGTTCGTATCTTTGGAGTTCGAGTGTACTACTTTTAAAAATTATTTTTGTTCGCCTGAAGATTCACCTTTTTGTTTCAAAATCTAAGTGTTGTGTTGATATTTTTTAAAAATTAATTGTTTCAACAGAAAATTATTCTTTTCCATTTTTCCATTAAATTAATCGTATTTAGTTGACAATTCAACAAGTTGGTTGCAGATACATGTATTTAGTTGGTCAGTCATCTTTTGGGTAGAATATGACTCTTCTTGGTTGAAAATACATTCTAGTGGTTGGAAATTCAACATCTTGATTGAAATTTGCTGATAAAGACAGTGGGGCACTCTGACTGCCTCAAATAACGTACCGCGCAACGGTAAAATATCGGCAAACAATTATCGACATGATCGTAAGCGAAAATCCTCACAGTCTTGAATCGCTATCCATAATTCAAGAAAATCGAAGGAAACGCCTTGTGACCATAAGTGGGGACGATCCCAGAGGGGAAGAGATCGCGAGATCACATTTGGGAAAACGCGAGGGGAGAAAATCACTTGTCTGCTTCGAACCGAGGACTGTGGTTTTCTTATAGGTAAGGCTCACGGACATATCTTTCTTCACTCCTTTAAGTCTGTGGATTCGCTATGAAGGAGCAAAAAAACACCGATCCTAAATTTTATTCTTTTCTATCCTCATGGCGTTTTAATAAATCAGAGGGTTCACTAAATAATAATGGAATAGGAAAGTGAATGAACCAAAGAGACTGTGGTTTCTTCCACTTACCTTCATATTTGCGTCAAACTCAATAAAATCGAGAGGTGTTTAGAATAAACTTCAACTCGGTAAAAAATGAAAATTTTATCTCCTTTTTCGAGTCCAAAATGGAAATTTCTCCTCTTGAAATTTTGTCGGTAATGATTGATCCCAGTAAGTTTACACTCTAGCAGTTTTCAAGTATCAATTACTAGTATACGCGTCGCAACTCTCGACATCGAAGTAAATTTATTTTCTTTTTATTCTTTTGCTCTACTGATTAGGAGTGCTCATTCTTATCTTTTTTTCTTTTTAATAGTTGTAAGTAGGGAAAAAAGCGAATGAAGCAATTGGTTTTCCTGCTTGCTCCTTCAAACAAGAATAGCCACGCTACGGAAGTGACAACGCTTTATCTTGTCACCCAAATAGTGGGCATGAACCCACAAAAAAAATTAAGGGATGAAATAAAACATTGCTAATCTGGTTGTACGAAAAATAAAAACGCTCGAATTCTCAAAAATGTAAAGAAAACTGCAATATCGCAAATCAAAAATCTGAAAACTTTCATGAATTGAATTTTGTTATTTTCACAGCAGCTAAAGCATGAGTAAAACCGAAAAGTTTAACAAAAAAAAACTACATCACTGAAAACAAAAAATCGCTAATTTAAAAAAAATATATATATTATGCAGCATCAATGGATCATAACAGGACTTTGAGACTCAGGGTAAGAATTGAAGGCTGACCAGTGCACGCTTCAATCGATCTAGGTAGCAACAGAAATTTTATATCGAGCGAAACCTTCGCCTGAAATATTCGCGATTCAATTCATTGCAAGTTCTTATTGCCCAGATCGGTAACCGGCATCGATGCTGAAAATAGATTCCACAATCACCGTATCAGGGCGCGTATTATCTCCGGTTGTCGTCAAGTCACAGCTGTGTTTATGATAGTACATAACATGACTGAATACTGTATACTTGTCCAAAGATTCTTTAAGGCAATCGCTGAAAGTAGACAATAAATACACATAAGTATAACAGACTCATAATTGATCAAATGAGACTTCTCGCACAAACGTTTTGAGCTACCTGGTACGAACCGAATTCATTCCAAAATCGCAGTGAGGAAATTATATTGATCTTTTCTGAGTTTAAAAAGTAAATTTGCTATTAAAAATATTCCTTCTTTCCTTCTTTTTGGCAATCGGCCCCTCCTCAAGAAGCAGTGAGCTAAAAACAATCAGTTTCTAACTAATAGGTTACGGGTTTGCTCCTTCCCAGGTAGATCTGATAACCGATACTCTAAGGCCCTGCAAGGATCACCACGAAATAACCATGAGACTAGAAATCGTCGGAAATCGATGATTCCCAGCATCAGCCTATGCTCATTACGGATGCAGAGATCCAAATTTGCGTAGATGAATCCGTCAACCCGCATGATAACAAAAAGCTTAGATTCTCCTATTGAATAGCCACCTTTTAAGGCGTATTCGCACGACGCCCGGGGCGCATCTCAACCTACGAACACGATGTGACTCTTCATAGCCGCAAACCCTATTTTTGAAAAACATACCCAATTCCCATGGCCTATGACGAATAAGTGTCAAAGAAGATACAACAAATGTTACAATTGGGAATAATTAGACGTTCCAAGAGTAACTACATAAATCCCATGAGAAACACCTTTAAAAAGGATGGCTCAATTCGTATGTGCCCGGACGCAAGAAAACTCAGCGAGTCACTAAAGGAAGACCATGAAGGGAGCGAACCTACGGAGGTTCTTTCCCAGAGACGTTCAGGATCAGAGGTCATGCCACCATTATATATGACCATGAGTTTCTGGCAAATCCCCTTGCATCCAGAGTCCTGCCAATACACAGCTTTCTTACATGAAGGCAAGTGCTACGAATTTGTGGTCACACCTTTTGGGTTGAAAACAAGCACTGCTGCTTTAGTAAGAGGTTTAGACCTTGCCTTATGCGGAATCGGAGACTTCCTGGTGATCTTCGTGGATGACTCGCTCTGCAAGTCAGAATCAATCGATCAACAATCCGAAGATCGAACCATTGTATAATTAAGGTTTCGAGAGGCAAACCTCACATTAAATTTGTCGAGATGCTCATTCTTCCGAGATGAGGTAAAATTTGTAGGTCACATTATCACGACAAAAGGAAAAAAATAGCCCCAGAGAAATTGAGGGTGCTGAAAGAATACCCACGCCCCAAGAATATAAAGCAATTAAGAGGATTCCTAGGATTCATTAATTTTTACACCAAATTTAGTCAACTGCACGCGCAAATAGTAACCCCTCTCCACAAGTTGCTGAAGAAAAATGCAGCCTGGAAATAGAATAAAGAATATGAAACGGCTTTCCGGATCGTAAAGGCCCTTTTTTACGAAACAGTCATCATGGTATTTCCTAATCTATCTCGCCTATATTACCTATATACAAATGCCAGCGGTTTCGCCGTAAGAGCAATTTTGGCATAATACGATGAGCATGGAGAGGAATGGATCATCACCTGCGCAAGCCGCACTCTGGAGGGGGCAAGAGTTAGCTACTTTGCCACAGAACAAGAGCTTTTAGCAGTGGTATGGGCCTTGATAACATGTAGAACACATATTCTAGGGGCACAGGTGATAGTCCGCACAGATCATCGCGCTCTCAAGTTTCTGATGACCTGCAGATTCACTAGCACCAGAATAACAAGATGGGCATTGACAATCCAAGACTATAGTTTAGAAATTGAGTATCTGGATGAAAAAGCCAATGCAGCTGCAGACGCACTAGGCAGAATCACCCTCGATTCTGATTACCTAACTTTTGAACCGGATAACGGAGGCATATTTATTCACTCGCTCGCTAAAAAACCCTCGTCCAAGTTACGCGATTTTATAAAAAACATCTCCCGAGAGCAACACAGGGACACAATGCCAGAAGATAAGTTTTCAGCAGCAGAATCAGAAAAATCAACAAGATACAAGTTTCACGATAACACCCCGTAGATCAAAATCAGCGAATCCAAAAAACTCTTCATCCCGCAAAACATGGTGCACACACTTATTGATAAATGCCACGAAATGTACGCTCACATAGGGCAAAGGAAGTATTATCAGATGTTGATGGAATATTTCCATTACCAAAAATTCGCAAGGACGATAAGGAAAAGACTAGTGAGTTGCGATTGCTGTCAGAGAAACAAGGTCGAGAACTAAACGAACTTCTCAGAAATGCAAACAATCACAGCATCCAAACCAAACCAGGCCATCTACATCGATTATTACGGGACACTACCAACAACAAGAGGCGGGTTCAAGTATATACTATCAGCGATAGACATTTTCAGCAAATTTTTCAGATTATACCCAGTGCGTGAAACTTTGACACAGGCAGCGCCAAATCGACTAATTAAAGATTACTTCCCAAAATATAAAGAAAAATCATAAGTGATCAGGGGACACAGTTGACATCCAATGAATGGTTGACAACCTTGGAAAAGGAAAGAATCCTAGTAGTTTTCACTGCCGTACGCCACCCTTAAAGCGACCTCGTTGAAGGCATACACCGTGAGCTCTCTACAATTTTCGGATGCGTACTAGGGGAAAGACACAGCTCATGGGGGCTCTGTATAGAGAAAGTCAAGACGTGCATGAACGAGGTCCACTATGACGCAGCGGACTTCACACTCTTAGAAATCCAACTAGACAAAAAACCTCAAAGAGCTTGGGCACAATGGTTTCAACTCCCGGACAAACCTACGGATATGCTCTATGAGAGAAAACTGAAGCTAGTTAGTGAGAGAATTCTAAGAAAGGGAAAAGCTTGTGCAGAAAACTTAGGCGAAAGCCACCATATTACGGACTTCACTGTAGAATCCAAAGTGATGACCAGAGCCCAAAGACAATCGGACAAAGAAGAGAAAATCACAACAAAAATTCTGGAAATCTACGAAGGACCTTACCTTATCGTAAAGCGAATACGGACCGAAACGTACGTACTAAAGAACCCGGAAACAAGAAGAGAATGCGGAACTTTCAATACCAAAGATCTACCGACCTACTAAGTACGCGAAGACCACCCAAAAATTGGCGCCATAACACCAACCAGCATGTATTTTTCAATAAAAATGCATAATAACATTTCAGTTAACTCAAGTCCTTCCCTTCCATATAAAAACAACCAAAACAAATTTTCAAATTCCTTACAGATAAACGGGATAATAGCGGAATTTTGAGAAGAATGGCACAATAAAAGTTAAACTGTCTCCACCCAAGAAAATCGATTGACAGATATAACCTTTCTTATAGTATTCGAAGAGGAAAACATAAGGAGACCACCACTTACGGGAAAACCGAAGCGTTCTAAGAATGAAGGCACCCCAAAGAATAAATACCCTGAATCAGAGCTCAGATGGATGCAGTGCTTGAAGAACACCTTGGAATACCCATTCTTATCCCAATGCCTAGCCAATGCAAATACAAAAAGCAACCACATTGAAACATTAGGACCTAGCACATCTAGGCTTTCTAAACCGAACACTGATAATCACCAATTGGAAAAGAGGACAACCACTACCACTCCCAACGAATCACACCCGAACACACCAGAAGCTGGTCCATTCAGAAACATTAAGGTCCCAGTAAACAACCTCAGAGAAGCTATTCAAATGGCCAAAAAGGCAAAAGTCAAAAAGAAAGATGAAGAGTGAAAGAAAATCCACAATTGGGCAAGCCAGAACTGGTCAGCGCTGCTTCCGATGGGGAACAGAAATAAAAACTGGAAAGAAAAAGCAGATTCAAGAACTCGAATTAGAGGCAACAACCAGCCTTACGAACAGCGATCAAAAGTAATACACACGACGAGACACAAAGCACAAGGCAAGAAAAAACTAAAAACAATATAAACATAGAGACTGAATGTCTGATGTACACGTTATTCTCCAGCGATGAGGAGTAAACAACCAACCACAATGAAAAATTAACATAACCATCCTTTTTAATTTTCTCTTCGTTACTCTCGCACAGTAGAAGAGAAAATTCATGGCCTAAAGGTAGTCGAGAGAATGCAAACTCGGGGAACAAAAAGGGAGATCACAACAGTCAATTTCTCAAACGATATTCTACCAGAACGCGATTTTTTTCTTTTTCATAGGTTTTCTCCTTCTCGCTTCTTTTTTTTTAATGGGATGTCATCTAGCTCGCTTTCGAATTAGTTAGCAGGGGGCAGGTGATGAGTTTTGCTCTATTTTCCTTTATCTTCTTACTTTTACCTCTCCCTTAATTTTTCTTCTACTTATTTTATTTTCTAAATTTATTTTCTTGGGTAAGCGCTAATAATTTGAAAATGCTCCATCAGAATCCCAAATCAAACCAAAAAAAGGAGAAAACGGATGAGGCACTCTGACTGCCTCAGATAACGTATCGCACAACTGTTAAATATCGGCAAACAATTACCGACAGGATAGTAAGTGGAAATCCTAACAGTCTTAGATCGCCATCCGCAATTCAAGAAAGGCGAAAGAAATACCTTGTGACCATAAGTGGGGACAATCCCAGAGGGGAAAGATCGCGAGACCACATTTGGGAAAACGTGCGGCGAGAAAACCACTTGTCTGCTTTGAGCCTAGGACCGTGGTTCTCTTATAGGTAAGGAAGGAACATCGATCCTAAATTTCCTTCCTTTGTATCCTTATAAGGTTTCAATAACTTATAGGGTTCACTCAATAATAATGGAATAGGAAAGCGGATGAACTAAAGAGACTGTGGTTTCTTCTAATTACTTTCCTATTTTCGTCTAACTCAAGAAAATCGAGAGACATTTAGATTAAACTTCAACTTGGTAGAGAATGATAAGTTAATCTTCTCTTTCAAGTTCAAAATTGAAATTTCTCCTCTCGAAATTTTGTCGGTAATGACTGATCCCAGTAAGTTTACACTCTAGCAGTTTTCAAGAATCAATTACTAGTATACGCGTCGCAACTCTCGACATCAAAGTAAATTAATTTTCGTTTTATTCTTTTGTTCTGCTAATTAAGAGTGCTCATTCTTATCCTTTTTCTTTTTTAATAGTTGTACGTAGGGAAGAAAGCGATCCTGAAAAGTAGGATCGCCATTTTATTCATAAAGGCGATTATGAAAATGTTCTCGATTCTATCTCCGTTGAGATAAAGGGCGGTGATCCACGAGATCCTAGTGAGCACCTTTTTATCAATGAAGCAATGGTTTTACCTGCTTGCTTCTTCAAGCAAGAATAACCACGCTACGGAAGTGACAACGCTTCAGCAGAATTTCAAGTCAAAAGTATTTGTAAGAAGTTTCATCAGCTGATCCACCACAAAGCAACTTCTGATGTTCAGGGATTCTTCATTTCTAAATTCCAGGTCTTTTTCAGGGTATTTCTAAGGTAATTTGGAGAAAATCAAAAAAAATTTCCTCAACAGATCCATCATAGAAGAATTAGAGTTTCTTGGTATCTGATTTGAAATCTAAATATTCTGTTATTTACTTTTTATCTTATTCACGTTTATGTAAATGGATGAAAAAAATTCTTGAGAAAATGTGAATATAATACTAATTTATAATATTAAAAACATAAATTATTTTAAAATTAATAATACCAAATTTTTAAATGTGAAAAGTTCTGAACAATAAAGCAATAAAAACAGTAGGCATCTTTGTTCTATTGAGAATTTTTCAATCAAACCATGTCGTATGAAACTATCTTAAATTTGGAGTTTGAAAAATTTTCAAATCATTAAATAAAATAATGAAAATGTTTTCATTTCATGCTGATCGCATAAAAAAGCTCAGGTTTATTCATTTAGGCAACTTAAGAATGTTTCAGGTTTACTGTCAAGTTCAAAATTATTTTATCTTAAAATTGATTTATTAAATTGATAACAAAATCCCCACTAATCATTGCAACAAACTTGAGAAGAAAACCCGAAGCTGAAGTAGTAATAAAATAACTGATGTCATAATTGTTTATTCAAATATGTGACGTGGAACGAAGAAGCCAGTCTTAGGTTTTTAACAATTTTAATGATACATTTATCATTCAAGTTGAAGAATAAATAATTATTAGTTCGACTGGATACGACTGTATACGCCTCACGCACATATTCATGGATCTATAATTACCGGCCTAACTTTTTAGTTTATTGTTCTTGAACAAAAAAATTTCAACAATATTTCAAGGTCAAAAAGAAAAAAATAGTCGGCATTAAAAAAAATGAAATAACGAAATTTAAGCATGAAAAAATGATCAGTAATTCAAAGCTTCTGGCCTTGAAAACTAAGACAATTTATAACAAAGCATTACAAATGTTATAATTTTTAATCGGAATCGTTGAATTTTTTTTTAAGAAAGATAATATTTTCAAGAAAAGGAGTTCCTAAGTATCTATTCAAATCTTATCACTCTAGCGATAAAAATATAGTCATTAAGATAGCGATTAGGCTAGCATATATAAATTCTAACAAAACAGCTGAATATCAATTCGATGCACTGGAACGAAATTTTTTATTAATATAAGAATAAAATTTACCTCTAATTGGACAGAATGAGAATCGTTCATACTGTGTTGTTCATCTGGACCATGATTCTTAATTCCATTGGTAAATATAATATTATACTATATCTATAAATTTGAAAACTTTTTTCAAGAATACTGCGTTGCAAAAAAAAATGTTCAAACTTTCAACGTTTCTATTAGACTTCTATTTTCTAAAATCAAGCATATCTGAATAAAATTACATCTGCTGATAAATGTCCACCAAATCTAATCAATAAAAGCTTATTACACTTCAAATATATCAACTTCAGAAAAGTATTTCATTCCAAAAATGTCGTTAAATTGTTTTAAATATTAGAAGAAAATTAGAAATAATTGAGAAACTTTCAAATAGTTTCAATATGTGAATAGATATCTATGAAACAAAAAATGTTCATAAAAAATTGTATGGTCAAATTATTATTAATAAAAATGTTCACCAAAGAAATTAATTTTTAACCAAGTAGAATTAGTTTCTACCAAGAAAGAATATTTTTTTAATCAATACATAATGAAAAAGCATACGTATCTCTGCGAACCAAATTCGACATTGTCTGAGAAATAAATTGATACCAATATGTATAATTACTATCCAAATTTGCATAATGATTTTAAAATTGAATAAACTCCTTTAACAATATATTTATAAAATTGAAATTCTTACTGACCATAAATAAAATTTTTTTTCAAATTAAATAAAAATCAGAGTTTATCAAAATCTAGAATTCCTCTCGACATTTGCATCATTAAAACTCGTTGGGTAAACCAATATTTTCAAATTACAAATTATTATTATTAAAACGCCAACATGACATAGACTGTTACTTTCTGATAGAATACCATTCTCAAAATAAAATAATAATTATAGAAAATCATCTCTACCAACCAACTTGAAGCTGTGAACTGAATATATTAGCTCGGTACTCTTGTAGATTATTATTATAAGTAATACAAAAACATAAGTTCTTCTACAAAACGTAACCGTCTTGTTTTTTCTTGCAGAATTTAGTTTACAGTTTGACTGGTTGCCGAATGGCGCCTCTATTTCTGGTAGTCCTCGTGGCGGACAATCTTCTGCTTCTTCTACTGACAGACAACAGCCTCATGCCAGTTATGTTCTTCCTGCCAGTGCTGTTTCTCCTGCCAATCCACATTCTCCTCTCAATTCCTCTTCTCCTGCCGAACAGTCTCTGCGTGCAAGGTCCCGGTCTCCTCCTGGAAACTATATAGCTCCACCTACCAGACTTCCTTCTTCTGACGCACATGGATATGGACTCGACCAACTTCCATATATTCGGCTCACTCCCATTAAAAATCTGCACCGGAAATTCGAACTTCGAAGATACATTTTTCCTGCTGATACACTAATTAAAGTTCTCGCAAGACATAATATATTTTTGCCCATGCCACCTCAAGAACAAATTGTATTATCAACATCCGATGGTGACGTCTTTGCAATATTGTCGAGTAGTCATAATCTTGCTGGAATATATGCACATAATCGTCGCAGCAGAACTAATGCACGAGCAAAAATAAACATGGAGAGCGGCAGGACTACCCTATTGACACCAGATGAAATAGAGGAAATTCCAGTAGGCCCCCTTCGCTCAATTTTACTCAATTTTAGAGTAGAGCATGTACAACACAGCGATGGGTAAGTTACTTTTTAAAAGCAGCTAGTTATCGTCATTTTTTTGTCACATATCTTTCAAGTCGCTTTTCTAAGATAGAGTCACTATTGAATTATCCCAAGATTTCTGAATTTCATATAATATTTTTAGGCTATCTTCAAATCACTCTGAAATCCCTGAAATCTCTGCGATTCTCTAGAGGACTTTTAAATCGATCTTAAATGCTTATAAATTTTATCCAATTTCTAATCATTAGACTATTCACTTTTGTTTATTTGAATATAATATATTTTCATTGAACATGACAGCTCCGTGTCTCAACCTGCGCTTCCGTTTTCTAACGTGCTTGGATATGGACTTGACAAACTTCAATTTATTCGGCTTTGTTACATGGGAAATCCGCACCGGTTGTTTGAATTTCGAAGATACACTTTTCCCCCGGATAAACCAATAAAAATATTTGCTGGATATAATACCTTTCCGCTGGTGTCGACCCAAGAACAAATTGTATTATCAACATACGGTGGTGACGTCTTTGCAATATTGGAAAGTAGTAACGTTCTGGCTGGAATATATGCACATAATCCTCGCTCTCAACATAAAACACGGGCAAAAATAAACATGGAAAGCGGCAGGATTAGTCCATTGACCCAAAATGAAATCGAGGAAGTTCCAGTGGGTGCCCATCGCCCAATCAGAAAGAATTTCATAGTGGATCTTGTAATGCAAAATCCCTCGCACGATTAAACAAGATGTAAAACTAGAATATAAAATTGTTTATGATCCGTAGTCGGCTTGAAATGTTACAGGTAACTTTTGCTTACAAATGATAATAAAATGGAAATGTATCGTATTTCCTATAGCTTCAACCTTTCGACAATAACCCTCTTAGTCTTTTTCAATAGAAAATGAGAAAAACTTCTGTTTTATTCACTCATGCAGATAGTTTTTGGGAAATATTATTGTAGGTTGAAAATGATTAATTTATAATAATTTTCCTATAGGGAGATAATTTTAATTTTGATGAAAGAATATTCTTGATATTGTGGCTAATGATATAATCGCAATGTTTAGCAATGCGCAAACTAGTGCATAGGAGGAAAAACCTCGCGAAAACGCCAAATCTACCCTTATTTTAAGGATTTGAGTTCGCAATAGAAAGATATGAGGAAATCAAAATTCTTCTAGCGGATGAATCGTCATAGTTTTCGTAAGTATGATCTGGTACTTTTTGTACTTATCCGCAGTCAACTACCGCTTACCATGGTCTGCCAAAATATTAAAAATTTTGCAAAGCTGTGGGTGGTTTCAAGTCATATAAGTCATTTAAGTCAGCCTAGTGTTGAACATTTACTTTTGTTTTCGTTCAAAGAGAAGTGTTTCAACTGAAAATTGAACTATTTTATTTTGTTCGAAAGTGATCTCATTTAGTTAAGAATTCAGTTACTTGGTTCAAGATTAACGTGTTTAGTTGAATATTTATTATCTTTATCATACTCGTTCAATATCTTCGTAAATAACAAAACTGTAAAAAGCCCGTATTTGAAAAGTCAAAATGTTTTGCTGATAAAGGCAGTATTTTATATGAAAAGTATTTGGAAAAGTTTCATACTCGATCCACCCCAAATACACTTCTAATGTTGAGGGATTCTTTATTCCTGAATTTCAGGTCTTTTCCAGAGTATTTTTAGATGATGATGTAATTTTATTTAAGAAGAGCTTATTTTATTCTTTGAAGGGTTCGTAACAAGTCCAGTCATCATCTTTTTCGAGAATTATTATTTTATTTAGAAAAAATGCGTAGAATTATTTTTATTCAGTTTTGGGTTTGTTTGTTTGTTTTGGAACGAAGCATTAAAAACTTTCTGATTTTTTTTCGAAATCACAGACATTTTTTCAGAAAAGATAATTTTTGTATTGAAACGAGCTTCTAGAAATTTATTCAAACATTATTGCTCTAGCGATAAGAATAAAAATGGTGATAAGAATAAAGCAATGGAAATCAAATGTTCTGTAAGATTTCTGTTTGTGAGTCAAATTTTCATCGTAGCGCTGTTCGCAGAAATCGCATTATTATTCCTAAAGTATTGAAGGAATTGAATTTCTTTAATCAGAATGATTCATGAAGTATAAACATTGCTATCTCAGAAGGACAAGTTTGAAGGCTACAGTTATTGAGATAGCGATTAAGATAACGTATATGAACTCTAAAACAACACAAGAATATTAATTCCATACACTGGCAGCGAAATCTTTTATTATTGTATGAATTAGTTTTACGTTTAATTGGAAAAAATGAGTATCGTTTATACTGTGTTCTTCATCTTGACGGTGATTCTTAGTTCTATTGGTGAGTATAGTACTATACTGTACCTATAATTCCTGACACTTGTTTTAAAAATTCTGTGCTGCGGAAAAAAGTCCAACTTTTGACGTTTTTATTAGAATCCTAGCAAATCTTATTAGTATGAGACTTGTATCAAATCCCATGTTTCGGAATCAATAATATCTCAACGAAATTCCATCTGTTGAGAAATCTTATACCAGGTCTTCCAGGATACAAAAAAATTGTTTGCTACCTCTTTACAGTGAAACGGTTCGATGCGTCTCCATATTTTTATAATGATAAGCAGGACAGAAGTAACAGTTCAAGCCACATTAATAATTTAATTTTCAACATAATAGTCGACCTTTCAACTTAATAGTTGAAATTTACAAATGAATAAAGAACATTTTCACTAGAAAAATAAATTTTCGAACAAAAAACTTGAATTTTCAACCAAGGAGGTGAATTTTCAACAAGAAAGTTATTTTTCAACAAACCAGTTAAGTGTTTGGCCGAAGTGAATAACTTTTTAACAAAATATTTGAACTATTAACCGAACAGTTTAATTTCAAACCAAATATTGAAATTTTCTACATGCCAAGATGAACCTTCAACACAATGTTTGAATTTAAAAACAAAGAATTCAAATTTTCACCAATCTTCAAAACAAAACAAAAAACAAATCCTCAACATAGAAGAATAAGTTTTTACTCACAACAGACTATCTTTTGTAACCAGACAGTTACAGTTTCAACCAAAAGAAGAAATTTGGACAATGAAAAAAGCTGAATTCTCAACTAACAAAGATCGATGTTCCACCTAATCAATTGATTTTACAATTTAAATTATATTGAAATTATATTAATTTAAAATAAATGAATTACAAAAAATATTTTCAACAAAATAGTTTAAGTTTCAACAGAAGAGTTAAACATTCAAACAAAAAAAATCCTCAAAATAACATCATGAGAGAACAGATGTATCTTCAAAAACCAACTTCATGCTGCTAACAGAATGTATTAGCTCGGTATTCTTGTAGATTATTATTGTGAGTAAATAAAAAAATTATTCCTGTAAAAAAATGTAATAATCTCTTTTTTTTGCAGAATTAAGTTCACAGTTTGATTATGGATCCAATACCGCCCCTATTTCAGATGTTTCTCGTGGCAGCCAATCTCCTGCTTCTTCTTCTTCCGACAGAAAACGTCCTTCTGCCAGTTATGTTTCTCCTGCCAGTTCTGTTCCTCCTGCCAATCCAAATTCTCCTCTCAATTCTTCTTCCCCTGCCACACGTCCTAAGCGTGCAAGGTCCCGGTCTACTCCTGCCAATATTATAGTTCCACCTACCAGGCTTCCTTCATCTGACACACATGGATATGGACTTGACCAACTTCCATATATTCGGCTAACTCCCATTAAAAATTTGCACCGCAAATTCGAACTTCGAAGATACACTTTTCCATCGAATGGACGAATTAAAGTACTCGAAGGATATAATGCCTATAAGCCCATACCACCCCAAGAACAGATTGTATTATCAACATTCAGCGGTGACGTCTATGCAATATTGTCGAGTAGTGATACTCTTGCTGGAATATATAGACATAATCGTCGCATCAAAGCTAATGGACGGGCAAAAATACACATTGAGAGCGGCACGATTACCCCACTGACACCAGATGAAGTCGAGGAAATTCCAGTAGGCCCTCTTCGCCCAATCTCACTAAATTTTAGAGTAGAGCATGAAAATCAAAGCGATGGGTAAGTTACTTCTTGAAAGTAAATAGTTATTGTCATTTTTTTTGTCACATCCCTCTCAAGTCACTCTTTCAAAATGAAATCACTATAGGATCACTCAAAGATTTCCGAATTTCATATAATATGTTCTGATTTCCTTCAAGTCACTGTGAGATCCTGGAAATCTCAGAATAAATCACATAAATAATTCTTTATTCATTTTGATTTGGTATGATGTTATTCTCTGGCCAGGTCTCCTTCTCCTGCCGAGGCTAGTATACCTGCCAGCTCCATGTCTCACCCTGCGCTTCCGTTTTCTAACGTGCTTGGGTATGGACTTGACAAACTTCCATTTATTCGGCTTTGTTACAATGAAAATCCGCACCGGCTGTTCGAACTCCGAAAATACACTTTTCCTGGGGAAAAACCAATAAAAATATTTGCAGGACGTAATCTCTTTAAGCCGATGCCGACCCAAGAACAAATTGTTTTGTCAACATACGGTGGTGACGTCTTTGCAATACTGGAGAGTAGTGATGTTCTTGCTGGAATATATGCATTCAATCCACGCACTCAACATAAAACACGGGCAAAAATAAACATGGATAGCGGCAGGATTACACCATTAACCCAAAATGAAATTAAGGAAGTTCCAGTAGGTTCCCATCGTCCAGTCAAAGTTCATTTTATAATAGATCTTATACAGCAAAATCCTCCACACCATTGAACAAAATGTGAAACTAAAATACAAAATTGTTTATGATCTGAAGTCTTCTTGAAACGTTACAAGTAACTTTTGACCACAAAGGATAATAAAATGGTTCTGTATCATATTTCCTATAGCTGTAATTTTTCGGCAATGTCCCTGCCATTCTTTTTCGGAAACGAATAAAAAAAAGTTGCGTTTTAATCAGTCATGCAAATAGTTATGAGAAAATATTAATATAGGTTTATAATGATTTATTTATAGTGATTTTCCTACGGGGAGCTGACCCTAATTTTGAAAATAAAAAATTCTTGGTATTGTTTCTAATGATATAATCGCAATGTTTAGCAATACGCAAACTAGTATAAGGGGGTCCAAGTAATATAATTATTTATGTCAACCATAGAAGAACCTAAGTAGTATACTTGATTTAAAGTCTGTCATAATGTGTGTCTCGCAGTGTATGTAACTCTTTGTCAGCCATAAGGGGTATCCAGTAGCTGAATCTTTTCACTATATTAGAATGCAAATTGCACTTTTTTGACTGAAATTTTTCGAAAATATAACCTTTTATCGTATAAATGATCTTGAATGCAGACTTTGCAGAGCGTTTGCTATTAATTTGTCTCTTGGGATTAATTTTCTTTAGAATCCGCAATTAATTTTTTTTTGTTATGACTATAATTAGTCTTACCTAAGTAGTATCTTCCTTTTCAGCGATTAATCAGTTCGTGATATTCGTTGAACAAATTTTTTTTTTGTGCCATTCAGAGACTTATGACTGATTTTTGCAAAATCTTTAGGAGAAACCCCAAACTGAAAAAATAATAAAATAACGGATGTCATAATTTTTCATTTAAATATGTGTTGTGGAACAAATAAACCATCCTTAGGACCAAAAAATCGACTTTCAGGCTAATTTCTTTTTTCCATATTACATACGGTTATCTGCATATTTGTTTTTTTCTTGCGCAACGGGTAGAATATGTTCCTTTAATTCAAAAAAGCTTATTTTATTCTTCAAAAGGTTCTTGATAATTCTAGTCATGTTTCTTGGGAATCATTTTATTTCGAAAAAATGCGTATGATTATTTTTATTTACACATTTCATAACATTTATCAAAATGGTGACGAATGAAATAAAGAATTATATCCACAAATATTTTTGAAATATGTGCGTTGGGTTTTTTTTCTAAAATTTCGTGCAATAATCAATGAGCCTTTATTGAAATTTTTATAAATCAAGGTGAGTAATGAAGGATTTTTAATTCGACTGTATAGCTGGATCAGTCTTGAGTTAACAAACTGGGATTACTACTTTTTGTTATTGAATGTTAGTTTCTATTAAGGAAGATACAAAATAACGAATTTTCACTTCATTGTTTTCAAGCAACAAGATTTTAACAATTTTTCAAAGTTCAGAAGAAAAAAATTTATCAAAATAGACATTAAAAACAACAGGAATGAAAACGGCGATGAGAATGAAGCAATAGGGATCGAATTTTCTGTCAAATTTCCGTTTAAGACTCAATTCACTATTATTTCCAAAGTACTGAAAAACCTAAAATTCCCTCCGTGGAATGAATTATGAAATATAAAAATTATTATCTCAGAAGGGCAAATTTGTAGGCTACAGTTATTGAGATAGCGATTAAGATAACATATATAAACTCTTATCAAATACAAGAATATTAATTCGATACGCTAGTAACGCAATTTCCTATTAATGTATGAATCAGTTTTACCTCTAATTGGAAAAAATGACGATCGTTTATACTGTGTTCTCTTATTTGGCGTTGATTCTTAGTTTTATTGGTGAATATCGTACTATACTATATCTACCATTTTGAAAACCTATTTCGAAAATTGAGCATGACGAAAAAAAATTGAACTCTTGACGTTTTCATTAGAATTCTATAAAATCTTATTAGCACCAGACTTGTATCAAATTCTATGTTTCTGAATCAAGAATATCTCAATTGAATTTTGTTTATATATACATCTATAATATATTTTGTTTTGTAAGATTTCTGGGAAAATTTTAACAGATTTGTCATTTTACAAAATTTAACTCAAGATATTATTTATAAAGATTTCAAAATATTCCAAATGATTTCCAAAATAATTCTTTTGAAACAATTTCAGTAATGGTTCAAGTCAGTTTACAAAATATTTAGGAACTTTAGAAGTTTATAAGAGATTCAAAATATTTCAAAACTTTAAAAGATTTTCGAAAATTTATGAAATGTTCCCAAATTCATTCCAAACGTCAAAAAGTCCTAAATATCTTTTAAACTGAATCAAATTCTTTCTTCAATTTTTCAAAATCCTATTGAAAAGAAACAAATTTCTTATAAATTTCCTAGATACTTATTTGAAATAATTGAAATCTTCAAAAATATGTTCTGAATTTTCTCGAAAAATTCGGGAAAATTATATTCTTATAACCACAAAACAAATAAAAAAAGGAAAAAAAAGAAAGAGATATTCTTAATTTTTATTTTACATTAAAAATCATTTTTCGATTCAGCTCATAATTCGCATGACATTTTTTTCAACAGTTTTGTCCTTGTGTAATATTTGTCATTTTAGTTTCAAATTTATCCATTTGGTTAAAAATGTTATCGTAAGAAAAACCTTTTTTAAATGACTTTTTATTTTATCACGGCGAAAAATCACGAAGCTAGAATAAAACATAATATAATTTTCAACAATAAAAGGTAAATTTTCAACAAAAGGATGATCTTTCAAAGGAAAATAAAATAGTTTATATTTCATAGAAAAAAATGAATGTCAACGAAATAATTGAATTTTGAAATAATAATTGACTTTTTAACTAAATAGTTGAATTTTCAACGAAGGAGATGAATTCTTAACAAAAAAATTATTTTTCATGAAACCAGTTGAGTTATCAGCCAAAGTGGAAGATTTTTTTGTACAAAATATTTCAACTTTTGACCAAATAGTTTAATTTCAAACCAAATATTGAAACTTCCTACATCTGAAGATGAACCGTCAACCCAATAGTCGAATTGAAATTATATTAATTTAAAATAAATAAATTTTAAATATGAAAACGGACTTTCAATAAAATAGTTCAAGATCTAACCGAAGAGATGAATATAAAAAACCATTCTCAAAAATAAATTATGAGAGAACGAAAGTATCTCTGAAAACCAACCTCATGCTGCGAACAGAATGCATTAGCTCTGTATTCTTGTACAATATTATTATAAGTAATACAAAAACATTCGTTCTTCGAAAAAATGTAACCGTCTTGCTTCTTCTTGCAGAATTGAGTTCACAATTCGACTGTTTGCCTAATGGCGCCCCTATTTCTGGTGTTTCTCCTGCCGGCCAATCTTCTCCTTCTGACAGACAACATCCTCCTACCAGTTCTGTTCCTCCTGCCAGACCGCTTTCTTCTCTCAGTTATTCTTCTTCTGTCGAACCTTCTCAACGCGCAAGAACCAGGTCTCCTTCTGCTAGCCATATAGATCAACCTACCAGACTTCCTTCTTCTGATATACGTGGATATGGACTCGACCAACTTCCATATATTCGGCTCACTTCCACTAAAAATCTGCAGCGGCAATTCGAACTTCGAAGATACATTCTTCCTTTCGATGAACCAATTAAAGTACTCATAGGAAATCTCTACAAGCCCGCCCCACACGAAGAGCAAATAGTATTATCAACATTCGGTGGTGACGTCTTTGCAATATTGTCGAGTAGAGATACTCTTGCTGGAATATATAGATATAATTCTCGCATCAAAGGTAAGGGACGGGCCAAAATCAACATGAAAAGCGGCAAGATTACCCTATTGACAGCAGATGAAATTGCGGAGATTCCAGTAGGCTCTTCTCGCCCAATCTTGTACAATTTTAGAGTAGCGCATATAAAACACAGCGATGGGTAAGTTACTCTTTAGAAGAGACTAGTTACCTTTACTTGTTGGTCACATCTCGTTTAAGTCTCTCTTCTAAGATGAAGTCACTATGGGATTACCCAAGGATTTCTGAATTTTATATAATATTTTTTAATTCATTTCAAGTGACTCTAAGATCTCTCAAATCTATGCAATTCTCTTGCAATCCACTGAGTTCAATGAATCTGTTTAAGATTTTTAGTTTGTTTCTTTAAACATGCCCTAAAGACTTTTATATTCATCTTCAATTATCATAAATTTTATCAGATTCTTATCCATCAGTCTATTTACTCCCACTTACTTGAATTGAATGACATTTTATTGGATTTTTTTTTCGATTCGCTTGAATTATTTTTCATTTATTTTGATTTGGTATGACGTTATTTTCTGTCCAGGAGACCTTCTTCTGCAGATCTTCATCTTCATGCCAGCTCCATGTCCCACCTCGCGCTTCCGTTTTCTAACGTACTTGGATATGGACTTGACAAACTTCAATTCATTCGGCTTTGTTACAATAAAAATCCGCACCGGCTGTTCGAATTCCGAAGATACACTTTTCCAGTTGATAAACCAATACTAATAATTGCTGAAGGCAGTCACTATAAGCCCATGCCGACTAAAGAACAAATTGTATTATCGACACAGGGTGGTGACGTCTTTGGCATATTAGAAAGTTGTAATATTCTTGCTGGAATATATACACATAATCCTCTCACACAACGTAAGGGACGGTCAAAAATAAACATGGGAAGCGGCAGGATTACTCCATTGACCCCAAATGAAGTTGAGGATGTTCCAGTAGGCGCACAGCGCCCAATCAACCTTAATTTTATAGTAGATCTAGTAAAGCAAAATCCTCCACACCATTAAACAAAATGTAAAACAGAAATATAAACTTGTTTTTTTCATTGTAATTTTATTCCTCTTAAATATCAATTTGTTTTTTTAATAAAAAAGATTGCATTAAATGAATTTATTAGATTAATTCAGTTTGTAATCATACTAAATGATTAACAACAACGATATATTCTTTTGGGTCTATTGTCTCACACAATTCCACTCTTCACACTATTCATTTCAGTTCCAGAATAGACTTGATGATAGTATATGATCAGGATAAGCTAACTTCTGATAGCCAACATCCTATCATATTTCTATCGAATCACGATCTTATAAATATTAAATACAAATGTATCTGTACCCAATCCACTAACCGTAATCAAACCAAAATAAGAAATTTGGAATATGTAGATTAGTGTAAGTTTCAGGAGCACTTAGTGACCTGCGATTAAGAAAAAATACTGAGAATTGAAGACATTGATAGTAAATTATGTCTTGTATGCTCTTACTTAATTTCGACGCTCGATCAGTTCGCACCTTTGCATGTTCCACGTGAACATGAAAATTTAGCTCCTTTGATCACAGTTGAAATGAAAAAGCTTACGAAGGAACGTAACAAGCGTCACCTGGCAAAGATAACTGAAAATCCACTGATACAAGCACAGTTTCGTCAGCTTAGGAACTTAGTTTAAACCAAAATCAGGGATTCGTATAATCGATATAATTACAATGATATAGAGAACAACAATGAAAATGAAAATATCTGGCACTTACCTAGACGCTTATGTCTAATTCCGCCTAAAAATGCAGCATCAGCTCATACTCTTTCATCTAATAATTTAATAAGAGTGTTCACAAATCTACCCTCTTTTAACTTCTCTTACTCTGGTATACCCCTTATAGCAGTTCAGGAAAGCTCGACTCTTCGAGAAACTGATTTTTTTTAGACATAATGCCGGAAGTTCTCTTCGAAATAAAGACTAACGCCTTAAGAACTGATTGTATATCTATGAAGATGATTCGACCAGCGCTTCCTGTAATTTTTCTGATACTCCTTCCCATCTACAACTTTTCCCTTCAAGTCGAATTTTTCCCTGATCTATGGAAAAAAGTGCTGATTCACCCTATTTCTGAAGTTTCTAGTTTCTCGATTCGCTATAATAGAGCTTTCGGGCTAATCATAGTACATTAACAACTTCCCTGACAGTAACTTCAGACTTGAAAATCGCTGTCGAAAGAAGGAAATAGCAATTGGTGTTCTACTCGGATTTTCTAAAGCTTTTAATACTGCTGATCACGAACTTCTTTTGAATAAACTTCGTAACTTTAATGTATTCAGTACTGCCATTGCGTGGGTCAAATCCTACTCAGAAAACCATTTTCAACAAGTACTCAATGATGAGAGTGAATTGTCCGACCTGGTGGGGATCGAGAGTGGAGTCTTGGCCACCTCCTTTTCAGTCTATACACCTCTAGCCTTGATAGTGATCTTCAGCATTTTAAGTACCATAAATACGCGCACCATTTCGAATTATATGTCTCTGATCCTATTTGTTCAACTAATAGTTTGATTGCGAGGGTTCAGAAGAATATTTATATAGTGAATCAATGGGCACTATTAGGCTCACGCTGAACACTTCAAAAACTAAAGCAATTATTATTGGAGAGTGCTCTTCCCCGTTCACTTCTACATTAGCACCCATCCCTCAGTTTAAGGTTGATAGCCTTGATATTTCCTTTATCAATACAGTGAAGGATTTAGGGTACATCCTAAATCGAACCCTCTCCTGGAAAGAGCAAATTGTTGAACTTTTGAGGAATACCGTCAGAGTACTCCAACAGCTTGAAAGGAACAAGAAATCCAACTTCGATGCCAGCTTCAATTCGGAGTCTACTTGTTAGGAGTCTTGCCCTTCCTTTCTTTGATTATGGGTACACTGTATCTTCAGCGGGCGGAATTTCTTAATGTGACTGAGAGAAGACAATTATTTATGGGCAATCTCTTCTAGAACGAAACTCCTCAATATTTTCTAGATTTCTTTGGAAACGAAAATGTGATTTTAACTACTAAGTCTAGGCTTCGTGTGAGAAAAACCGTCAGTACGATTCCAAGTCACGAATCCTCTAAGTTGCAAACATCCTTTATGGTCAGGAAATCGCGTCCTTGAAAAAAGGTACCTGAATCAATTTGGAATGCACCTTCGCCTTATCACATTTCAACCAAAAACAATTTTCTGCCAGGAGAGAAGAATTTTCAATCCGAAGTCCAGTTTTCAACAACAAAAAAAGTAAATTTTAACTAAACAGTTGCACTAAAAACCAAATAGCTAAACTTGTAACCAAATAGTTGTATCTTTTGCATGGGGAATAAAGCTATATAATTAAAATAACAATCTTAAACCTTCGAGTGAAAACTTCAAACTTTATAACCTTTTTTAATTATCACGTACAGCCTTAAGTTAATTTGTTGATTTATCTCGAGATCAAAGAATTTTTGGCATTAAGAAAAAAGCCATAAAATTAAAGTGTTTTTCTTTCTGCACTCATGTCTGATATACTTATTCAAGCTGATGCTAATTCCAGTCATATAATTTTTACAAAGGGTCATGAATAATAATTGAAACTTTATATGAAATGGGGACCCTAAGTATTTGTTCTTATCATTTATTTTCAAAATAATTTCTTTGTAATAATTCGAGTGAAGTGAATTTTCGATTGTTGAAAATTATACATCAGTTTTCATAATTATCGTCGAAGAATGTGGTCTCATATTACAATGACTCGTAACAATTCACTTATCTTTTCGTTGCGTAAAACCTTATTTTTTGGCCTCTAAACTGAGTATAGCTTGACGCTTGTGACACATAATATTGTGATTAAGATGTCATATGTAAACTCTAACAAAACAGAATAATAATTCGATACACTCTTCACGAAATTCATCATTATCGTATGAAGCAGGTTTTCCTATACTTGCAAAAAATGAGAATCGTTTATACTGTGGTCTTTATCTTGGCAAAGATTCTTAGTTTTATTGGTGAATATAATACTATACTATATCTACAATTTTCAGATGTTTTTAAACTTTTGGCAAATAAAAATTTATGCGCCGTAATATGCATTGTATACGAAATATTATCATTTTCGGTTTACTGCTCCATCAAATGTTTCTCATTCGAACTGCATGAAATCTTATTAGCACAAGCAACAAGCTTTGAAATCCCGGAAGTTTTTATCAAATTCTATTCGTAGAGAAATCGTATACTTTTCTATCAATAGTTTCTCCTTAAAATTATATGAAATGTGTGAAATTACTTTTAAGTCACCCTAGGTAATTAATTACCATAAGGTATGAATATTATTTAAATTTTCATGATTATTTTAGAGCATTGAAAACAAATATTTTTAAAATCTATTTATAAAAATTTTAATGCTTACTGGCATGAAGATACCGACGCAGTTAACTTATAATTTTTGTTTTGTTTTACGAGTCTTATGACTCTTGTGTCAGTCTAAACAGTTGATCAACATTTACAATTTCTACCTACGGTTTAAAAACAAAAGCATCGCTATGAACCAAAGCCATGCTGCAAACATAATTTATTAGATGAATACTTAGTGGATTGTTATTAGCAATGAAAAAAATGCTTGTTTCGAAAAAGTTAAATCATCTGTTTTTTCTTGCAGAGTTCAGTTCACCGTTTGAATGTTTGCCTAATGGTGCCCCTATTCCTGGTGTTCCACGTGGCGGCCCATCTTATTCATCTTTTTTCGACATACCAGATCCTCCTGCCAGTTCTCGTCCTCCTGCCAGTTCTCATCCTCCTGCCAGACACCATTCTCCGCTCAAGTCTCCTACTCCTCCAGAAACTCCTCAACGTTCAAGGTCGCGGTCTCCTCCTGCCACGTATACAGATCCACATTCTTGGCTTCCTTCTTCTGATGGAAATGAATATGGACTCGACCAACTTCAATCTATTCGGCTTACTCCCAGTAAGAATCCGCACCGACAATTTGAACTTCGAAAATATACCTTTCCTGCGGACAAACGAATGAAACTATTCGCAAGACATAATGTCTTTCCGCCAGTGCCACCCCAAGAACAAATTGTATTATCGACATTCGATGGTAACGTCTTTGCAATATTGAGGAGTAAGAATACACTTGCTGGAATATATAAACATAATCCTCGCATCAAATGTAAAGGACGGGTAAAAATAAACATGAAAAGCGGCAGGATTACCCCATTGACTCCAGATGAAATTGAGGAAGTTCCAGTAGGCCCTCTACGCCCAATCTTACATAACTTCAGAGTAGAGCGTGTAAACCACAGTAAAGGGTAAGTTACTTTTTAAAAGACACCAGTTATCATCACTTTTCTCTAAAGAACATTTCAAATCACTCTTTTAAGATAAAGTCACATATAACTCAAGGGTTTCTGAATTTTATAGAATAGTTTTAATTTTCTTTCAATTCACTTTCAAATCTCTGCAAATCCCTTGAAGTCTACTAATTTCACTGAATCTGTTTCGGATTTTCAATTTTTTTTGCCACAAAGATTTTTTAGTTTATTTTGAATTTGAATGCATTCTATCAGATTCTTATTCACTGATTCTAGTCACTCTATTTGTCTGAATTCCATGAAATTTAGCTGCATTTAGAAAAAAAAATTCCATTCACTTGAATTATTTTTCATTTATTTTGATTTCGTCTGAACTGATTCTCTTGTCAGATTCCCTTCTTCTGCCGAGCCCGGTCTTTTCGCCAAGCCCAGGTCTTACCCTGGGCTTTCGTTTTCTCACATACTTGGATATGGACTTGACGAACTTCCATTAATTCGGCTCTGTTACAAAGAAAATCCGCACCGGCTATTCGAACTGCAAAGATACACTTTTCCTGCGGATAAACTAATAAAAATACTTGCAGGACAGAATCACTTTAGGTCGATGCCAATCCAAGAACAAATTGTCTTAACAACATTTGGTGGTGACGTCTTCGCTATATTAGAGAATAATAATGTTTTTGCTGGAATATATGCACATAATCCTCGCACTCAACGTGAAGGGCGGGCAAAAATAAACATGAAAAGCGGTATGATCACCTCCTTGACCGCAGATGAAATCAGGGAAACTCCAGTAGGTCCCCGTCGCCCAATCTCAGTTAATTTTATAGTAGATCTTGTAAAACAAAATCATCCACACCGCTAACGAAAATGTACAACTGAAATATGAAATTGTAATCCGTTATCATCCTAAAATGCTACTAGCAACTTATAATTAGAAATGATAATAAAATGTCCAAGGTCAGCCCCAAAATCGATCATATCTCCAGGGTTCACTGCATTTACATAAATTTTCATACTGAGATCCTTATTTATATTGTTTACGATAGCGAAATTTGGGACGTGTTTTGATTACAAATGATAATAAAATGTTAGTTTGTCATGTTTCCTACAAGAATGAATTCTAAGCGAAAAAGATTAACTTTCTTACCAAAAGTACATCAATATTCATTCATATTAATAACTCATTACTACTCGTATTATTACTCACAATTATAGTATATTATTTCAAAAACATTTCTATCCTCGTTGAAAATGGAACAGTTTTTGATTGAATTTGAGTTTTTCTGTTTATTTGATTCAACCATTGTGTTCAAAAAGCGTCTTTGTTATTTCGAAATTCGACTATACTTTCTTGTTAACTATAACTTTTTTAATAAAGAATTCGTTTTTTTTACAATTAAAAATTGATGTTTCATTTCACTCAAGTCACCTTTTTGTTAAAAATTAACCTTTTCGTTGAAAATTCTACTGCCTTCTGAAAAATTTGTTTTCTTGGCTTGAAAATTGTTCTATTTCTTAAAAGTTCTACTATTTTATTAAACATTTGTTTCTTTGTTACAAGTTCAACTATTTGGTTATTATTGTGGCTGATGAATTTTCAATTGTGTGTGTGAATTGTTCATTTGATATCTATTAATTCAATAATCTATTATTCTCCAAATGAACTTGTTTGTAATGTATATTAAAGAAAAGAACACATTTTCAGAATATTTTAATAATTTTCTTTATGGTGGACTACTGTTATTATTCTGTCATAGATTTCATTTAAGCGTTAGTTTATTTATTTTTGTCTAAGAATGTGGTCTTATATTATCACGACGCGTAACAGGTTACTTATCTTTTCATTGCGTGAAAGATTATTTTTTTGATCTCTAAACTGAGTATGGCAATGTCGTAAGTTTGAAGTATTTGTACAATTGCAATGAGGAACAAACAGAGGTATTAAAAACAAATAATTTAGAAGGCTAAATTTCAGTTGAACATCCATCATTTCGGGTAAAAAATTAAATTGTTTTGTAGAAAATTAGCCTTTTTGGCTTGAAAATTCAAAAATTTGGTAGAAAATTAAACCATTTGGTTGAAGATTAAATTTTACATTGAAAATTCTTTTTTTGGGTGTAACAATTGAACTTTTCTTTTTATTTAAAATTAAAAATATTCTTCGATTATCTCGAAAATGTCGCAATCATTTTTGTTGACAATCTGATTGACTTTTCATTACTTGAACCTGTTATAAATCATATTTTGAGAAAACTGAATTTTTTTCAAAAGACTGATATAGGAAATATAAACATAAATATCTCAGAAGGACAAGCTTGACGCTCATGACACATGAGACTGCGATTAAGATGCCATATATAAACTCTAATAAATCATTAAAATATTAATTCGATACACTGTAAACCAAATTCTTCATTAAAGTATAATTTAGGTTTTCCTATAGTCGCAAAAATGAGGACCTTTGATACTGTGGTCTTCATGTTGATGGTGATACTTGATTCTATTGGTGAATATAATACTATACTATATCTATGATTATTTAAACGAAATATGTTGTTTTGAGAGAAAATGAGGCGATATATATATATATATATATATTTTATATTATTGACAAACAAAAATTTTTGCTGAGAAGAAGTCTTCAAATTATTTGCCAATTTTTTTTAAACGTTTACTTTGATAGTGAAGATACCTTATAAGTTTGATTCTTGCTAAATGAATTTCGTAGCCAGAAGAATGCTTTTTTCTTACAATCAAATTTTCTACTTTTTCATGGAAACAGAGAGAGATACGAAAAAATAATAAGAGTGAAGTTTGCACATCTAAAAAAGTTTTGTGACAAAATGATTTAGCGAGCATGATTCTGATAAGATGCTTTTCTTCTATTAGCAGACCACAAAATCTGAACCCTTGAAACATGAACCAGACTAGGTAGGTCTTATATTTTCGGGGTCGCTGAATTCCAATTCGTTGTCTGTTCGGCCCCATCAGGTCAGGGTGAATGTAAATTCAAGGTCAAATCCAAAACATTAATCGCTAACCGAATAAATCGGAGTACCTGTGAGTTTTTGGGGTCGCTGAATTCTAATCCATTGTCAGTTTAATCCCATCAGGTCAGGGACAACGTCAGTTTAAGCTCAAACTTACGAAATTTGTCGCTAACCAATTAAGACAGGGTTCTTATAGGTTTTTGCAATAACTGAATTCAAATCCGTTGTCGGTTTGGTTTAAACTTGAACTGACCTAGAACCTGAACTGATGGAACCAAACGGATAACGAATTTGAATTCAGCGATCCCAAAAGACTATATGTACCCTGACTTATTCGGCTAGCGATGAATTTTGTAAGTTTGGCCTTGAACTGACCTTGATTCCGACCATATAGGACCAAACGGACAACGGATTCGAATTCAGCGACCCCGAAAGCCACTTAGTCGGGTCTGTGTTGCAAGGGTTTAGATTTTGTGATCCTATGCTATGAAATGTATCGCAAAAAAAACTGACGTTTTTCATGACACTTTTTTAGACCTGCAAACTTTATTCTTGACATTTATTCTATCTAAATTTGTGTAATTATTTCAAAATTTGAACCACGAATTTTTAAAATCTATTTAGAAAATTTAAATTCTTACTGGCAGAAGATTACCTGCGCAATGCGAGCAGAATGTATCAGCTGTATACTCTTCAGATTAGCATTGGTAATGCGAAACAATTCGTTATTCGAAAAAAATTATTTTTCCGTTTCTGTTTGCAGAATTAGGCTCACAGTTTGAATGCTTGCCAAATGGTGCTCCTATTCCTGGTGTTCCTCGTGGCCGTCAATCTTCTTTTTTCGACACTCAACATTCTCCTGCCAGTTCTATTCTTCCTGCCAGACTCGATTCTCCACCCAGGTCTCCTCCTGCCAATACTCCTCAACGTGCAAGGTCGCGGTCTCCTCCTGCCATGAATATAGCTCCACATGTCAGGCTTCCTTCTTCTGACGGAAACGGATATGGACTTGACCAAATTCAATTTATCCGGCTTACTCCCAATAAAAATCCGCACCGGCAATTCGAACTCAGAAGATACGCTTTTCCTACGTATGAACGAATTAAAGTACTCACAGGAAATAATGTCTATAAGCCCGTGCCACCCCAAGGACATATTGTATTATCAACATTCGATGGTGATGTCTTCGCAATATTGTCGAGTAGTAATACTCTTGCTGGAATATATAAACATATTCGACACACCAAAGCTAACAAACGGGCAAAACTAAATATGGTGAGCGGCACGGTTACCCCATTGACCTCAGATGAAACTGAAGAAGTTCCAGTAGGCTCCCTTCGCCCAATCTCACACAATTTTAGAGTAGAGAATCTAAACAACGTTAATGGGTGAGTTAATTTTTAAGAGACACTTGTAATCGTCATATTTTTGTGTGAGACCCTCTTAAGTTATTCTTTTAAGATGAAGGCACTACAGTCGCTTTTTAAATAAACATATCACCTTAGTCGCTTCTTTTCAAACAGAGAACTTGAGGATTTCTGAATTTCATACAATATTTTTGAATTCCTTTTAATTCGCCATGAAATGTTTGCAATTTTCTTGAATTCGACTGAATTTAAGGAATCTGTTTTGGATTTGAAATATCTTTTTGCCCTAAGGACTTTTAAATTCATTTTGAATTACTATAAATATTATTAGATTCTTATTCACTGACTCTAATTTCTCCCAATTATTTGAATTTAATGCCATATTACTGGTCTTCCTGCCAGGTCCATGTCTTGCCCTGCGCCTTCATTGACTCACATACTTGGATATGGACTCGACCAACTTCAATTCATTCGGCTTCGTTACAAAGTAAATCCGTACCGGCTATTCGAACTGCAAAGATACACTTTTCCGAAGGATAAACCAATAAAATTACTTGCAGGGCAGAATCACTTCAGGTCGATGCCAATCCAAGAACAAATTGTATTGTCAACATTCAGTGGTGACGTCTTTGCAATACTGGAGAGTAGTAACATTCTTGCTGGAATATATGCACATAATCCGCACACTCAACGCGAAGGACGGGCAAAAATAAATATGGAAAGCGGCATGATTACCTCCTTGACCGCAGATGAAATCAGGGAAACTCCAGTAGGCTCCAAGCGCCCAATCTCAGTTCATATTATAGTGGATCTAGTGAAACAAAATCATCCACACCCATACAAAAAATGCAAAACAAAAAAATAAAATCGTTTATGATCGCTACTCATCTTAAAATGTTATAAGTAACTTGTGATTACAAATGATATAAAAATGTTAATGTATCATGATTTCTATGCTTTAATCTTTCGGAAATGCCCCAGATAGTCTTTTTCCGAAACAAATAAAAAAATTTATTTTCATTCACTCACGCAAATCGTTTTTTCAGAAATAATGTTATAGGTTTGTAATGATTCATCATTACATAACGTCATTTACGTTTAATTACTGCTTTAATTATTTTGAAACCAATAGTCAATACCCGCAAGCAATGCGCGCGTTCGTTTCGTCGGATTTCAGTTTTATAATATTAAAAATATAAATTATTCTTAAGATCAATAATAAAAATCCTTTGAATACTAAAAGTTCTCTACAATTTTGAAACAAATCCAATAACTAACAAATTACTAATTCTATTCAGTCAAATATGCCTGAAACAACTCTTATCTTTTTAGTTTTAATTTTCTTACGAATTCCAAGTTTTCCACAAATCTGTAAATCTGAACTGTCTCCACAAATGTTTACAACTTTGTAAACGCTGATCCGTAGGAGCTAAGTCTTGTCTAATAGGCGCTTGTTGTTTAAAAATTGTTAGTCACATACTGTTATATTTTCATTATTGATATTTTTTAAAGCTTCAATCAAATATCGTATCTATTTGAGAAATATGTATTGTATTTCCCAGCTAACAAAAATTTTCAGATTTATAAATTTTATACTGACTGATTAAAAAAAATCAGTTAGGAATATCGAGCAGAAGCCAAGTTTGTTTACGATAATACATTCTACATATTCATTTAAATTTCAAATCTTATCACTTTAGCGATAAGAAATAAAAAAGGCGATAATAATACCTCAAAAATATCCTCTATTGATAAAACTAAATTTCTTTCCTTGGACTGATATATGAAATATAAACATAAATATAACAGAAGAAGAAGCTTGGCGCCTATACCATATAAGATTTATTCGATACACTATCATCCCAATTCTTCACTAACGTATAAATCAGTTTTTCCTCCACTTGCAAAAAATGAGGATCGTTTATACTGTGGTCTTCATTTTGACGGTGATTCTTAGTTCTATTGGTAAATATAATACTATATCATACCTTAAATTTTAAAAAAGGTTTTCAAACTTTCCACAAATAAAAATGTCTGCGTCTATTCTTACAGAAACCTTATACATTTCTATCAAAAGTTTCTTATCAAAATTCTATCCAATCTCATTGCCGCAGAACTTGTATCAAATCTTATGTGCTAGAATTTTCAGCATGTTATTCGAGTTAAATGATTAGAGAACAAAAAATATCCACGGACTGAATTTATAACCTTTTCATACTTTCATGAGTGAAGTTGCTATTGAGCCAATCTAAGGAATTAATTGAATACCCGAATTTATAATTGCTTTGAAAACAAAACCATCACTATGAATTGACATCATGCTGCAAACAAAATGTATCAGCTCTGTAAATTTGTAGATTATTATTAGTAGTGCAAAAACTTTGTTCATCTAAGAAGTGTAATCGACTGTTTCTTCTTGCAGAGCTAAGTTCACAGTTTGAATGTTTGCCTAATGGCGCCCCAATTCCTGGTGTTCCTCGTGAAGGCCAATCTTTTTCTTTTTTTGGCACACAACATTCCACGGACAGTTATCTTCTTCCTGCCAGACCTCATTCTCCGCTTGGGACTCCTTCTCCTGCCGAAGCTTTTCAACGTGTAAGATCCGCGTCTCCTCCTGCCAGCTATATAGCTCCACCTACTAGGCTTCCTTTTTCTGACGTGCTTGGATATAGACTGGAGCAGCTTCAATTTATTCGGCTCAGTCCCTCTAAAAATCCGCACCGGCAATTCGAATTTCGAAGATACGCTTTTCCAGCGAATAAACGAATTAAAGTACTCACAGGACATAATGTCTATAGGCCCGTCCCACCTCAAGAACAAATTGTTTTATCAACATTCGATGGTGATGTCTTTGCAATATTATCGAGCAGTGATACTCTTGCTGGAATATATATACATATTCGGCACACCAAAGCTAATAAACGGACAAAAATAAATATAGAGAGCAGCAAGATTACCCCATTGGCCCCAGATGAAACTGAGGAAGTTCCAGTAGGCCCACTTCGCCCAATCTTAAATCATTTTAGAGTAGAGCATGTAAAGCACAATAATGGGTGAGTTATGTCTTAGAAGAAACCAGTTATTGTCACTTTTTTGTTCAGTCCTTTTAAAGCACTTTTTAAGATGAATTCACTATAGTCAGTTTTAAATGAAAATGTAACTTCAGTCGCTTCTTTTATTGAACTGAAGCAGAGAACTCAAGGATTTCTGAATTTTATAGAATATTTTTGATTTCATTCTAAGTTACATTGGAATCTAGTGCAAATCTCTTGAAACCTACTAAATTCAGTGAATCCTTTTTGGATTTTCAATTTTTTTTCGCCTTGCAGACCTTCAAATTGATTTTGACTTTCTATGCATTCTATTAGATTCTCATTTACTGACTCTAGTCACTCCCATTTATTTGATTTCCATTAAATTTTATTGGATTTAGAAAAAAAATTTCTATTCACTTGAATTATTTTTGATTCATTTTGATTTCGTGTGACCTTATTCTCCGGCTAGATTCTCTTTTCGTGCCGAGGCTAGTCCACGGTCCAGCTCTATGTCTCACCCTTCGCTTCCGTTTTCTCACATACTTGGATATGGACTAGACCAACTTCAATTTATTCGGCTTTGTTACAAAGAAAATCCGCACCGGCTATTTGAACTTCGAAGATACACTTTTTCGACGGATAAACCAATAAAAATACTTGCAAGGCAGAATCACTATAGGCCGATGCCAATCCCAGAACAAATTGTATTATCAACATTTGGTGGTGACGCCTTTGCCATATTGGAGAGTAGTAATGTTCTTGCTGGAATATATGCACCTAATCCTCGCACCCGACGTGAAGGACGGGCAAAAATAAACATAGGAAGCGGCATGATTACCCCCTTGACCGCAGATGAAATCAGGGAAACTCCAGTAGGTCCCCGTCGCCCAATCTCAGAACATATTATAGTCGTCCTTATAGAAGAAAATCATCCACACAAATAATTTTTTTTTTTAATAATCATGTTCAACATATTTTTAAAAGAATTGGTTCACGTTTTAGCTATAAATATTATTATGAATAATTTGTATGATACAATATATATAAATATAATCTGAATGAGATTTGAAAAAAATATATAGATGTATACTTTACAAATATTTAGTAGTTTGTCTGTGTTTATAAGACATTTTAAGATTAATTATTATTAGAGTAGCACGGAGAACGGTGAGTGGGAGCGTGGTGGCTTTCTCACCACGGCTTCCCACCCGTCAGTTTTTGAGAGCCAGCCCATCGAAAGGCCGCAAAGCCCACTCTCCTTTCCAGGCGACCATGTTCGAGCCGCCAGCTCGACGCTACCATCTCTGGATGAACAGCCAGAATGTTTCAAATTATTGTAGGCAACTGACCGAGTTGAGAACCCTAAAACTCAACGCTCATCTGCGCGGCCTCTTAATTCAATTTTCGATAGAAGATTTAAGTGAAGGGCCAATGAAATAAGGTGTCAATTCACAGTGTTTCCAAGCGACGAGTTTTCTCACCCTACGTGACTCACCTCCCTTGTCCTAGCTCTCCCGTATCTCTTCAAGGCCGCCTGCAATGGCCGGATAATTTCCAATAAGCCCACAAACACGCACGTGGACGCGTTTTTCCTCCGTGTTACGCTCCGTCAACCGGCCGATTTTCTCGCCTAGTGACGTACGCCATGTCTGTCTCTGTCCAACCTATGTGCTCCTTCTCTCATTCACTCTAATACCCTGCGTCTCTTACCTACCCACTTTCCTCTCAGTGAGACACATTGGCCCGTGACTTCGAGGACCTCAAGCTATTTGGCAATACTGGCTCCAGAATAAATAATTCAACTTTAAAATAATTAAGAAATTAAAAAGCAATATGTTCGAATTTCCGGGAAGGTTTGAGCCGGGACTAGGGAAAGTGAACGGCAAATTAGGTCTACCTTAAATGCAAAAGAATTAGGAGTGAAAATGTTAATTGAAACAACCACCATTTTATCCCTAACCTTCTTTTTACATTATTTTATAACATAGTTTAGGTGAATATATGTCCATATGGAAAACCCATATACACATATATCGACTACACCATCAAATAATAAGTTAGAATTAGTTTCATTCTATTTAGCTATTTAGTACCGATAATTAATTATAATGAATTTCAGAAGCGTGTTTCAATAATTTTCACGGAGTAGGACGATTATTCAGATTGTTTATTCTTTGAGATTTAGCGAATTAATTTCGGTAAATAATAATTAATAACAAAGACATCCGAAAGATCGTCCTAACATACTTAGATGCTTCTTATTTGCGGGAAATTAAATATAAATTATATTTATGTAAACAATAAAAATTTCAGCAATTCCTATTAACTTTCACTATTTTTAATATTAAATTGTCATTTTATGAATAATCTCGCTTTTGGCTTAACATGAACGACAGTGCGCGAAGACTCGGATAGAGGGCCTGGGTAGCCGTCTCTAGCGCTAGGCTGCGGCTTTGTTGCTGTTTCTTGGCCAATCGGCGAGCTCGTTGCCGCTCCCACTACCACCGAGACCATTCTCCTCCGTGTACGTTTTCGTTCGGGAATTAAGTCATCAGCAGCCGCATTCTACTTAACAAGGAGCTTCGGAGATTTAATTCCGCGATGAGAAATAGCATTCCACCCGCATTGTGAATCCGTTCCGTGATCCTTTCCCAGAGTTTCCTTTACTCTCCAATTTCTTCCTTTTTTTCCAATTCGGACATCCTCGGAAGTGCTGTGAAATTAAAGTTGAGTGTAATAGTTGTTCGTGTCATAAATTATTTAGCGCGTACAAGGCTAGCCCTTTCGGGTAGCCTTCTGGTCTTAAGATAAAGATTTCTGTCAGTAGATACGAGGCTGGCCTTAAAAGGGTTGACCATTCTATCGATTGACCTTCTAATCGTGAGACGAGAGCAAGGGAGACAAAATCAAATCGAGAGTCTTCGTCGTTACCAGTTTGACGGGTGTCCACGCACATCATTTTTCCTTTCGCTCTCAGCTCACGCAAAGAGCGTGTATGTCAGAGGGTGGACAATAAGAACGTCCGAACAAGCGAACGCGCTGGATACTCGCGAGATGCGCCCAGGAGGAGGCTCATCGTGGAGAAGTAGAAGCTCAATGAGCCGAGGCAGCTCAGCAAGCAGCAGAGGAGGAAAGGCCCGTCGAGAAGGAAGTTAGAAGAGTAGAGGAGGAGGTTCGACGTTTCGAGGGGGCTGGCATCTCATCGCCATCCGTCGTGGGAATCCTGACACCCAAGATCCCAGGAAGAGGATGGCCCCCACAAACCGGTCAGTTCCTTTGAGTCTGAGGATGCCACCACTCGGGTGATCGATTGTTTATACACTTTGACTGAGTAGTTGGTACCTGGCGTGCCCCTAGAGTACCTCTTTCATCACCGGGGAAAATCTGCGAGATACGACGCCTAAACTTTTCAAGGTCGCCTCGTGAAGCAGAGGAGGTCCTACCATCCACACCGGCCATTCCGACCCTCAAAGTCGCATGGAGGTGCATAGGAATATCTAAATTTTTTAAGAAATTGTATTTTTATATGTATTTATTTAAAAAAAGTTTATAAGGCTGAATAGCCCTATAAGGAACAGGTGATACATATTACAATGAAAATTCGACGGCGATCAATTTGGCGATTGAAATCAAAAATAGGTATTGAACAAGAGTAAAGAAATAAACTATAATACACATAATTAGGTGCAAGTTATCAACAGAAGGATACTATAAATATATATACACAAATATACAGTGTAGTCGAAGTTTTTTTTAAAATAATTGTTTGTTTAATTTATGAATGCTGATGTACAAAAAATTGCTATGAGATAATCTCTCGCTTTGTAATCTATAATAAGTGGTAGATCATTTCTCTCCGTCACAAAAACACATAGAATCTGAGCTTTTTTCAAGACCCATTTTCCCGAGTCCTCGGAAAAAGATTGAAAGGCCAGTCTGATGTTAGGGTTGAAGGGACGATCAGCAACGAGAAAAATGAAAATTGCTGTCAGAGCAAAGATGCATGAAGTAGATAAAAAGGGAAGTAGTCGCGTGAATTTTAAACACCGTCCGCACGATAAATAAATTGCGGGTGTAGGCTCGATATACGCGTAGCGTGTACTGTCATCAAAAGCTCGGCTTATGAATAAATATGGGACAAGTTTTGCGTATGAATATTTTGCTGGTTGCTGGTTAGATGGGTCGGGGGTGGTATGCAAAAAGATAGAGAGGGACAGAGCGAGAAACAGAGAGTAAGGGAGCAAAAGAGAAAAAAAGCTGAGGGAAGGGTAAAGGGGAAATTGACAGAGTGAGAGGAAATTCGAATGGAAAATAATAGAGAGAGAGAGGGGGGGGTGAGAAAAGAGGAGAGAGAAGTGAGAAAGGTGTGGATAGGAAAAAGAAAAAAGATGAAATGGGAACGCGATGTGGAAGCTACGTTTCCGACGCCTGGCGTCGGGACGAATTTTTAATTTTAAAAGCTCCTTAGAATTTGCTCTAGCGGCGCTATTACACCCCCCTCCCCCCATTCCAACTTCTATCGTCTTTTACCTTTCCATCGTATTCCGCCTTCAAGTATTCTTTTCTTGGTCTCTCTTTGTTATCCCTATCATTTTATTTTTCTCTCGCTTTTTGCTCCTTTGATCTCTATTTAAGCAGTTTTCGTAACAAATTTAGAAAGTGTAAATATTTAAATTTAAAAAAATACATTCTATTGATATTACTATGAATATCATTGATGTACCGATAGTTAATAAATAGATCAATTAATATGTCTTCTCATCAAAGGAATTTCTTATAACCTGTTTTTTCGATTATACCTAAAACCCCAAAAACTCCAAAGAAAATTATTCATTGTACCGGGATAAAAATTACGCGCTTTCCGTAGATTTTGGGTCGCTGAATCCGAAAGCAAAATACTTTTATCAGGTCAAGTTTTTGAGAAAATTGAGGGCAAACGCGTTTTTGGCTATTTTCAAAATAAAACAACGTAGGGGGCGAACTTTACATTCGAGAAAGCTATAATAGGGTTTAAAGTAAAGATTCAGAGTATATAGAACGTTAGGTTCACACCTTGAGTTCTTTCAAAAAATGGTGAAAAACACTCATTTTCACAAAAATGTCTCCTTCCATTTTCTCAGAAGTGCTTGACTTTTTTTAATACACATTTTCCCTCCTTCATTATGCAACTAATAATCTAGAAGCAAAATTCTCAGTTTTTAATTAAATTTAGAAATCGATTTTTAATTACTGTCCAAAGTAATAAAAACGCGCGTCCCAGGCTCAAAATGAAAACTATCTCGTTCACTTACTCGGAATTGGTTGACTTTTTTAATTGGAACTCTTTTCATCTTCATTCAGCAACTAATAATAGAGAAATGAAAGTCTCAGTTTTTAATTAAACTGAAAATTATATTTTATAGAACTTTTTAGTCTCTCCTGAAAATCTGTTAAATATCTTATTACAATAAACTTCCAAATTAATTTTAAAATTTCTAATATTATTAGATTTCTTGGGATTGAATAGGAAACCCTTTATAATCGCGTGCCAGCGTCTCTCAGTCTCTTACCTCACCTTAAAAATAGTATAGAGGTGGGACTTTTTCGACGAGTGTAATTTTTTTCAGTACGAGTCCAAGGCAAGCGGGCAGGAACCGAAAGCGAGTGCGTAAGCAAATATTATTTTTGTTTAATTTTGACAATTTTTTAAATTTTAAGATTTTCAACAATTGTGGAAATAGAGGGAAATTTAGATTATCTAAAAATGTCCAAATTTTCGGGAAACTTTGGTCATTTAACGTAATTTGTGGTAATCTGTCGGTAATTTACGGTAATACATGGGTAATTTGTGGTAACTTATAGCTTCGAGTTGATCCAACCTGTCAAACAATCTGTCAACGCGATCAGCACGCTTGTGAGCCCAAAATGTGAACTCATAGTTGTATAATTTTTGCTCCCTTTGACGCTACCAAGCTTGAAAATCACTACTTTAGCCCTACTTTACAGTCATCAAAAAGGGCTGAAATTATGCATGTGTTACAAAACAAAATATATTTGTTATATAAGGATGTGGCCTTGCATGCGCCCCATAAAGTGACTACTGCAAAGCGTAGCAAAATAATGGCAAATGGTTAAATTGAAGGTCTTGGCATATAGAATTGAGATAAAACATAAAATTTGCTATATTAGAGTTTTTTTTATATCAGTGTTTCAGAAATAAGAAAAATAAGCAAAATTAGGTTCTCAGATTCCAATGCTGGAATTCTTTTAGTCTAATTTTCTTCGGAGGATAATCAAATTGAAGCTTCTGGAATGTAGTAATGAGACAAAAATGAATGTTATTATGCTAGAGTTTTTTATGAGTGGTTAGAAAACATGAAAAACGAGAAAAGAATGAAAAATTTGTCCTTTAGACCCCTATGCTAGAAGCTTTTCTTTTAGTTTCGACTGTATTTGCGGATGGGTCAAATTAAAGCTTTTGGTATTTTGTACTGATATGAGATAAAGAATAAAATTTGCTATGTTATATTTTTCTTTTATTTATACTAGTAGTTGAAAAATTAGAGAATTGGAAAAATTGTTGTTTTCATGCCCCTGTGCTAGAAGCTTTTCTTTTAGTCGAATTGTCTTCTGGGATAGGTCAAATAAAAACTTTTGGCCTTTAGAAGTGAGATGAGGAATAAAATTCCCCATGTCATAGTTTACTTTTTTTAAATCAGTGTTTGAAAAATAAGAAAAATGGGGAAATTTTTTTTTTAAGCCCCCTATGCTGGAAGCTTTTCTTTTAGTCGGATTTTCTTCGGATATTGATCAAATTGAAATTTCTGGAATTTGAAAATAAGATAAAAATAAACTTTGACATGCTAGAGTTTATGTATTACTGGTTAAAAAACATAAAAAATAAGAAAAAAAGAACAAATTTGACCTTTACACCCCTCTGCTGGAAGCTTTTCTTTTAGTTTCGACTGTATTTGCGGATGAGTCAAATTAAAGCTTTTGGTACTTTGTACTGATATAAGATAAGGAATAAAATTTGCTGCGTTATAGTTTTCTTTTTTTATACTAGTAGTTGAAAAATTAGAAAATTGAAAAAAATTTTGTTTTCATACCCCAGTCCTAGAAGCTTTTCTTTTAGTCGAATTTTCTTCTGGGATAGGTAAAATTAAAACTTTTAGCATTTAGAAGTGAGATGAAGAATAAAATTTCCCATGTTATAGTTTACTTTTTTTGAATTAGTTTTTGAAAAATAAGAAAAATGGGAAAAATTTGTTTTTTAAGCCCCCATGTTGGAAGCTTTCCTTTTAGTCGGATTTTCTTCGGAGATTAATCAAATTGAAACTTCTGGAATCTAGTAATGACACAAAAATAAATGTTGTTATGCTAGAGTTTTTTATAAGTGGTTAAAAAACATGAAAAAAAAAGAAAAAAATGAAAAATTTGTTCTTTAGACCCCTATTCTAGAAACTTTTCTTTTAGTTTCAATTGTATTTGCGGATGGATCAAAATAAAGCTTTTGGTATTTCGTACTGATATGAGAAAAAGAATAAAATTTGCTATGTTATATTTTTCTTTTTTTTATACTAGTAGTTGAAAAATTAGAAAATTGGGAAAATTTTTGTTTTTATACCCCTGTGCTAGAAGCTTTTCTTTTAGTCGGATTGTCTTCTGGGATAGGTCAAATAAAAACTTTTGGCATTTAGGAGTGAGATGAAGAATAAAATTTCCCATTTTATAGTTGACTTTTTTTTTAACCAGTGTTTGAAAAATAAGAAAAATGGAAAATTTTGATTGTTTAGGCCTCCATGCTGGAAGCTTGTCTTTTAGTCGGATTTTCTTCGGAGATGGATCAAACTGAAACTTTCAGCATATATGAATGAGATATAAGTAAAATTTGTTATGTGAGAATATTTTTATTAGTGGTTGAGAAACATAAAAAATAAGAAAAATGTGAACATTTTGTTTTTTTCGGAACCCTATGCTAGAATTTTTTTAGTCTGATTGTCTTTACTAGGGTGGATCAAATTAGAGATTTTGACATATAAAATTGATGTCAGATCAAGAATAAAATGTTCTTCCGGGCTAGATCAAATTAAAGATTATGTCATATAGAACTGAGATAAAAAATGAAATTACCTATATTATAGTTTTCTTTTTTTTACCAGCGATTAAAAAATAAGAAATAGAGGGAAATTTTTATTTTTAGACACCTATGCTAGAAGCTTTTCTTTTAGTTCATGCAAAAGCGTGAACTAAAGCTTTTGCATCATTAGACATGCTTTTGGCATGTTAACTAAGATAAAAAGTAGAATTTTATATGTTATAGTTTTCTTTTTATTATACCAGTGGCTGAAAAATTATAAAAATCGGAAATTCTTTTTTTAGGCGAATATGCTAGAAGCTTTTCTTTTAGTCCAATTGTCTTAGGGGATCGGTCATATCAGAGCTGTCGACATGTACAACTTAGATATAAAATAATATTCCCTATGTTATAGTTTTCTTTTTTTTATACCAGTGGTTGAAAAATAATCAAAATGGGGAAATTTTTCTTTTCATATCTAATATGATGGAAGCTTTTCTTTTAGTCCGATTGATTTCTGGGATGAATCAAATCAAAGCTTTTGGCTTATAGGATTGAGATGAAAAATAAAAAATTTTAGATCAAATTGTTAATTTTTCAGACAAAAATTAGGAAAAAACAAACTGCAAAAAATGTTCTTTAAAAAATATTTTTTTCTAATTCATGCCTATGCCTACGAAACCCATAATGGTGGTCGCTGGCCCACCTCTTTTTAGACTTATTATTTTCATAAGAATTATGTTTTTAATGCGTTTTCTGAATTCACTTTAGGTTCGTATAAAAATTACTCTTTCTGTTCAAATAGTCTTTTCTTACAAATAATGATATATTTAATTATACCAAAGATAATTAATAGCTACAAATAATTTCTTCGACGCAATTATTGTATGTTCATTGTAAAAACCCTATCGTAGTTATTGATAAGGAAATATTTAATATACAGTTATTCAATAAATTTTTTTCGGTGTAAGAAGTTAAATATAAAACAGTAAGATGAATATTTTTTGTGCAAATTCGACATAGAGTCAACCATCTGTCTCTTCTTCTTCACTTCTTTCATTCTTTTTCCTTTTTTTCACTCCTTTGTCGTCTCCTAAATCTCTGTCTCTCATCGCGATGCAGCCAGGACCCACGAAGACAAATGAAAGGTCCACTGAACCCTGCATCCTTCTTCCATACGAATATAGCCTTTTTTCTCTTTTTCAGAGAGTAATTCGATTAGCAACACAGGAAATTTGAAGCTCCGCCGGAAAAGCTTTTCAATTACATTTGTGAGTGAGCATCTTGTTCCGTAATTTGATCAGAGAAAACTCGCAAGCTGATATTAGACGACGCTTCCTGAGCTAATGAAGTCAAATTTTACGTGTAAGGTTTGCAAAAAAGCAATTTTGGAGAAATTTCTTTTTTATATGAATTTATCCTTTGTTTTTTCAAGTAAAAAACAAAAATTGTCAAAAACATTATTTCTTCATCTTTATTAGTAGAATTTCATTCTTTGAAGTAACAGAAGCGCAATTGTTAACTTTCTAGTTCTCGAAATTGGGATACTTAAATGTTTTGTTTCTATAAAAATTCAAAATATCTGCAAAAGAAAAGAAATGTTAATAAAATGGAATCTGGAGGCTTCTACCAAGAATTGAAAATTAAATAATTTAGAAAATTGATTATCAAACTTTTGATTGTAAGTGATTTGTATTACAACTCACGTCAATTTGAATAGTTGAAAAATAAATTAACAATATATCATTTATTCTTACTGTAGATGAGAGTTTGAAAATTTTCGATGGATTTCAACAGACCGGAAAGGTTTCCAGTGATTTAAAGGGATTTCAACAGATTTCAGGGAATTTTAAGGTATTTCAAAGAGTCACAAAGTACATATGTCAAAGAATTACAAAGATTTTACGGATTCTAACGAGATTTCCGAAGGTTTTTAGGGTTTTCATAAGATTTCAAAAGATTTCAAAATATTTTAGGACATTCACAAAAGTTCGATGAAATTTTAGGGGTTTTAAGGAATCAAGAGGCTTGCAAAGGATTGAAAGTGATTTAAAGAGATTTTAAAAGTTTTTGAAGTATTTTAAAAGAAGTCACAGGATTTTAAAAGGATTTAAAGAGATACCGAAGTATTTCATCGAATTCTGAAGTATATCCGGGGATTTCGTGAGATTTCGAAACATTTTTGAGAATTTAGAGGAATTCTAACGAACATTAGGATATATAAAGGGTTTTCGATGATTTAATAGGATGTCAAAGGATTTTAAGAGATTTCAAAAGATTCAAAAATATATCCACAGATTTGAGAGCATTTCAGCAGATTTAACGGAATTTCAAAGGATTCCTGATTATTGTAAAGGATTGTAAAGGATTTCGAGTAATTTCAATGGATTTAAAAAGATTTTAAGGGGTTCCAAGAAATTCAGAAAGATTCCCAAGGATTTTAAAGATTTAAAGGATTTTAACCGCTTGTTGAAGATTTTAAAGAATTATAAGGATTTTTTAATGGGATTTGGAATATTTCAAGCAATTTTAAGGATTACAGATCATTTCAGGGAATCTCAACGAATTTTAAGGGATTTTCACATTTTTTAAAGGATTTTCAGGTACCTCAACCTTCTAAAGGGTTTTTACGAGATGATGTAATCTTTACGAAATTTGTTGTGCTATCTAGGAAATTAATTTATGACTTGAGATTATAATTTGCAAATTTTAATTGATTAATAATTGAATATTATTAAACATAATTCAAGATATAAAAACTTAATTACATACTTAAAATGTCTTTATTTGACCAAAATAACCCATTTAGAAGACCGACAAAGATCGTATAACAATTCGGTGTCATCCCCTCACAGGAATAAAATATATCGGGATATCCCATTCGATCCCATTTATCTTTTAGGTTGTCCCAGGGATATCTCTAGGTCCTAGGATATGTGAGATGTCTATGGGACCTTTACGAGATATTCAAATGTTCCTAGTAGGATATATAAAAATTACTGAATTTTATAATACTGTTCCAATATTTTTCCTAGTTGATTTACTCAGAACAAATCAAGACCTCCACAGTATTTCGATCCCGGCCGGGCCACGGTCGGGCAGCCCGGCCATATCACGGCCTTGCTTCATGGCCGGACGCTGGCCAGCGCAGCATGACGATGCTGGCCGGATTCCGACCAGAAACCCCGGCCACAGCCCGACTTGAAGTGGGGCTCCCTGGTCAGCTCCCGGCTTAAAGCCGGGCTCTCCAGCCGGTTACTGGCCAGCCCCCGACCAAAATTTCCACCCGGGCTATATGGTTGAGGATTCAACTTCTTGGCTTAAAAATTCAACTGCTTTTTTTTTGGAAATTCCACTATTTTAATAAAGTCATCTGTTTTGGTAGAAAATTCAACTGTTTTTTCAAAAATTCGTCTTTTTGGCTTCAAAATACAGCTAAATATTTTATTCAAATTTCATCTATTTTCTAAAAAAATCATGTTTTTCTGTTGAATTGAACTGTTTTTTATTTTGAATTAACATCACCAAATCATTGGTTGAAAGTTGAACTATTTTGTTGAACATTTTATTTGTTGGTTGACGATCCGTCTTTAATTTAAAAATTGAACTATTTTGTTCAAATATCGATTTTTGTTGGTTAAAAAATAATTTTTTCAAATTAGAAATGTAACTATTTTATTTCTGGTTAAAAATTGAGTTTATGAGTTCAAAATTCCTCTTTTTGTAGTAAATTAATGTTCCTGGCTAAAAATTCGTCGATTTTGTGAAAAATTTGTCTTTTTAGGTTGAATTTAACTGTTTTTGATTTAAAATTAACATATTTTTTGGTTAAAAATGAAAGTGCTTAGTTGAAAGTTGCACTACTTTGTTGTTACTTTGTCTTTAGTTGAAAAATCTTCATTTTGTAGAAAATTAATTTTTCTGACTGAAAATTTTGTGAAAAATTCGTCTTTTTAGGTTGAATTTAACTGTTTTTAATTTAAAATTAACACCTTTTTTGGTTGAACATGAAATTACTTGGTTAAAAGTTGAAGTTTAAATTTAAACTTGTTCAAAAAAATTTAACTATGTGGTAGAAAATGACATTTTTGTTAAAAATTCATCTTTTTGGTTATAAATGTAATAATTTAGTTGAAAATGCATTTTTTTTTTATTGAAAATTCAACTAATTAGTTAAAATCTGAACTAATATGTTAAATATTTACTATTTTTTAAAGATTCACCTCTTTGGTTGAAAGTTAAACATTTTTTTTGAAGATTTTGTGTTTTTTTTTGGTCAAAAGTTAATTTTTATCAGAAAGTTTAAATATTCCATTTTTCGGAAAAAATTTCTTTTTTCAGTTGAAAATTCAACTATTTGGTTCAAAATTAATCTTTCCGGATTGAAAATTTATCTATTTGTTTGAAGATTTAACTTTTTGGGTTAAAAATTCAACCGTGTCTGAAGAAATTCGTCATTATGGCTTGAAAATTTAACTATTTCGTTGAAGGTTCAACTATTTTCTTAAAAATTTGATATTTTTGCTTTACAGTTCAAGTGTTTGATTGTTAATGTAACTGTTTGGTTGAAAATAATTTGTTTAAGTTGAAAATTAATTTATTTTTGTTGAAAATTCATCTTTTTGGGTCCACATGGTCCACATTGTTTTGACTGTTTCAATGTGGCAATTGATTAACCACAACTTCGCGACCTTCGAACACATACTGCATGGGAAACGCTGGAAACTGAATAAAATCTAGTAAACATAGAATAACGAGAAGAGATAACGAGACTATCGTGTGATGGAAATTGACTTTCAAGTGGATCCAAATTTTCTGGTTCGTCCAAATTCATAAATTAAACAGATTGAACAATAATAACTTCCGGATCACTTGCATTACCATCTATAATCATTTCATTTATATTCATTGAAAAAAGACAATTTAATTGATGGTTAATTTATTTGCGGTTAGGTTTCAATGAGCAGCAGCAGAGCGTCATTACTTACTTTTATTTTCGTCATGCAGGTTTCGTGGTATATTGGCTAGTGCTCGGTGCCTCCGAAAGTCCGAACACGTGGCGTACTCGCCTTAGGCATTTTCAATAATTGATAGAATATTATAAACAAGTAATATTCGAAATTCACTGCACTGTCAAACAACAACAACCAGCACAAATTCTGTGAGCGCATGAAGATGGCGCTTCAGTAGGAAATCGGTCTGGCCCGGTCTGGCACAAGTATGGGCCACAGAGTTCTACCGATCAGGGCCATATCGGTAATCCCGATCGGGGCCAGATCGGTATTACGTACGAAATCGGGCGATTTCCGCACAGGTACTGTTACTGGATGAAAATAAACCCTTTTAGTCAAAAAACGTTGATGATTAATCATTTCCATTGTTTTCGTCAAATCGACCTTTGCGGTTGATATTTTTTCGCTTTTCAATGAATTATTATAAATTAATTAATGAACAAAATTAAGTTTTAATTTCAAATTTAAACTCTTTGGGAGTCAAAGATTACAAAAAGCTTAAATATAAGGCAGACCAAGTTTTTGTGGATTTTTACCATATTAAAAATCGTTACGAAAATCATTTTTTATAATAAGGAATTTGCATTTTAAAACTTATGTTAAGTTTGTAAAATACTCAAATTATTTACAATAGAGAAATATTTAAGGACTGCCAAGTTAATCGTTGATAGTTTTAAATTTATTAAAATTTTGTTTTCTTAGGAAGCCCTTTCATTAGTTCAAGAAACTTATGGGTGGCGCTGGAGACGATGAATGTTCTGGTATAGGGTCTACCATGATTTTTTGTTCTAAAGTTTTGTTTAAAACAAGTATCAATTTTTCTGAAAATTGAAACTATCTTTAATCAAATTCAATTTTAAACTGAAATACTGCTACTACTAATAGAAAACTGTTAGTTTTTCTTTACCAAAAATGGTTTGTACGTGTTAGATTAATTTCTTGAGACAAGTAAAATTTTGTTTAATCAAATATATATTTTATTGAACGTATTCAGTACTACATTTCTTCAATTCAAGTAATATTTTTTTCTTAGTGATAAAACAGTATTTCAGTTTATGTTTGACATGATCAAACGTAATTTTATTTTGAAATGACAGTAGAAAATTGTATTTTTGACAATTAATGAAAAATGAATATTTTTCTAGATTTTCATTGCATTATTTAAATTATCATTATTATTTTTAAAAACTTACCACAAACAGTTAATTTTAGCTTTCTTTGTAAAAAATTTGAGTTTCTTTTCATACCTTGATTCTGTAATATGAAAAATTGTACTTTAAAAATTAATATCTTAGATGTATTTTCCATATTTTCGAGATAAATACCAATAAGGAAAAAAAATAGCAATTTTTGGGTAATTTTCGAAATTGTTTTTTTAGGTTTATGAATAAAGCCCGGAACCAATGTGAAATTTACAGGGTGATTAGGTTAAGAATTTATTTAAATGCCCTTCAAATCTTAGAAATTACAATTTATACTGAAAAAATTGAATTTACCAAATACATTCAAATTCAAATTCAGCGCTGTCGAATGACGAAAACAACTTCAAATTAGTCTTTATCAAATTCCAAACCTTCGAATAGCGATTTTTAAGCAATTTATATCATATCCGAAAATATGGAAAACCGCTAAGGTGTCAATTTTGAAGAGAAATTTGTCATGTTGCATGACAAAAAAAGTAAAAAGAAGGTCTATTTTCGATTTCAAAAGCAAAGAAACCGTAGATTCAAAGAAATTTCTTTCGATTTAAAAAAAAAAAATCTTTCATTCAAAGAAATAGTTTTTTGTTCTCATGAAAATTTGTCATTAAGTTAAAATGATTTTCTAAATTTCAAAGCTTTTTTCATTTGATGAAAAAAATTATGTTAAAGAAACGGCTTCATACATTCAAGACTAATATTTTTCTCAGTGAATGTAAGATTGATACTAATAATACTTTTGCTTATTTCAAATGCAATTTTTAATACTGCTGAATACGTCTGGCTTTGGTTATATAAAATTTTACTTCAATAAATATGAAATTTTTGCCAGTTTTATCATTCACATAAATGTGACATTCTTCTTCACTCTTAAACTGAAACTGAATTCTTACTTGTTTGTGTGAATTTTGCAACATTCCTTTCTTCAAGTTTTTCAAATTACTCAATCGGCATTACAGAAAAGCGACAACAATGCTTTCTAGATTTTTTTGAAACACCTATTTTTTTAATCAAAATGAAACTTTTTATTAGCATGAAATTAATAATTGCAGCTTGAATTATGAACAGTTTGAATAAGTATTTTTTAGGTTCATCCTAAAATAGCAGTGCAGCGTGACAAGAAAAAAACCTTGTTAGGTAGACTTTGAAATGATTTTTAAAACCCTCAACTCTAACCTGTTAAACTCTTAAGTACATACTAATCTTGTTATGATTTATGAAGATTATTGTTTCTTGTTTGAACAATGTGACACATAATTTCAATTAATAATATCGGGCAATTAATTATCAGCTCTATTTTTTTCGAGTTTTCTTGTAATTTCCTTAATCATTTTCTTTTCTAGTAAGTATTATAAAGTACCGTAAAGTATTGATATTAAGAAACATGATAAAATTCGCGAAGGAATATCAATGCAGTATATTATATCAAATATAATTATGTAATAAATAGAAGTATATTATGCATCATCACAGAAGTAACAGACGTGTGATTTTTTAAGGGTAATTTTAAAGTAGGTAATGTTAAATTTTTTTGCATCGAAACAAAAGAAGATACAATAAATTGACATGGCATAACCATACTCGATGATGTGGGCAAATTTTATTATGTGAAGGGAATTTTTACAGCAGATAAAGAGTACTCTAAAGTTGAGGTAAAGATTACACTTTATTTTTAATGTGATACTAAAAGAATTCTAAAAGAAAATTCTGACGATATTCTGTGGCTGGCCACCATGGGGAACAAGTCTTTGCACTTTAGCATTATAGTCTCACATAAATGCATCCTTATCTGCATTAGCACATTAGGTGAATACATAAATTATATTAGATAGCTGACTTCTATAAATTTAAAAAACATAAATGGGATACTATCCTACTAACTAATGTTTTATATTTTGTGTTCGACTTCTTCTGATTTATTTCTTAATTCATTCATTCATTACCACATTTCCTAGGGTTTCGTAAAATCTCACCGTTTCTCATATATTAACAAAGTAGTTTAACTTCCGACGGCAAGAGATGAATTCTAAACAAACCATATAATACTTAATATTTCAATAAGAAAATATTTTCATTTTACACCAAAAATAGGTTAATTGAATCAAGAAAGGCAGATTTTCAACTGAATGATTGAATCCTCAACCAAAACAGATTCATTTTTAACCAAAGAAATGGATTTTCAACCAAAAAAGAATAAATTCTTATCAAAGATATGAATTTTCCAACCAAAAAGAATTTTCAACCAAGAAACATAAATTTTTAACCAAATAGTAGCATTTTTAACCAAAAAGATTAATTTTCTATCAAAAAAGGAGAATTATTCAGAAATTACATAAATTTTCTACCGCATACTTGAATTTTCTACCAAATTGTTGAACTTTCTGATCAACAAGACGAGTTTTCTTAAAATACAGTTGAATTTACAAATCGAAAATATAAACTTTTAACAAAAAAGTTAATTTTTAATCAAACAGTTGATTTTTTAATTAAATTGTGAAATTTTTATTTGAACAAATTAATTTTTAACAAAAAAGACGAATTTTTAACAATTTAGTGCAATTTTCAACATAAAAAGATGAATTTTCAACTAAAAATGTATAAGTTAATATTTCAACCAAAAATATTTTTATCTAAAATCAAAAACAGTTGAATGGAACTGAAAAGAGACCAAATTTCAAAAAATACTTGAATCCTCATACTGAACAGATTAATTTTCAACTAAACTGTTGCATTTTTCACGTAAAAATTTGATTGTCTATAAAAAAAGGAATAAATTTTCATGAAATATATCAATTTTCAACTAGTCAGTTAAATTTTTTACCGGAAAGGATAACTTTCTGCCAATGAGATGCATTTTTAACAAAATAAGTTGAAAACCTCAATTTTCAACCAAAGAAATTAATTTTTATTCAAAAACGTGATAGTTGATATTTCAGCCAAAAAATATTTAAAGCTTTAATTTACAACAGTTATATTCAAACGAAAAAGACGAATTTTCAACAAAGGAGTTGAACACTCAACCAAAACAAATTAATTTCCTATCAAGCAGTACAGTTTTAACAGAAATATTAAATTCTACGAAAAAAATACGAATTTTTAACATACTTATATCTATTTTCAATCAAATAGTTGAATTTTAAACTAAGAGAATTAATTTTATACAACAAATACAAATTTACAACAGAATGCTTGAATTTGCAAAGAAATAGTTGAATTTTCGACTAAAAAGAAGATTTTCCCACCAAGAATAATGTATTCAAGTTTTCAAATGAAAAAAATTATTTTAACAAAAAAAAAAGTAGTTGAACTTTAGACCGAATAGTTTAATTTTCTAGCAAATTGTTTAACTTTTGTCTTTTAGTGATTCGCAGACGTAAAAATATCTTAGGTAAGAAATGGTTTTGACCATGTACCGGGGGCGAGGGGGAGGGGGGTCACTTTTAAGATAGCAGAGAGCATTTAACGAACAGAAAATCTGAAAGGCGGCTATTTTAACTTTAACCAGGTGAACAGAAGTAAAATTTAAGAGGTCAGTGGTCAAATTTCAGAGTGTTGATAAATGTTGATGAATTATTACTTTATGAAGAATTGTAGGGTCGTATGTAGAATACTTTTTTTTTAATAGACGACCAGTGAGAAAGATGGTCGCGTGCTTGGTATAAAATGCAGCTAGAATTTCGTTGAAAATTATTATGCAAAACTAGTTATTGCGGTCATTTTGAAGCAGAAATGCGTTTATACAGGAGGATGAAAAGTAATACTCTGACCAGTTTCACTCAAAAGGCTTGCCATAATTTCCTCTTAACAAAGGACCGTCCCATGACGTTTCTGGAAGTCGCATCCTGCAGAATATGGCGTGTACACATTGTGGGTATATGGAAATGAGAAACAAATGCGGCGCACCTGTTCCCTAGCATAAGACTGCACTGGACATACAAGAATAGCATACAGTCATACCTGTGCACTGAACACTTTCAAACTATCAAATAGTCATTTGCTTTACGGGAACACACCACGAAATGTGACTTTGAGCTCTTTGAATAGAACGTTCATTCGAAAATTCTCTAATTCAACAATTCACGTACCTCATGGCTTTATAATAGAAGTAATTTAAATTAGATTCGACTATGACAGTAGGGTGGACCAAATTGATACCTGTGAAAAATCGATTTTGGAATTTGTAAAAATGGTTGTCAAAGGCCTACCAAACAATATTACTACAGATTAAATCAAAACTAATTTACTGAATAAGAAACTTGACGTGTTGCATGTCAAGCAAGTTACAAAAATTGATGATAATGATGGTATGAAATCTAAAAAAATTACCAATCTCTATTGTTCATTCTAAGCCAGAAACACGAATTAATAACATTGTTAATGAACGGAGGTTGTATTACTGTGTTATTTGCTGGGAGTAATTTTGAGGTAAGAGTAATTTTCTACAGTGCTGTAATTGTCAAGGGTTTGGGCACGCAGCTGGTGATCATTCAACCGATAAATACCCTACGGCATATCCTAAATATTCCAATTGTGGATGAGAGCGTACTTCAAGCTATGGGAAATGCGAAGTTGAAACAGAAAGTGGAAATGGAAAATTCGAAATGAAGAGTCGCAACCAGGAGCCAGCAGAGAAAGAAGAAAAGCCATAAATAATTGATTCCAAGATAATCCCAGAATGTTAACATACAAACAGTTTAGCAACAAGAGGTAAAAATAATTATGTAAATTAGCAAGATAATTCGAATGATATATTCATTTCTATAGATAGTGCAGTACATGAACTCAAAAATCTGTTGGATAACGCAAATAAAACGAAATTATAAAATACTGTTAAATCCACGCTTTTAGATCTCAGAAAAGTTAAAGATAGCTTTAACAAAATAACAATCTTGATTAAAGGCGTAACAGATGTTTTCGAATAATGAGACCGAAGACAAAGAATGTTAGAGTACCGCTAGGCTTGCAGGTTTCCATTGATTACAAAAATTAGCACTGGCATTATTATTATCACTGCCTCTTCTAAAAAATCCTAAATCAAAAAAAAATTATTGAAAAACCTCCAGAAAAAAATAAAAAGATCCATAATTGGTCGTAAAATAATATTTAACTAAATAAACTTATATATAATATTATTGTATATTATTATCAAAATTAATAAACAGAAATATAATTGAAATAGAATTTCATTCGTTTGTTGCCCAGATGACACTCCTAAAAATTATGAAATGAAAAAATTATTTAAAAAAAAAATTGAAAAATTATTCCAAAAATGCCTTGAACACTAAAAGAATAATTAAGAAAAAGAAATGTAGTAATCTCTATAGAAAGCTAGAGATAGAATAATTAAATAATGAAAACATGAGTAAAGAACGGAATAATATTGTATTTCAATTAAGGATAAGAACGATGTACATTTGGTTCTTTCTACATGTTTCCATTATTAAATTATTCTATCTCTATCGTTCTGTTGAGATTAATAACTTCCTTTTTCTAAATTATTTTTAAATCGCTTTTTTAATTCCTTTCTTGTGAAGATTTTTTCTTTTATTTTCGTCATTTTTTCAACGTTATGAATTTACAGTTCCTGTCAAGAGAAGCTTTTTTTATCATATAAATCTTCTCTCGTCACGCATCACACATATTGGTTTTTATTTTATTCTATTATTCTATGCCGTAACGTTACTCCTCTTTCCATTTTGTTTCCACGTCGTATTCATTATTCGTGCTTCCGTATAGGGCGAGAAGGGAGAAGGTAGTAAAATATGGAAAGGGTGAAAAAAGGGGGTGGGTTAGGATAGAATATCCAATAGCACGGACTCTACCTTTCGTAATTAATATTCTGCATCTGCCCTCGTTAAGATTTATTTTCAACGCGATCGTACTAGCACGGCGCGACGTTGTACAATATTTATTCCTGTTCCCGTCGTTATCTCACGTCGCAATATGCTATTTCGCGTCTTTGAAAATCTCAGCGTAAGTTCTTCAGACACGTTCTTTAGATCCGGAGGAGTTCCAAATTCGTTAAAAGTCCAGCGGAATCGAAGAGAACGTGTAAAATTTGTATGTAACAGGAGTTTTTAACAATCGAACAAAAAAATTATGCAAAATACGAACTTCGTATTTTACATGAAGTAATAGTTGAGGAGTATACGAGAAAAACATGATAAGTCCATTCGAGATTAATTGCTATCCAATATCATCGAATTTGAACCCATTATCTTGGATTTGTGCAGTTTTTATAGGACAATTAACACTTTAGTACAAAATGCCGCTGCAAAGTACTATGAGTATATTCACTATGCATGTATTCGTTTGTGCTTATTTTATGAGCACTTTGCTTCTTCATAGGTATCACATAAATTTTCTTCCTCATAGAGAGAGGGTTTTCTCTCACAAAAGAAAAAATGGAGACTTTCAATATTTTTCAAAATTATGTTTCTGTTCTACCGAAAATCTTTTTTTCAGAAAATCAGAGAGGCCATCAAAAGGTCAATCAATGTGTTCTCTTATAACGAAGAACTTTTCAACTCACAGTAATGTTATATCTCAAATTTAAAAAAAATTTCTCATTCAAACAAAGTAATCATTTTTTTAACTTTATAGGTCGCTATTGATTCATCATGAAAGGTAGTCGCAGGTTCGAAAAATGGTCAATCGATACGTTTCAAAGACGCCAAAAATTACATAAAATACACAACTTTCAAATATGTTGTAAGATTCCGAATTTTTTTTCTAGTACAGAGTCTGATTTTTATAAGCCTCAATTATATTCCCAATCTAAAAAAAATTCTCTTATGAATAAGGTATATAATTTTTTTCAAATTAAAAAACGGTATTGTTATTTGATAGAAGGTCATGAAAGGTTGTTTCGTAGTTCAATCGATGCGTCTCGAAAACGCTATCAAATACGTCATAAACAGTTCTGTTTTATTACCAATAATAAAAAAGTTTTCCTTATTTGAACAAGATAAACAATATATTTGAGGAAATAAATACGTATTGCTAGATCATAAGAGAACATGGAAGGTTCTTCAATAGGTCATTCGACGCGTCTCGAAGACGCGAAAAAATATAGCGGACATAGTACTGTAGTTTTCATAATATCAAGAAAGTTTTTCTCGTATAATTGGCCGATATAGCTCAAAATCGTATCAGATCTGGACATCAATTGCTGCTATAATTCGTCCAAATATCAGGACTATGGCTCCTTCATATGTCGAGATATGGTAAATAGCAAAAAGTTACATGAACAAGTTACATACAGACATATAGACATTTGAAAAAATCGCATTTTGAGTTCCTGGGGTTAAATTATATCGAAATATATTTAAAAACTATGTTTGAAAATTTAGACCATTACAAGCCTCCGTTTACAAGAAAGAAGTATACGAATTTGAATTTATATATTGTGAAGGTTAAAACGATTTTAAAGCGAGATTTTAATCGGATGTAATTTTTTTGTGAACCAAGGGTCAATAATCATATTCCCTAGTCCTCAAAATTTTAAAATTATGTGTATCTATTTTTTTTTTCAAGAAATGGATTTATCATTTTTTGTTCGCTTAATCCTGAATCCATTTGATGAAAAATGGATGACAGCTAGAAAAGATACGAGGGGAGGGAAGGATCGAAAAAAGTCAAAATGTAAATTAGCCTTAAACTAATCCTACAAAATTTTATTTTGGATCCCACATAACCTGTGTATATTTTTGAAATAGATTGATCAATATTCTAACGTTTCGCAGGGCAAAAATAAGTTTGAAAAATTCGTAATTCTCAGTTTATTAAAAACCACTAATATTAATTTTTGCTGAAAGTCTGTCCAGTAAGCCCAATTTTCTAAAATCTTGTAATATATCAATATTTTCACTTTTTGTAGGACAACATCTCCTTTTTATGGTCCTTACAAAACTCACATTATTTTTATAGGCTTTGCAAACTACTATAAATTAGGTTGAACTTACAGAAACCTTAATGTTCTCAAAAACCTAAAATAAGAAAAGAAAAAATGTAACCAATGAAAATTGTTAGAATCTGAATTAAATGAAGGTATAAAAAAATCGTAGATCTTAGAGTTTTTCACAAATGACTACTATTAATTTTTTTTTGCAATCTGATTTTTATAAGCCTCAAAGAAAAAAACTTAATTCCTAAAAGCTTTGTAAACTGTCCTCACATTTTCTTAAGCATGTAGAAAGTTTATAGCATTTAAAATTCACACACACAAAAATTTAGAAGAATTTAGGAATTAAAATGTCCAAAGCCTGAATTACCTCCTAAATTCTTGTTAGTTTCTTGATATAAATTTTGATTGCTAGAAAGTTTCTATATGGTCGAATAAATTGTAGGTTAGTTTGAGGGGGTGACGTCCGTGGAACAAGCACAGATAGGGGACAAGCTAGATCGATTATTTCGAGGAGGGAATATGCAATATGGACGAGAAACGAGTTCATGGGAGTAGGGTGCATGAAGAAGAGTAAAGAAAACAGTGGTTGAGATCAAGGGGTACATAGAGGAAGATAGAGGTAGGGTCGGCAGCCACGATAGTTGTGGAGAGGCGATGAAAGAGAGGAAGTGATTCGAAAGGGAGAAAGGTTAACAGGGGTATGGGTATACGGTGCGGAGTTAGAGGGGGTAAGTGGGAGCGGATTATGTGGCGAGAGAGGAGTAGGAGTATGTCTGAGAGCGTTCAAGTAGCAGAAATGAGAGATGGGCATGCTGGTGAAAAATATAAGAAGAAGGGCTAGTGGTGAGGTGGAGTGGAGGCAGTATATGTGAGGAGACATGTGTTCTAAGAAGCTGAAAGGTAGACAGAGCAAGGAGGGTCATATGAGCGGATAAATGAACAAACAATAATACTAAACGAATAATTTATCTAGAACTACAAATTTTGGTATCAACTTCTTAAACTCGAATCGATTCTTCATCCCTTCATCGCCTTTTATTCAGTAAAGCACGCGAAACCACGATATTCCACTATATATGGATTTTTCGATCCGAAAGCCTTCACTGTGTGGTAATGAGCTCACGCGAATTTCTGAGCTAGATTACCTCGTATATTACGTATGTACACCAGATGTACTCACTTTATTTTACTCATCTCTTTTTCTATTCGCTGCTATGATTGAATGTGTGGAATAAGAATGGGGATGCAGAGTATATCTCTGCAAAATATAGGTGCAACGTAGTCCGCAGAGCGATCTATGAAGATCGCGTGAATTATATTATGAAAAAGAAGACGGTTACGTGGCCCCATGAATAATTCAGAAGACTCCTTCCTTCCGGGAAACAAATGAAAAATAATGGAAGCGAAGCGGAAGTTCGCCGATACATTCGCCATTATTTCCCTCGTTTCTTCGGAAAGGAAAACTTCCTATTCTTTTTTTTCTTTTTTTTCTTCCGTTTCCTCGAGCGCGATCGCTTTCTTTGATCGAGCGTGGCCAATTGGAGAGAAATCTATTGGGTATAAAAAATCAACCAAGTTAGAAACAGATGGAAACATTATTGTGCCAGAAAGGGGGTATCTTCTGTCATTAGATAGATTATGAACTGCAAATTAAGTTTCTATCTTGAATGCTATTTTTGGGTTATTAGTTTTTATTATGTAAGGAACTGCAGAGTCTTCTCGATTTTATTTAAATATGGATTTATTTGAAACTCTCAAATTTGAGAGAAATACCAGTGTCCGGAATTGTATGGAACAGCCGAGGTGGAGAATGTTACTAGTATGCACGCGTATAAAAGAGCGGCGACTTTATTTCTTTCTTTTTAAGAAGACAGGCGTTTTAAAATACAAGGTAACCTGAGAAGGTTGGGTGTGATGATCGAGGCGAAACTAGAAAATAAAATATGATCCGATGTGTCGTCGTAAACACAAGCACTCTACACGACGCGTAGGATTCCCTTGACGTTCCCATTAGTTTCACACCTTTCCCCATGTTGCAAGGTCGTCTTTCTTTTTCTCTTGAAATAGAAAATTCTAAAAATGTGAATGCTTCAGCCTAAGTGAAATAAGATTTTTACTGTACAAAAAGCAAACAACTTTGCATCAATTTTCAGTGAGAACAAATATCTATAGACTTCTAATTCTGGATCTAAGATTCCTGTTATCGACATTTACTGGCATCTCGATCAATAGAGGGACCGTATCCGTGCAAAATTCAGAAGCTCCTAAATTTAGCACGTGTATTGATATATAAATAACATATTGGAAAGTTATGTGGAGATTAATTATTCGAACATCGCAATTAAGTGAGAGATAATTATAGATGAAATTTCAATATTGAATAATAATTAGTAACCCGATATTCTAGTGACTCTTGAAACATTCTGTAATTTTGATAGCTTGTTTGAAGTACACTAGAGTGTTTAATACATTTTCAATTTTTTTGTATCAAAATATGATTTTAATACAATAGATACATCTCCAAATTACATATCGTACGATTCACGTTATAGACCAAAATTATAGTTTAAGAAAATTGTAATCAATTTCCCGTCCAATAAAAGACGTTAGCTGTTTATTTCTGCCAAGAAACCAAATTTGGGGGTTTAAGTAGAATAGTCTTATTTCAGTCAGCCGCATCTATGCCTTCAACTTTCCAAAAAATTAACATTTTTGGAGCTGTGTGAACACAAATTTTTTTGAATCTTTGAATTATTTATTACATCAATATATTTCTTTCTGAAGTTGTTTGTTTATTATTTTCGAAATAAACGTTAGGCAGCAGTTTGTAAATGATTAGAATAAAGTTTTACACGAATGATACGCTTTAATTATACTTATAATTATATTTAACTGATTTTATAATTAAAAAATAATTATGATAACTGCTTTTACTTTATATCAGTAAATTCGATCTAACAAAAAAAATTTGAAAGAAAAGATTTCCCTGGGTTCACATTCCAAGCACAAAATTCCAGGTGATTTCGTAATACAGAAAAAAAATTGAAATGTATTGAAACTTGGATGGAGGAAAAGTTAATAATGCTGTTTTCCATACTTATGCATACAAAAGAAACAATTTCATATTTTCACTAACCTCACGTCAATATCATGAATTATGAAAGAGCACAAATTCGCGTTAAACCATCGACCGAATATCCCATGCTCAGTGAAAGGAATTCAGCATTCTAAATATTGGTTTATCAGGATAAAAAGAGCGAGCATTGGTGAACATTGACAGATTTTAATAAGGTCTTTTCGGTCGAAAATTTTTCAATTTAAAAGCGGTTTTATAGGTACTAATTTATAAGGAAATTATTAATAAGCAGCCCTCAAATGCATTTTTTGTCGGAGGTGAGCTAAATACTGTATGCCAGGTTTTGAAATTATATTCTGATAGACAGAAATAATAAATGTGTTTATATTTGTGGATGGCTTCTTGCATAATTTCCAATACCTATATTATTGAAAATAAATGTTGATTTTTTCCTTTCCTAAGATAAAAAAAAAAATTATTACTTCTGCAGTATCACAAAATAGTTTGCAAACTACTCTTTGAACGATGACGAAAATTGGTATGCATGAGCATTAGTTAAGCAGATATGGGGATTCGATAATGGTTTAAGGTGCAGTTTCGCAACCCCATGATTTTGGATTTTCCTTCCCCATTTATTCTTTGAAAATACCCACCTCGTTAATAAACCGTCGAAGTTGCTTTTGTGCAATAAAAGTTCCCCACGCACGAACGAAATTTCAGTAGTACTTCTGTGGAGTGAAAGTATGCTGAAGTCGTGTAAAACAGCAAGAATTTTACATTTAACACACACATGAAGAAAAAACGTGAAATTAGGTTGAAATGAATGAATAAATATTTAATAATTCTAAATAATAAGTTCAATGATCAAGTTTAAAAATAGATTGATATAATTCAAGATACTTATTATTTGCTATAGACAATTTAAAAATTGTTGCACTTCATTCTTCGATTTGACATTTGAATATAGAAAAACACTTAAATTATGTATGAATATATAATTCGAGAATAAAAATAATAATTGAACCAATAACATAATCAATGAAGAAGAAAATACCTGAAATAATAGAAAGTGAATTTGCAGATAAACAGAAAAAAAGTCAACAAAATTATATTCAAATAAACTCAGTTCAACACGGCTGAGTATTTTGTTTCGAATTGAAATTCGAATTTTATAAATTACTATACGAGTATACTGTAAATACATTTATTCTATTATTTTCTTCAAAGGTGGCTTCATTTTTATCAGTTGTTGACATATACGAAAAATGAGTAAATTTCGGATTTTTAGACCACTGATCTGGAAGCTAGTCTTTTATTTCGATTTTTTAGGGGATGGTTTAACTTATTTAGAAATAAAATTTAGTAGGTATAGTATTGCTTTTTTTGTTACGAGTGGTTAAAAAATAAAGAAATTCTTTTCCTCAGATTTGGCATGTAAATGTGTATTAAAAATAAAAATTATTATGTCATAGTCTGATTTTTTTGTTAGAAGTTGTCAAAAAATAATAAAATGCCGTTCTTTAGATTATAATACTGAAAACATTTTTTCAATCTGATTTTCTTCAAGAACGGCCTTAAATAAAGCTATTGTCATGTAGAAATTCTTTCCTTTTCCTATCTCCTATTTAATAAGGCTTTTCCATTCACTCTTCTCCTTTTCAATTAAAAAAATATATGTACAAATATTGACTTCTTGTAACCAGCATCTAACAGAAGTATACAACACTTTATTTGCCTTTCACCAGTAATATTATATCAAACCTTGAGTTTAAAGAAGAAAAACTATTGTACTTATTCAAATCGACCTCCAACCGATTCTGGCTTTTTATTGTTCTGTTAGCCCATTTTCAAGCGAAGAAGATGAAAATTTGAAGTTCTAAAAGTCTTGATTGTCAAAAAATTTATCAAAGAAGGTACACCAATTTTATAAGTTTGAAAAATGCAAAGGGATAGGCACAAGGAAAAATAATTCTTTTGCCTAGAGTAGATTTAAGACTAGTTGATGGAAAAGCATCCTTAGAATTGAAAAAAATACTATTTCAAATGTTTGCTTCTGCAATATATATTTGTATAGAAAACAAAAATATATCTTTTAATAATATCATGCTATTTAACTGAATTATTAAATAATTAATTTCTTATACATGTTATATGAGCACTTTCATGAGCACGCATTGTTGTGTGCAACTGAAAGCTAGTAACTATTATTATTATCGATATTTGATATCAGCTTTCATTCTTGTTATGAGCTTTCGTCCTTAATAAAAGGCGAAATGCCAGATACTAATTCGGACAATACTGAGCTCAGCATTCTAGTTATAATAAAGCGTTGTAAAGAGGATGGGCGAGGGTGAAGGTTGGCTCGCTTCCCGTCCTTTTTTGAGACACTGAGCTGGTAAATATTCGTCAGGGTAAGTCAGAAGTTGCGGGAAAATTTGAGTGTCGTTAAAGCATATACTTTCAACCGCAAAAAGCTCATCAGCGTTGAACAAATGGCTTTGGCGATTAGGTCCATTTTCTCGAAAGTAAAGTTTTGCTTCACTGTGTACAGCAATATTTCTAGTTGAAATAAAGCATATGGAAAAAATTAAAATTTGTAAATAAATTAACGAAATAGATTAAGGTTTTCGGGGCATAAGGGCATAAGTCTCAAGGGACACGCATTAATTGTACAGAAACTGGCTTTTTCTCAAAATGTATAATTATATTTTTTGTGATCTTGAACGTCCAGATCAATAATTTTAAAAAAAATGATAAGAAAACTGAACAGTTTTCACGCAAAAAATGGCCAAAGTCCGAATTTTTACATATATTTTCATATAAAAAGTCGTCTATTAAAACATTATCGTTCTCAACATATTTTTTTTTGATTGGGATAAATGCCATTTTGTAAATCAGAAACATTGAAACAATGAAAGTGTAAAACATATAGTAGCATGTAATGTGGTTGAATTTATTTTAAGGTTTGTTTTAACATGCCCTTCACATTCAAACATGAAATCGACATTTCCTAAAACCCAAAAGCATAGAAGATTTTTTTATTATACTATTGGTGTGAGAAATTAATTTACAATAAGCATGAAAAACATATCCTAACAGAAAAAGTAATTAAAATTATTTTAAGCATTGTTTTAACGTCCCCTAAATATTCAAACAAGGATCTCGACATTTACTAACATACAAATTCACAGGAGATTTTTTGATTGCACTGTTGGGGTCGGAAATCAATTGACAATGAAAGTGAGAAACATATACTAGCATAAAAAGTTGTTGAATTTATTCAAAGGGTTTTCTTAGCAGCCCCTTTACATTCAAGCATGAAATCAACGTTTTCTAACAACCAAAATCCTAGGAGATTTTTTGATTATACACATAATAGTAAATCTGTCAAGTTTACGGGTGCAAAGCTTTTGTTTTAATGGTTTCCATATACAAAATGTGACGATAAATTTTTTAAAAGAGATAAGCTTTCAATAACAGACGAATTTTTCTGTTCAAATACATATAAAAATTAAAAGTTCAGCGATACATTCTGCAAAGCATCAATGCTGATATAAAAAGTAAACATTTTAATTGGTAAATGTTAGTAGGTTCCGAGAAAAAAGAGAGAGAGTATTTTTTTTCGCTTGAAGCGCAAACTTTATCAACTGCGACGGTGATTAAAAATCTAATCTTTACTTCAGGAAGAAAACAAAAACTCTCGAGGTTTTTCTGCGATCTAAAAATAAAATCAGAAACCACTACTCTTAACAAACTTAAATTGAAAATTCTACAAATTTTCAAGATTTTATCCTACTATTTAATACCAGAGAATAGCCGGTTAAAAGTTTTGAAGCATTTTATGTTACCAACTTTCAAAGGTTTTTGGTCAAAAGTGGAGTTTGTTACAAAACGCGTTACTTTTTTCGAAACAAGGTGTAAAGGCTCTTTGAAGTTTCGTGACAGTAAGCGTCAACGAGTTTTCTCGCAGCCCCTTTCCTTTACAACAAAGTTCCCATCATCCTCTATTCGTTTCTTTCACCTTCTACCCCCTCACAACTGTCTTTTCTGTGGAATAAAAGAAAAAAATGAGTGATCCCTCTTGGTCCATGTGATGCTTCCTTATTCTCGACAGTTTTCCGCTCTACTTTCGAAAATTTTCTTATAGAATGAAGAAAATTTATGTGATCCACGAGACTGTTCCATAAAAGTAAGGAAAACTTTGATAATACGTGAGAAACGAGTAAAGAAGAGTTTTGAACTTCCAGTCACTTCACGAGTGATGCATAATTAAGTTTAAAAATGTAGGAATTTTACTCTAAATTTTGAAGGTATCTTTGTGAAAATTTATAGTTTTATTTTGCAACGAGTGCTTACTTATTGTTAGAGAAATTATCTTTTACCTCTAGCGTAAGACAATGCAAATTATTGAAAGTTCCATTGTTCGTCAGATTCTCCAACTCCTTCCTGAAACATCGAAAAAATTGAATCATTATCAAAATGTTTTTGATTTTGCAAAACAGAAAAATATAATACTTTTTTAGTTTTTATCTTTCTACTCGACAGTTTCGGAAGTTATAATATTTTGAAGGTTCAAATTACCAAAATTTTGATTCATAAAATCGGAGAAAAGGGAATCATTGGTAATTGTTAAGAATTAAAAATAAATAGATCGGCTCAATATTGTTCATTCTAAGAAATCTTGTTTCTTTGCTTTCAACATGAGCAAAATCTATAATTATTAATAAGTTCTAGTGATCAATAGCTGACTTTTATTACTCGAAGAATACTTCACAACTGAGTCAAACCAGGTCGACTTCATCACAAAATTTTTCATGAAGTCCTAAATTATAAAATAAATTACATATTTGTGAAGTATTCGACCATACAAAAAAAACAATTTGAAGGATTTTTTAATATTCCTTTTTTTGTTTGTTATTTTGTTACATGAAAATTTGGACACTATTTTCTTACAAAAATCATATTCTGTTGATGATAATCCAGTAAAATTTGTATCCATTGTAGATAAGTATCCTCCCTTTCAAATTGACCAGAGAAAAAAGCAAAATTTGTTGCAGACGCATTCTAAATAACAATTCTATAAACAATTGGAAATTTATATGTGTTCTTCATATGCGACTGGGCTAAAAGTTTACACACATGTGAAATGAACATTCAGCTTCGAGTTTCTGATAAAAAAAAATTGTGTTTGACCTTGGAAGTGTGGAAGACGAATTTTTTCCTCCCGCCATACATCGGCCGGGACTAAACGTCGCTAAGAGCCCAAACTAACACACTATAAAATTATGTGCCATGCACCAGTGCTTATTTTCAAGAAAAAAATAGGTCGGACCAACGTTTGCTGCAATCCGTTCAAAAAAGACAATCATAAATGCGTGAAAAGTCTTTTCTCAGCGGGTCGCACCAAACATTGGCCCGACCTGGTTTGACTCAATTGTATTTAGTATGTTTTTGATGAAATAATGTTACTTTATGCATTCCTAAAACCTCAAATAAAGAGTGGTAAAAAATAAGAGTTGAAAGGGATATTTTTCGAAAACCTTATTTTCGCATAGAAATTTCATTTAAAACTAAGACATATGATGTTCAAAGGATTGCTTCGAAATATGAATTTTTTATACTCTCAACTAGATATATTTCGGAATCGTCAACTAAAAAAGTTTGATTACAATGAACCTTGCAGTCAGGAGGAAATATAGTCCATTATTGACGATATCGGATTGACACTTATATTTGACAGTGTTCAAGTCGACTTAGCATAGTGATAACAAATTAATTTTTTCAATAAACCATGTTTTATTTATTTCAGCGAAGATATTCATTAAAATATATTCATATATCAACAAAAAATTGGAATTTTTTAAAATTATTTTTCATTACCTAAAAGCGACAAAGCGTCTTCCAAACTGCGATATCGTGTCATTCAAACTCGGTTTCCTCGGAACTGAAGGCTCATTTTCTTGAAACTGAATTACTTTTTTTCGTCAAACATTTTCCTACAACTTGCTATTTCAAGAGTTGGCTAACAGTTTTTTTTAACGGGATTATTTTATTTTTTATCACTTTCCTACTTCGACTGAGTCGAATATATTTTCTCATAACTGTAAGGTTCTTTGCAATAAAACTTTTTTTGTATCAATTTAGCAATATATCAGTTTGGAAGTATATTCTTGTTTTCCTTTTTGACTGCGAATTGGATTTTACAGAATGTAGTTTTTCTCTCCTGACCAATTCCATTTCAAATCAGGCAGAGAGGTTCAGCTGAGGGTGTCAGAATAATTTGGTATTTGGATAAATCATTCTGTTGTGAAATAGAGAAACACGTATTTCATAGTAGAATAAAAATCTTTGTCAATATTTGTTACAATTATTCGAAGATTACCTGCGAATTCTAAAAAATTGACAATTTTCAAAATGCATTTAATTTTCGAACGAACATAGTTATTTGGGATTTTCTATTACTCTTTACCATAGGAATTCTTTTCTTTTAACTGATTGAAAAAATTGAAAGTATAGAAGAACGGCAAAATGACAGCTGTTTTTTAAACTCTTGAAAGTGGATTTTCTCAACACCCCCACGTAAAATTAATTTTCTTTTTGAGAAATATATGGTAGTACTTTCTACACATCTTTTAAGTTTCATTCTTAATAAACCACTGCGTGAAATTTAAAAAAAAATTATGTTTGAAAGATCAAATTTTCGCATTTTTCTCGAAAACAACGAAATATAAAAAAATATTCACATATAAATTTACACATCTAGAAAAATTCGACAGAAAATACCTCTTGCTCTTTTGTGATATCTTGCATCGTTCACGAGAATAAAATAAAAAACTATATTGAAAAAATGTTCCGGTTTTAAAAAATTGTTTAGTACGCATAACTATTTAATATTAGCAGAAACTTTTTTCAAATATTGGAAAAAATAAAAAGGTGGTGTTTTCCTGAAAATGTTCTTTTCATAATCTGGAAAGCCCCACATTTTTCGCTTTTTTCATATTTGTTTACAGTTTTTACTTACATGCGGAAAGCATCCTATCATTTTTATGGAGACTTAACCATTTTTAGAACGGATTTTTTTTTTAATATAATTTTTTTTCTTGTAAACAATGCAAGATATCACAAAAGAGTGAAAGGTACTTTCTATTGCACTTTCCGAGAAGTGTAAACTTCTATTCAAACATTTTTTTACCTATTATTCTTTCCGAGAAAAATGCAAGCAAAAATTCGATTTATCAAAGAAAGTCTTTCATCTGTTGAGAATTCGTAAGTAATCTTCAGATTGTTTGAAAAATTTTTTTTGTGAAACTGTTAAATACATGTCCTTTTATTTCACTCTGAAATAGTCGTTCCAAATAACAAATCATTCTGACACTATGACCTAGACTTTGCTTGAAATTTTGCCTCATCTGAAAGTTGATTTCGTTATTATCTGTAATTCTTCAACTGTATATTTTCATAAATTAGTTGCAATAAAAAATGAATATGTTTCCTCGATTTTATAAATGATAAAAAATGGCTTAATTTTCAGGTGAAGCCTGCAGGCAGTAAATCCTTAAGAAAAATCGAAAACCCACATTTCTACTGACCTCTAAACCAACTATTTATCAAGTTCCTAAAGATCTCTTCATAGAAAACCCTCCTCAATTTTAATTTTTTGCTTTAATTCCGAATTACTAATTCATTATCCAACGGCTATTGACAATTAAAAATAAAATCCCCGAACCCGTGAGAAGATCGTAAAATTTCCTCCCGAAGTACCCTCATAAAAATCTTGCGTCCTCGTAGCCGAAAGAAGTAAAAGAAGTCGTTTCAGTGAAGCGGAAGTAGGGAATTCGCACAACGCCACACTTGGCGGAAAAGCGCCAAGCAAAATGTCCTTTGAATTGGGTATTATTAGAACGAGATCGTTATGGTGGCTGTTTCAAACATAAGGGAGGTACTGTTCACTACGGTTTACTGCATATTGTGGCAATTTCATATTTCAGACTTTGTTACAAGGCTGAGGGAACTCGAAAGTCGGCTAAGCGACTAAAGTCGATTTTGCATTGCACCATTGAGTTTATGCAAAAGGCCCGTGGAAAAGAGTTTAAACTTTTTTAAAAAAAGGGGCAGGTAAAAAAAGCATGGAATGTCTGAAAATGGCTTGTTGTGATGACCGCTGCTTCTTATTCGAAAACCTTAATGAAAATAGGATGCTGTACGATTACTTATAACAAATAAGACCTGAAAGATCGTTGCACACAAAAACTTAGATTTGTTTTTTAAGTTTAACTCAAAATACTATACAAATAGATAACCATTTTGACAGCTAACAATTTACTGCTAATTTTTTATTTAAACAAAATCAATATTTTCTATTTACTACCGAATGATATTTTTGGTTTTTATATAACTATTCAAGTATTCCACTGCTCCAAGGATATTCAAATTTAATAAAACAGGGCTCAAATCAGTATAATAACAATACGTAAATAATTTATCATATGTTGGAGTGAGAGAATTTTTTATAATGTTGTCAAGAAGTTAATAAAGAAGCATAATTTTTTCGTGATTTGCAATGATCAGTTGTTGAAGTTTATAGTTTTTGCTTCAGATTTATGAGAAATGAATGTACGATGACGAATAATTCAAAATAGTTGCTCTTTTGCAATTCTGAATGAATAGGCTTAATTTATTTCGCAAAATAAACTGGAAATGTATTTGCAGAGACTCCTTGTTGTCATATTTGGGAATTTGACAAAATTTTTCATTTATTTAAACAATTATCATAACAAAATTCTCATGTTTACCATTCTTCCATCAAAAGACTCAATTGTTTATATAAATTCGAATGGAAATATTTTTCCTTTTTTCCACAAATAAGATCAATTGGTTCACGGATTCATCTGAGTATGTCTTTCCATTGACTCGCTGCTGTCATATTTTCGAAACTTATAAAAGCTGCTAATTATTTTAACATCTTTTATATTAAAATATTGTAATGAAAAATATTGAGGCCGTTTTACCATCGACAAGGTACCAATTGTTGAAAAGGTTTTTCAATTTCTTTTGCACGTTTTAAAGTTTATTACATTCTCATCAGAAAAGGTACTAGATTTGAGTAAAATGTGACCCCCCCGCCACACGCACCAGTTTTTTTTAGATGTCTGTCTGTATGCATGTACGTGTGGATGCGTGCGTGTCTGTAGATTTTTAGACAGATAGCACGATAACTTTCAGCAGAATTGGCAAATTGGATTGGCCTTTGGTATACTCTTCAAGTATTCTGAACTGAAGGTCAAGTTCGTTAGCCAGTCATTTGGGATGAAAATTCAAAAAGTTAGAGCTTTTTCAAAATTTTTGAGACCATTTTTTTTAGAATTTGAAAATTATATGTAAGGTTGTTCGTAGTATTTAGAAAGCCAAGCAATTTATCTCATGACTTTTTTCAATAAAAAACAAATTACCAAAGTCACAGCATTTACAATATTTAAAAAAAAAACGAAAATGAAAATGTCAAGCCTAACAACGCACGATATGGAAAAAGTCAGGAGTAGAAAAACATTGATTTTTGAATAGACTTGAAGATTTTCATAACAACTTTTTGAATTCTTTTGGAAAATCGGAAATTCACATTTTGATCGCTCAAAAAAATAATGAAAAATCAAACGTTCCATTTTGCGGTCAAACTATACAAGATACAAAAAAAAAAAAAATAAATAAAAATAGTGCACTCAAAAAAGATCTACAAATTTGTTGCTAACCACTTCTTGATACGACGCGTAGTTTTTGTTTTAATCGTAAGAAAAAAACATTAAAAATAGCAAAATTAATTTTTTTGGAAAAACGACACAAGAGATGAAAAAATGAAAAGACAAACGTTTTTCAAACAACAAAGATCTACAAACTGTTATAAACTGATGTTATAAAAATATATTGAAAATAAAAAGAAATTACCATTTTGGAAAAAGGACACAAGCTAGGATGCGTATTTTTAGTTTAAATTGTAAACAATATTAATTAAAAAAAACAATTCAAATTCATGAGGAAACGACACAAGTTGCAATGAAATGTTTAATAACAAAATTGCTTTTTTATTATATGATGTATACTTTTTTTTATTATAAAAACAAGACAATGAAAATAGGTATGTTTCAATACCAATGCATATTACGAATTGTAATGATATAAGTTTATTGAAATAATACATTTTTCAGGGTAGCTTGCAGTAAAACTTAATACAAAATAAAGAACAATTAAAGTAATCATTATAAAGAAATTTGTACTTTATTTTGCAATATCTGAATAAACAATCCTAGACCGAGGTGTATAAATCAATTTAATATATATTTGATATAGTAGTGTCGAACATAATTTAGAAAAGGCCACATCCTAAATAAAATGGAGTGCGAAGCACGAGATACGTGATCAGAATGTGTTCGTTAAAGCCGAAGGAGCTTTAACAAAGAAGAATTCACAATCACTAAATTACAGTTGTCGATGCTTTGACCTTTAATTTTAAAAAGTCTGTGCACGAATTTGGGAGATAGTCTAAGACCGAACGCGTAGCGCGAGGTAAATAGATTATCAAGCGCGAGAACCAACAGTCGCGCGCCACGGGCGTGCTCAAACTTGCGAGCGAAACGAGCAGCGCGAACAGCGCGCGACTAGAATGTGCCCGCGCAGCGGGCAGGCTTGTTAAATCATTTATGACCTTTTCAATTATTTTTAAACACTTTAAAACGTAGAATAGAAACACAATAAGGAAGGTAGGAAAACACGGTAGTAAATGACCATTTAATTATAAAAATTGTTTAAATAATCAACAATTTTTGTCATTTTGGAAGATATAACAGAAAGGAGTCAATGGTAAGACATTCTTGTCTGATTTCATGAAAAAAATGGTTTCTATTCATGGAAAAAGGGTAAACATAGGTATTTAGGTCAGTGACAGTTTTGTTTGGTTCCTTTAGAAAAATAAGATTATTCATCGAAAAAGTTCGAAATGTGCATTTGATAATAGAACTTGTGTCAATTATTAACAGTTATTGTTAGTTCGAAAAATATGACATCAAAAAGTAGCTAGGGAGACTTTTGCAGTCGAAACAGTACAAACAGGTGACACATACAGAAACGAAACATTTCAGGATATCCAATTTGTGTCCAAAGATATCGTGGGAAATTTTCCGGATGTTTCTTGGATATTTCATGATCAAACTTGAGATATCTAGAAAATTCTAATATTTTACGTTGGACATTAGAGCCGCTGATAATAAAAAGTGGAAATATCTCGTAGGTGAGTAAAGCGCAGATATAGAAAAGAGCAAGAAAAAAATTGGATATAATTTCACGTCTGTAAAAAGCAGTAATAGAAGATTGGCAGTAAAAAGTAGACAAGGGTACTTAGGGCGTAAGAAACAGGAATAGAGAAACTCGGAAGTAAAAAGTGGACACAATAATAATACACGCGCGTGCCCACTTTTTACTGCCGAGTTTTTCTTTTCCTGTTTCTAACGGCCCGAGTACCGTTGTCTACTTTTTACTGCCAATGTTCTATTACTGCTTTTTACAGATGTAAAATTATATCCAATTTTCTTAGGCACTTTTCTATAGTTGCGTTTTACTCACCTACGAGATATTTCCAGTTTTTATTATCAGCGGCTCATTATTATAATCCAGAAACGTCCAAAAAACCTCCAGGATATCTTATAGATATCCCAGGGCTATAGAAATTTCCGCCTGGTGCGGATATCCTGAAAACATTCAGAAGGTATCTATAGAATATCCACAGGATGTCTTTGGATAAGAATAGTGAAGATAGGCATTAGTTTATAATAATTGTTGAAATGAATAACAAATTTTCTTAAATTACAAAATATAACAAGAAGTCTTTGAAAAGATATTGTTAGTTTATTTTCCGAAAAAATTAGGCCTATTCATTCACACATTGTATTTTTGTGTATTTTTTTACAAGGATTATTTCAAGCATTGCAAAAGAACAGGTATTTTTAACTAATCGTAATCGTACGAAAAATCAACACTTGTTTATTAATTTGTTCATACTATTATAAGCAATTTTCTCTTTCACTCCAACAAAATATAAATTGTTTAATTATAGTTGTCATGTTGAATTAAACGTTATCCTCTTGAATTTTTTAGAAGCATCAAAGCAGTGGCACACTCAAAAAGTTATATAAAAAGTTACATTTGTTAATGAAATAAAAAATGCTGCTTTTTCGGTTTTCGTCTTCGATTGGTAGAAGCGATTCAACAACTCAAGGTCCTTGTAATATTTAAAATATTATTAATTAATTTTTCAGTTTCCCGCGAAATAAAATATTTAAAGCACATTTTCTTTCATTAATGTAAAGAATAAGTAATTTATTACGTACTAAAAAACACAATTGTTGTAAATCATTCAACAACCCTATCCTTTGCTTGGTAGGAGCAAACTTCTCAGGAGAATCGTCTCGAATTCAGTTCGATGATCTCATCGGAGAATTCTGTTGTACTCCTAAAGTTTCACTATTGCACTTGACGTTTCGCTCGAATGGTAAAAGTAAGCATTGCAGGACAAAATTACACACATGTATGTATGTATGTATATATATATATATACGCGTGTGTGTGTGTGTGTGTTTGCAGTTTGAGGAGAATAAGTTATTTTTTGAATAGTATTGGCCAGTTCATTCAGATTAGTGGTACATACTAGAATTATTAAAATATCAGTATTCTATATTCATTATTCATAGTGGTACTTTCTTTTCTATCCACGGGAATCCCTCCATACATTTCCATTCAATTATATCCTCTTTCTGTATTTATTCATTTAACTCGCTCGCAAGAACTTGCAGATTTTCAGTCCCAATGGTTTCGAAGATCAATAATTTTTGTAAGAATTGACTTTCTGAGTTTTAGTTGAAAATATTTTTAAAGTCATTTTTTGAAGACATACTTCCTTAGCAAATCTGAACAAATTTTTGTTTTTTTACAATAAATTGCAAAAAAAAATTTATATTAGATATTAAAATGCTTCAAATATATCATCTCAATCTAACCCTTTTTCGTTCTGTAAAGCACAAAATTATATTTAATTCATAAAGAACTATTTATTATCCCTTCAAGAGTAAGCGAGTTTACTCCACAACGTGGGGCTAAGTCGCTCACTCATAAAAAAAGTACAAAAAAGGTAGTATGAGAAAAACTTGATGGAAAGAGTAATTATTTATAAGTTTTCTGATTATTTTAAAGCAAACAAAGTTAATTACTTTGATGATAGCGTTATTGTAACTTGGAACGGAGCCAGATTTATTCTTAACATCACGTATAAGTAAGACATATTACAATACATCTTATAATTTGATGGATTTCCTACATTTTGAACGTTCTAGAAGGTATTTGTTACCTGCCACACGAATTGATTATTAAGGGAAACAATTTTTTTGTTCGGTTTATAAAAAAATACTGTGGGGTACTTCCCCCCACGAAAAAAATTCTCACTAAAGCCATTCTGCAGGACGAAAGTATAGTGTATCCATGTGAAAATTTGCATACATTTTTTTCGGGTACAAAAAAATATAGTACATTTCACAATTTTTCACCAACTTCTGCAAGTATAGTTTTCCACTAGTCTTTTTTATAAAACATAATAAAATTTCCGAAACTGAAAACCTCATACGGATGCACTTTCTATTCGCTCTAACTAACGAAACTGCACCAGACAAGATGCACATTGTACAATAAAGTTTAACATTCGTCAAAAAGGAAAGAATCCCTGATTTTAGAATTTTTTATTTGGAATTAATGACAAAGTGTGAAGTTGCGGATGCGCCGGTAAGTTTAGTTTTAGGGAAAACTGAAGCAACTAAATTATTTCAATTTTAATCACCTTACAATTGTAATTTTTTTCTTCACATAAAAAAATTGCTACTTGCTTTTAGCGTTTCTATTTAAAAAATAAATAGTATTTGAGAGGATTTCAAGCAATTTGAAAAAACTTCGTTTCGTTTTAATTTTATTCTGAAAATGTGGATTTTCAACAATCTTTTTATAAAACCGTTACAGGTAGTTTTACATATTTTGAAGAAATACTCATTTTTTTTCATCCAAACTTCAAAGAAAAATCTAAGATGTAATCAAATATAAACAATATCTTTGCGAAATAGAATCTATAAGTAGAGGTACAAAAGTGAATCTCTTTTAGAATGCATGTGAACTCAAACATTAACTGTGAACTGTGAAAAGGAAATGTTAAGAAGGATGCTCTTTTGAACAATTATAAAATTTGAAAATACTTGAAGAAACTTTCGAGTAGTTAAAAAAAACTTAAAAAATAATAACAAATTGTGAAATTTTTGAGGTGATTATACAAATGGTTCAGTTTATAACAACTGAAGAGAATTTACGAATTTTATGGGACATCAAGTCTCCAAGTAAAAAAAATATCCCCAGTGAATATGAAAATTCTATGTAAGGAATATCCTCATTTTTATACGTTCTGTGAAATATTTCATAAAAAAATTTTCGATATGTTTTAAATATTACAAAAATTTGGAGTTGGTCAACATATAGTTTGAAGTTTAGCTGCTGTTAATTGATGTCGCCCAGGTCAGAACTTGATTAAGAAAATAATTTATGTAACATTAATTATTATATGATAATTAATTTGAATTAATTAAGTAAAAAGGTTTCTTTAAAGGTAGAACTAGTTTATATTTTTCAGCGTAATAGTGTAAGATATGTTGCAGACGCTTTTTCTGCTTCATGAATTATCTAGATATTATAATTTTGTATGTGTTCATGCAATAAAAATAGCCAACGAATAAATTTTTTATAAATCATTTTTGAAAATGAATATTGCTTAGATTGTTATTTTTTTTTCAAGATTCAATTTTCCACTTTTGAGAATCATCCCTCTTGAAAGATTTACTCGCCAAAAACATCTAAGATGAAAAAAATTCCGCCGAGTAAAAGGGTTAAAGGGAAAAAATTAAAATTTGAGGACGTTTTCTCCTTTTTTTAAATAATAATAATATCGCCGAATCTTAATTTTTTCCCTTTTAATACATTCTCAACATTTCTGTCGTTTTATAAATTCAATGCATTTTTAAGTTTAGATCTCTTTTAGAATTACTGTACTGATAAATTTTTTCGTGGCAGAAGTTTTTGCATCGTAGATATTTTTGACTAGGTTTCACTAATTTCTTAATAGAAATTTTGGTTGGATCTAATATATATAATACATGTAATTGGTATTATTTGTATTATAATTCAAAATGTAATTATCAGGTCAGCTACTTGTTATTGGGGGGATTTTCATAGATATCATTTGCTGGATGTAATAATGAGCAAACAGCCTCAATATAAAGTCGAATTACATGTTTTAATGCAGCTAACCATTAATTTAATAATTAAATCATCTGATAATAACTAAATAACCATACTGACTATTACAGGTTGATTGAACGGCTAAAAAATCAAATTTTGAGCTTAAAAATCGAAATATCTTTATAAATAATTATTGAATTCATACTTCCTGAAAATGTTGCCCTCGGGCATCATCTAATAAATTTATCCTGAAATGATTTTGGGTTGCATAGGGAGAATATTTCAGGCTACAGATCGACTGAACTGCCAAAATTATTAATTTTTTTTTTCAAGCTGTTATGTCCAGTTTCTAAAAAAATGAACAACGTGTATACATAGAAGCTATTTTTTTGCAATTTTCTACTAATTTCAAAGTTTTTATGCAAATCAATAAAGAATTGGCTGAGGTTTTCACAAAAGGTTCTGAGAGCATTTTGATGATTCGAGAAAAGATATTCGCGGTTTTTACTTGGCGGTGATTTGAAAAATTAGCTTCTTTTGGAATGAAACGCTACTAGTAATGATTAAGTTGGAATTAACTTTTCCTCTTTTTAAAAATGTCCTCTGAATTAACATTTCTCTCATTTCTGGTAATAATAATCTCATTGAGATTGAGTCAATTAGACCATATTTATGTTCTAGAGTAGAATTTAGAATAGCAATGTAGTATGGGTAAGAGGAATACAGTATTTACATTAATGCAGTGCAGCCAACTGAAACAGCCCAACCCTGAAAGTTACATCAAGCCAGGATTACAGGGGTTTAATTGGGGCGATCTGGCGGGTCCCGCTTCATATAACCGCCTTGCAATTTTACGAAACGCGTTCAGACTAATTACGACCAAGACTGCCCCATTTCGAATGACTCCTGTGCACTTCTGCTTGTAAATATGTTGAGAATTATCGTATTTTGTCTCTCTCATTCCAGAATATTTTCTATCTCGTAAGATAATTTTACCTCTTTATACCATTATTAATTTCATATTCTTTGCGTATATGCTTCCAGTAAGCACTCGCTTTTCATACAATGAAAAAATATTCCTCATCTGGTATATTTTCAGTGTGGCCGAAAAAGTTCATTTTCAAAATTCCCAGACTTTTCGCTGACTTTCCCCTGAATATTTTTTTCACTTTCCCTCATCATTAATATTCCAAGAGCAGCACAAGCAGATTAAAATTTTGTAGTTTGTATATATTTATTAATTTCAATGAAAAAATGCTTGTTTGGCATAACAGATAAATTTTCAATCCAAAATGATGATTTTTCAACCAGACAGTTACATTTTCAACCAAAGAAGATGACTTTTCAGCAGAATAGTTAAATTGTTAACAAATTAATTGAAATTTCAACAAAATAGTCGAATTTTCAATCTGCAAAGATAAATTTTCAACCAAATGGTCAAATATTCGAACAAAAAAGGTTAATCATCAACCAAAAATGGCTCCATTTTCAACAACATAGTTAAATATTCAAGCCGAAAAGAAGAATTTTTTCAAAAATATTTTAATGTTTAATATGAAAATTGGAATAATTAAATTATTAAACAAATAGATGAATTTTCAACATACCAAAATGAATTCTCAGCAAAAAATCTAACAGTTCATATTTCAACAAAAAAGTGAAATTTTACCAAAAGAGGTTTATTTTAAAACCATAAAGACGAATTTTTAACCAAGGAGATAAATTTTTTACCAAAAAGACGAATTTTCCAGAAAATATGTGAATTTTCAAACAAATAGTTGAATTTTCAATGGTAAAATAATTATTTTTAACCAAACAGTTGCATTGTTCTTTAAAAATTATCAAAATTTCAATAAAACAGATGCATTTTTAAACGGAAAGGACAAATTTTTGAGAACATGGTTGAATTTTCAATCAAGAAACATTTTAGTTTAATTTTCAACACCAAACTATGAATTTTCAATAAAAAGTTTATCTTCTACCCAAAAAGACGAATTTTAAACAAAGAAGTTGAACTTTCAACCAAATAAAATGTTTGACTTAAAAATACAAATTTTAGGAGGAAGCAACTGCAAAACAAAAGAAATAAAAATACAAGGCAAATAAGTTACTAGCAAGAATATTACTTATAGGCTGGCCGCAAAACATTTTTAAAATTGCCTATTTTTTCTCTCTTCAATTTTTCATATTCCCTGACTGTTAATATTTTAATGTACAAAATTTTAATCTTGTGATATTTTAAACATAGATTCTATTATAAACGAAACAAAACAAATTAAAATTAAAATTTTTAATTTGTTAACCTTGAGAGCTATTTCAAGTACCTTTTATAGAAATTCCTGACTTTCGCAAGATTTCTTTTAAAACTTCCTGGCTTCTCCCTGACTTTCCCTAACCAATAAAATTCTCTGCCTTTTACCTGATTTCCAGGTTTTCCCTGATCTACGGTCACACTGATTTTATATGAATCAAAATTCAGAATATTATTTTATTTCATCTAAAAACACATCTTGAATTGAATCAGAATGAAAATAGATTTGAAGAAAATTAAAATTATATTTAAAATTATGAAAAACATTTTATTTCAACATACTCCAGTATATCAGTTTGTTATAGACAAACATTATCTGTACTAAAATCGTTCAGCTATATGACAGGTATAGTATTTAGTAACAAAAAATGGTCATAAATTGAATATTTATAAATAATTTGTAAAGTTTATGCAATTTTTGAAAATATTAAGACAAAAAGGTGGACAAGAAGCTGATTCACTGAAGTATTTGTTTCAATAAATTAATTTGTACAATTCAATAAAATGTTAAATATTTCTAACGGTACAGGGTACTAACAATAAAACTGAAATTTTTCTATTTATCACTTTCCTGTATCATCTAAGGTTAAAATATTTAATTTTCTTAGAAAAATGTAATAACGATAGTCCCTCATAAGTTTTCTCCGCATAAGTAACTTATTACTCTCTTCACGTACGTCACTGTTTATAATTTTAATCTATGAGAATGGGTACACTTTACTTTCTTTGCGCCACTTTATCGATAGATGCTATTAATCGGTTAAAAACTTAAAACTCCTATCACATTGAATCATATCAGCTTAAAATATTGAATTTATTTCTCTCTTAAAGGTTTCTTCAAGAAAACGGCTCAATTTTTCATTGACAAAATATATCTGAATTATAATAAAATCATTATTTTCTTTAGTCAAAGAAATTTCATTGCAGAGATTACATAATTTCTGTGACTCCTAAAAAATTAAAGCAATAATTATTTATTCCTATAATAATTTTCAAATATTACAATGAAATAGCAAAATTAACGTAAAAGAAGAAGATTTCTGGTTGTAAGAGACAAATTAATGAGTAGGCAAATACGGCGAAAAAAAGGAAATACTTTTTTACAGAAGTTCTCTGAATATAGCTTTTCCTTTCATTACAATTTTTATTTGTAAAAGGGATTGATAAGTAGCACTTAAGTGGAACCAATTCGAGTCGCTAATCCGCGTCCCTTTTTAGTGAACTTCAAGTCTGCTGAATTATGCGAAACGCTGAATACTTTCGTCTGTAAATAAATTACGATCTTAAGAGGAACTCGAATTGAACTGAATGCTGAAAGCTCACATTTCCACTATGAATTATAGTATGCTTTCTTTCCTGCAAGCAAATGTAATAACTTTTATTACGAATAATCTGTGTTCAGTAGTGCGCACTCGACTTGGCATCATTTCAAGCACGTGCATTTCTGATTAATAATAAATATATCAATTATCAATAGAAAGTAAAGAGTATAAAAATTATACAAATAGGAAGTAAATAAATTGAAAACCTGATTACATATTTCTTTCTAGCATTTCTTGAGTTTTATATTTAAAAAATACCTTCAGTATCTAATTTATTTTCCCTCATCCCTTGAGGGTAAAAATTCTTTTCAAAGCTGCTCTATACTTTATATCATTCTGAGTTTACAATTGCAAACTGATATTTAAATTCAAAACGACGTGCAGGGAATGGCACATAAGAAATTTGCTCATTTTGCCTGAGGCATGCTTCTTGATTTTCTCTTCAGTTCTCTTGCAAAGGTAAAAGTTGGAATAGGCAGATGATGATGCAGTGAACCCAGTTATTTCCTTATTTGTGCTCTACTTTTTTTTTCTTGATTGTTCAAAATTACTTTATCGACACGTATGTACGAAAGAAAGATTTCCTACAAACATTCTCACTTCTTTCTCTGCGATGGCAGCGGCTGTTACGGGAACCGAAAGTTTTCAATCAATTTGGAAGTTTTATTGAAAGTGGATAAAAAAAGTTGTCTTCTTTGAGTGCGAAAATCTCTATAATTCTGAAAGGTGAAAATTGACTGACAGTGGGTGAAAAATCAGTCTCTGATTAGTCTGGAAACAGGACTTGATGATCTATTTTTAGTTCAATCAAGGTCGGAACATATAACAATTATATACATATAAACATTTAAATTATGTAAAATAAATTTCATTCAACTTGTGACGTAAGGGAATCAACCTCAGCGCAGTGGAAAAAGTCAATATAAACATGATCAAATTTTTACTAAAGCAGATCCCTTTTTAAACCAAAAAGACGAATTTTTAGAAACTTATTTGAATTTTCAACCGAGAAAGATTTCAGTTATAGCTTTAACATGAAACAATAAATTTTCAATAAGAAGTTGATTTTCTACCAAAAAGACAAATTTGCCACAGAGAAGATTAATTTTCTACCAAAAAGACGAATTTTGCATTAAATATATGAATTTTTAAACGTATAGTTGAATTTTTCAACCAAAAAGACAAATTTTCAACAAATAAAGATTTTTTAGTCAAGAATCAACCTTAGCGTAGTGGGAAAAGTTAATCAAGTAGTGAAAGTCGTATTTAGTCAGGCATTCAAGAATCAAATATTCCTATTACCACACATCCAATTTTTTTTGAAAATATTTTCTTTGCCCTAATAAATTTTATCTCAAATCATTAAATTCAAGCGTGCTCTTGTCGAATAAATGCATACGAAATTTAAAGAAATATTGCCCTCAATATTAAACAATTTCAAGATATATAAACCAAACTATTTCTATATTAGTAAAAAATTATAAATTATAAATTCAAATCATTAAAAGCTTCAAATTTTGAAGTTCAATCACTCAAATCTTTATAATAATCTAAAATGAGAACGATTCGTAATTAAACAAATTGCAATTATTAATTTTTCAATATGCTCATCATTTTGACATTAAGTGTTATACGTGTCCACAATTGCAGTTGCCAATACACCTCGTACCAGAATTAAAATCGTTCGTTGTTAACATTTTTGAAAATACATTGACTTGATATCAAAATACGTTAGTTTCAAGGCCTAAAGAAAAAAATTGTTTATTTAAACTTTTAACAAATTGAAAAGTTACAAATTGTAAATACATAAAAAATCTGAAACTAAAACTCATCACATGAGTGTATACATTAGTATATAAGTATTATTTTGATAGTGAATGCAGTTTAAAAGCTGATGAATTCACCTCATCTAGTACGCAGGCCATCCGTGAATATTTAGAATTAAAACATATTGTAAATAGAAAAATCAAAAAGCAAGAATTTGCACAATCTACACAGTTGGACCATTCCAAAGTAAAAACGATCAAAGCTAAAAAACAAGTGAAGTAACTAGAAACTTTCAACAACAAAAAATTATAATATTTTGTAAAAGATTTAAAGTGACTTCAAAGATTGTTAGGGACTTTTAGGAATGAAGAACTATTTCCGTAGATTCCAAAGGATTTTAAGATATTTCAAGAGATGCTGAGGGATTTTAAGGGATTTTAAGAGATCTTAAAATATTTTAAAAGAAGCCAAGGGATATCAAAGTATTTTAAAGGATTTAAAGACATACCGAAATATGATCACGAATTTTGAAGGTTGTCAGAGGTTTTTAATGTGATTTTACCCGATTTTTAGAAGTTTAAAGAGGTTTCGTTGGTAAAGGAATTAGAGGCACCTCAAAGAATTTAAATATCTTTGAAAATATTTCAATGGATTTCAAAAATTTCAAGGATTTGACCTAATTTTTAGAGATTTTAGGGGATTTCCACAGATTTAAAAGGATTATAAGGGATTCTTACGCGATTTTCAAGATTTTCAGCGACCTCAATTATTTTAAAATATTTCACGGAATCTGAATAAATTGTAAGGGATTTTTACAGTTTTTCAGAATTTCAAGAGATTTCCAGCGATTTCCAGCGAGCTCAATTGTTCTACAGAGATGAAAGGTGTACACTAGATTTCAAGAATAGTCAACTGATCGACCCTAAATTTATTGAACAATATTGAAAAATGTTACCTAATAAAGAGGAAATAAAGAAAATAATGATATAATGTGTATAGTGGTATAAAAAGTAATTTTAACAGCTAAAACAGGTTTCAATTATCATATTTAAAAAAAAATACTTTAGAATGCCTCCCCCCACCGATGAGTAAAGATTTGTAAGATTTTGCGGACACCCTCCCCACAAAAAAAGCCTTTCGTGATTAATGGACGCCCCCATACAAAAATACTAATTGAATTTTTTTACTTCAGCTTTAAAATGAATAATATCGAAAAGTAACGTCAAGTGACAGGGAAAATTACGAAATTGCGATTGCTTCCAATATCCGGAGGGGTAAGAGTGACCTTAATTGAAAACAGATTTCGAAATAGTCGTTTGGGAACTTTCCGAGGCCATCCTTTCCGATTTCATCGACAATGCGGGTCTTGTCTCAGTCGTTAGTATTCCATTCGCCGAACCGGAAAACCGAAGTTCTCGATAGCCTCTTGTTGATAACAGCTCTAACTAGTAAACAACGGAAGGCCTTAAAGACGTTCAAACTTTAAACTCCGCATTCTACCGTCATTAGGTATTCTGTTTGGCATTATTACCTAAATACCAAGCCAAACGGTGCAACGAAAGCAAGCTGAATTATTTGCTTAAAAACACTCTAGAACTTTCCACTAAAGCATATTCTTGAATACCAAAAATGCTATTGATGAAAGTAGTTCAGGGTTCAGGTGAGTAACACTCCTTGTATGAGAGAAATTAAATGAGTAAAATTATCCCAAAATAAAAAAAGCAACAACAGTAACCAACTAGTGCTTAATCTCAGTTATATATAAGATATAAGATTCTTACCTAAAAAAATTGGTTTAGTGATATATCTTCAAAATCTGGCAGAAGATTTAAATTTAAATTTCTAAAAAATTTTGGTTGTGCTAGTCTTTTTTCTGGAAATAAACATTTTCAAACAAAAATCATCAAGATTCCTCCTTTTCAACAATTTTAGGTGATGTTAGCGTTTTACACCAAAAATTGGTATTTTAAAGTTCGAGTATTCTGTTTCGGAAAAATATGCCGGATTTTAATTTTCTCGTCCGGCATATTTTATCTAGTACTAAATTGAATTCCAAAGAATTGATTATGAATTCCAAACGATTTATTATTAATTCCAAACAATTCTAGATTAATTGCAACGAGTTAAAAAATTGATGTTTGCACAAATATGTCGGACAACAAAAAATTAAAGGGAGATCTTGATGCCAGGTGGAGGTTATGTGTCATCTGTATATATTCGTATTCCTTGCCGGATCTTAATTTTCCCTTCCGGCAGATTTTGCCGGATTTTAATTTTTTCTTCCGTCTTATTTTTAATAACGTCATAATTTTCCGTAAATTATCATAAATTTCCACAACTTTCATAAATTTCAAAATTTTCCACAAACTTCATAAATTTCAACAAATTTCATCAATTTTTACAAATTTCATAATTTTTCCAAAAATTTCATAAATTTCCACAATAATGATGAATTTCCACAAAATTTAGAAATTATGGTAATTCATCAAACTTTTCATACATTTTTGAAATTATGGTAATGTATAGAAATATATGATAATTTAAGGAAATTTTAGAAATTCATGGTAATAGTTTGGTAACTTTTGTGACCAGTCACAAACCGCCCCCACGAGACGCTGGAAAGGGGTAGGGGCCTAAACCAACATTATTTCTGTATTCAGTCACAAGGGAGCCTTGCCAGAAGATAAAATTAAGATCTGGCAATATATGCTGAAACATAAAATTAAAATTCCGCAAAATATGCCGGAACAGAACATTAAAATCCGACAAAATGTGCCAGATCCGTATACACTACGTATTTTAAAACAAAACTTATTATAAATTGAAAACAAGATTATTAATATTTCACCAATTTTAGATTATCCTTGTGTTTTCCGTCAGAAATTAGTATTTTTATTAAAATAGTATTAGATGTGAAAGAAGATTCACAAATTCCAACAATTTCAGGTTATGTTAGCGTTTCTGGCAGAGAATCGGTTATTTTAAACCAAAATTGTCAGATTTTAAAGGTTCACAATTTTGGAATAACTTTAGCTTCGTTAGCGGTTTAGACCACAAATTGGTATTTTAAAACAAAAATCAATATAATTTGAACATGATTTAGAATCTGTTAATAATTTTGTATTATGTTAATGTTCTTCATCGGAAATAAAAATGTGTAGTAAAAAAAAAAAATAGATTTCAAAGAACAATCAATACGTTGAACCATCTTAGTTTATGTTAGCGATTTACATAAAAAAAAATGTAAAGCAAAAATTATTATGATTTGAATCAGATTTATAATCTTTTAATAATTTCGGATTATGTTTGTGTTTTTCATAGAAAATTAGAATTTTTAATAACGAAAAAAGACTGAAAAGAAGATTCACAACTTTTGACAAGTTCAGGTTATGTTAGCGTTTTACACCAAAATTTGGTGTTACTCATCGGAAATTATTGGTATTTTTGATAAAAAATTATTAAATTTAAAGAAATATTTACAATTTTTGAAATGTTCAGGTTATGCTGGTATGTTTTACCTAAAATAAGTATATTCAAATAAAAACTCATTAGATTTATACCCAGTGATATTTGTTTGAAATAATAAAATTTACAAGCTTCAACCATTTCGGTTTAGGTTAGTTAGGTTTGTTAGTTTTCACCGGAAATTGGAATTTATATTAAAAAATCGCTTGGTTTCAAAGATGATTAATAATTTATGAACAGTGTTAGGTTACGTTGACGTTTTGTGTTAAAATTTGGCATTTTCAAACAAAAATCATTATAATTGAAACACGTTTGAGCATTTTTTAATAATTTTGAAACATCTGTTTTCGTTGAAAATAAGTATTTTGATTAAAAAAAACTTAAATTTCAAAAAAAATTTATAACTGGTTAACAATTTCAGAAGATATTTAAAATAATTGAACACTAACAGTTTACGTTAATATATTGTCTTTGCTCTTATATTGGTTTAGATAATAGATACTATGAAATACAAAAATTTTGTATCATTATTATGAGTTTATATTTCAATTTAAAAATTGCGTGAGATTAACATCACGCGCGTTGCGCGAATTTTGGTTTTCTAGTCCAGATAATAAATTTTAGAGTTGTATGCTAGTTATAACAAAAATCGACTCAAAAGGTCTATCCGTGTGCTAACTTCGTTTATTTTTGCCACCTACAGAGAATCAAGAAGGTTATACAACAACATTGGAAATTGGTTTTATCGTTCGATTGGACGGCATATTCCCTTCGGTAACAAACCAATTCTATCAAAGCCAATTTCTCTCCTTTTTTCGACGACTGAAGAAACTTTCCCGCGAAACGGTTTGTCCCCTTTGATGTGATTTCCATGGATTTCCGGTGCTCCACGACCCCTAACGATCTCTCTACGCAAAACCGAGATTAAATTGAACTGAATGAAACCGATCCGTGAAAATGCGACGACCGGGGCGCTGAGGACGTGGACTGATACCCCAAAGCGATTTGCAACTACTCCAAAGTGAACTTTTATCATTTCTATTTTATTCATGCTTTTCCTGGCCAATATCACTTTCTATAAAATGGGAATGCAAACTCGTAAAATTTCCAACAAAAAAAATGGCAGCCTTTTTTACATCCGATATTTGTAAATTTGCAGTATATTACATTTAATTTTTTTATGGTTTAGAAATCTATATTGATTTTCCGATTGTGACTGAAGAAAATAAAAAGTTTCAAAAGTACAAATACATTTTTGTTCATCATGAATTTTCAGGAAAATTGGACAAAAACTTGTGCAATAATTCCAAAGTATAAAGATTCTGTAATTTTGAAAGATAATAATTGAAAATTGAAAAACGCGCTATGATAGCATTTTCAACAACAAAAAGCGATTAACAGAAAGTGATCTTCAGGCTATAATTTTATTCTTATGATTATAAAAATTGTACAATCACATCGAATTTTTAAAACATATTTTAACGATTTCTAATATGCAAACGCACCTGCAACCAAAACCAATTATTCGATTTCGATGAAACGTTGCATTCATATAGTAAATGAGGTGTACATAATATGCCGCTTTTCACGGAAAAATTGATTAATCAATATAATACAAAGTTAGGTTTGTATTCATATAAAAAACCAGAGTGTGGCAGTGGGGCCACACGGCAGAAGTGAAACTTTGATGCATTGACTTTGAAATTTTTTATGAGGAATCATCATGATTTGACATGATTTGAGGAGATCGCATAGTAAGAAAGTGCAGAGTGATAGAGAGAGAGCATGTGCATCCTTTGGTTAGCGTGGCAGTAGTGGGGATATCGAAGAGGAGTCTGTAGAGCAATTGCGAATCGCCGCACAAAAGGGAGATGCGAATAAGGAGAAGGTGTAGACTATAGGCTATAGAAAGTATACTTGTAAGAGAGAGACACAGCCTTCCGTTCGTTCTGTAGCTCGTTTTTTTCACTTCACTCCCGTCCCAAAAGAAGTTGCACTTCGAATATTACCAATTTTCAATATATGCAGATGCAAATCTATGATGGGCAGATACCTATTTTTACCAGATTCTTTGAAGGAAAATGACTGTAAGTTTTAATGATATTACTTGTAAAACTTTGCCTTTCCTAATCCCTCCCCTCTCCCATAATTAACCTCTTCTCACTTCCGCACCCTTCCTGTACTATCCATACCCTTCATTTCCCCTTCATTTCCACTCCCTTATACTTCTCTTTTATCTACGTTCCCTTATTTCCCGTTACTTCTCTCCAACCCTCACCATCTCATACTCTTTCTCCCCGAACTCCCATATTTACCCTCCCCTCACTTCCCTGCTTACCTATAACACCCCCTTACCCACTTCTCCTACTTACCATCCCACAATCCCCCTCTCTACGTATTTTTTATTAGAATCCCGTACTTCACCCTCCCCTCCCCTTTCTCTTCCCAAGAATTAAGCACAACGGATGGACACCTGACTGAAATTGTAAGGGTGTCTGGCCGGGGTTACGATGTCCAAATGGTCATTTGTGATACAAGTACCCTCAGTGGCACTTTTTTGGCCGAGTACCGCAATTTACACGAGGCAAAGTGCCACTCAGGGGCCGAGTATCACATACTATTTTTTGTCACACCAGTCAATCATAAGTGCAAATAGGTTGCATAGAGTCCTAATCTAAAAACCCGAAAGGGTCTAGAGACGGAATCCGGTAATCTGCGTGCGGTAGTAAGTCAACACTAAAATACCCTAAGTACCCTGAATAAATACCCTAAATACCCTAAGTTGATATTTTATGGCCTATGCTGAAAAAGAGCTATGTCATCAAACAAAACGTATATGCGCCAATGCGCACAATTCGGGTCCTCACGCGACTTTTCTTACAATGCTCGCAGGACTTATCTTGCGTCGGCTTTACGCTCGTCGCGTAAAATCCCTCATTATACGCCTCGGCGCATAACATACTATTTTACTAATCATACTTGCCTTCATTTTTTGACCTCACAGCTTTTATTGCCTTCAATATACATAAATAAATAAACCTTTAACATGAAGTCCAAGCGCCTAATCCCCTAAGCCACCTAGGCTCTGTAAACATTTATTATTATTATTGAATTATTATTTATTATCATCATATATTATTAATTTATGTTTCATTAATGTAGCTTATCCTTATTTCGTCAGAAAAAGTTCTTAGGAAGTGGCAGTAAATATAAAAAAAAAACTTTTTTTATTTGCGACATCCCAAAGTAGTACGTAACTGAAAATTTGTATGCAAGCTTTGTGAGGAATTTATCGGGAAGCCATTTCACTTTTGAACTGGAACTTATAGAAATCAAGGAACTTTTGAAAAGGCTTTTCATGCAGTCTTTACGATTTCTTTTACTTTCATTTCAGCGTCATTTGTTTCAAATTCCAGTAAGAGAGGATGAAAAAAAAATCACTGAATCTTATCCTCTCCTCGAGCTCCCTTTCTTAATGGACCTCATGAATATATCGAGCTCGATCCGCAATTCTAAGAATAGATTCTGTTTTCGATAGCGTTTCTGGTTGCTGATCAGGGAGAGAATATTCCAACGGTTTATAACCGAGGAGTTAGAATCCTTCCCTGTATAGAATTCCCTCGGTACGAATTCATCCGTTTCTATAATATCCACCTTCATCTTCGTTCCAAAGCCTCGCATCTTCCTTTCCTAATCCCCCTTTTACTCCAAGCAGCACCATTTCTTCCCATAAGTGCAGATTCGTGTTTACATTCGGCTCTCACCTCGATCCGACTTTACGCTCACCCGGAATGTCTTATATGTCTTATATGGGCGCCATACTTTCTGGATTTATGGGTTGGATTTGTGACTGGGTCATATGCAAAATTCTGTTTCTATACCTTTAAGTTCGAGCGGAACGTCGAACGCACCTGTCATACTATTTGCTTTGAAATTGTAAAGAAAAAATGTAAGCTTTTTCTATACCTTAGTTGGAAATGTCGTCGAAAATTAAGTTTCAGTGCATCCTTCAAGATTGTCGAATCTGGATTGGTATACTGCTTCTAGTGAAAGTAATCACTTTCAAGCATCTTTCGAGTTCTTGTCCAAGATCGATCAATCTTGATTCTTATTCGATGGATTCTCGGGAGTATAGGTACGAAAAGTGTTATTTTTCAAATGGGCTTTTGGCAAGCATCAGATTTTAGTAGTATAAGATCTGGAAATTAAAAAAATCAATATCATAATTTCGTATACTTTTTAAATTTGATAATCGTTCAGTTTTGAAAAAATAAAACCAAGTTTCTTTGTCTGTATTTCTTTGTTGAAAACTGCCAATTATGAAAGCATTTCAATTGTAAGTAACGTAAGCTGGGGATATGCGTCGCATGTTGGAGAAAGCGGCGCACCCTTGATTCTGCTATATTTGCTTCCTTTAAAAAAAGTATAGTTACTTACAACTAGAAATTGGCAAACTTTAATTGTAAAATATAGGAGACGCGATGTCGTGTTTTAAATACAGAATTAAAGGAACGCCGCTTTCCCCAACATATGCGCCGCTTATCTCCAATTCTGCCATTACAAATTTTGTATGTCAATTTCTTTATTTTTGAATACTTAAAATAAAAATTTTCAAGGTTGCTTAAAAAAATTATAATGAAAAATGATATACAAAAAGTAATAAAGGATTAAGGGTCCACACGTAAAAATTTGAAGAGAAATTAGAAATAAATATAATTACTTACAAGAAAGGTTAAATAAATAAATATAAATTTCTTTAAATAGTATTTGTATATCTGTGATATATATATATATATATATATTATAATTTGCTGATGAATATGATCTCTATTCAATCTTCCAGAGTAAAACGTTTTATTGTTAAATTGGATATTTTCTGCATCAAACCAAGTTTAACGCTTTTTTCATAAATTACATTTACTGTAGATCATTGTTGCACATACCTATGGCTACAACAGCCACTAAAGTACTAACCTAAGTGCCAATTTACCACCCTGCAATTGCAAGCTTTCAGTCACTTAAGTACACGGACACACATTTTCCATTCATGTGTCAAACTACCCCAACCATTTAAACACATTCAAAACATTTGCAAATAACATATTCCACTTCTACATCCAGTTTACCTCTAAATGTACTGTTTTGAACAATCTCAAAAATATTTGGTCTATTCTTTACACAACTCCTTTTTGAGAACGCTAGGATAATAATTAAAAACTGACTCTTTAATTTTATTTCTGACTTGTCGTAATTCCATGTCTGTTGACCCTCAAAACACACAACCTTTTTTGCTTCATTTCTAACATTTTCAGAGATGTCACCAGAAATTTTAAATTGTGTGATCCATAATTTTGAAAAAAAATATCTTTATTCGATTAAATAATTTTTGAAGACAGATCCTTCAAAATATTTTAGAAAATGTGATATTCAAAACATTAATTAAGATACATACTGTTTTTTCGATAAAATAATATGCAGTAGTCGACAGTATTGGCAATAGTCAATTTGGAATGCGACGTCAACGTTTTTCTGTCTTGGGGAGGGACCGATTCCATCAGGATCCTCCCGACCTTTTTCCGGACAACTTGATACTTCTTTCAGATCATTGAACATGATCAGAAATGAAGACAAGGAAGGGAGGGAAAGAAAGAAATTAATTAAAAAGCAAACATTTCACTTATATATAAAATACAATCGAGACTGATAAGTAAGTAAGTAAATATATATATATATATATATATATATATTAATTATTGTAACCATATTTAGCAGAAACCCTTGGTACAGGGACCCTCTATCCGCAACCCGAGGACGCGTTCGGTGGCTTTCTCATAGGCCCCTCAGTTCTATTCCAAAGGAATCCAAACTCGTACTGAAAACATGCACTCGTCGAAAAAGCTCCTCTTCTCCTCCTAGGTGCATAATATACTATTGTCATATACTGGGTGTTTTTTTAACTTGAGACATTGAAATATCTAAAAAAATACGAATCCTATGAAAAATTATCCGTAATAAAAAGTTTTTATTTTCGAGGGGGAAAAGCGACTTTGAGCAAATTTACCCCCCCCCCCTCTTCAGGAGGCAATAGGGGGGGGGGTAACTTTGTAATTTCAAATGGAATCCCTAATTTTTTATCACAGATTCAGATTTTACTTTATGAAATACGGAAGTTTTTCTTCGATTCGCGAAAAAAAGCCCAAGCCTCCCTGCCTTCTGGGGGTGGGTTACATTTGTTTAAAATCGCTATTCGCCCTCGAAAATAAAAAGTTTTCATTACAGATATTTTTTTCATATGATGCGTATTTTTTGAGATATTTCAATGTCTCAAATTTAAAGAAATGCCCCATTATATTCATTACGGTGGTCCAAAAGTACATTGCAATTTTTTTTTCACTCTAGAAGGTAAGACACTCCCCAAAAAGTTTTCATATCCGTAGAAAGAAAATCCGTCATTTTTTTTTAAATTCAAATATTAACACGTGCCACCGGGAACTTCAAAATCCCATTTGATTAAAATGGGGAAATTTTTAATTTTCGAAAAATTGAACTTGTACTTCAGGATATGATCAAAACGTACCGTATTATTGTTAATTTTCAGCAATTTCTGTCATCTTTTTCCATACAAATAATTACCAATGAACAATTTGAATATCTACTATGACTTTTTGAACAATTTTTCACGTATTAAATAAACTCAACTTATTTAAACAATTATTTATTCCCAAAAAATGTAAAAAATAATCGTATTTTCTGAATTAAATATAACAGTGGGTCATTGCTTGCAGTAGTTAATTTTTATGAAAACATTATGTAATTATTTAATAATTAATCATTGTTCATTTTCAAAATCTCTAAAAATTGAGCCACTGCTGTCAACTTTTTTCTCAAATTAGTATCCTATGCTACTTTTTGTTGAATAATTACATAATTTATACATTTCTTCTAATGTTGAACAAATTTTCATTTTTTTAAACCATTTTTATTTGCTTAAGCAGTTTTCTTTGGATAAATTTTAAAAAATAATATAAAATAGAATACATTGCAATTATTTGTATGACTGTGTAGTGTATAGAATTAATATATTGACTATTCTTTAATTGTTCAAAAAAGTCTAATTTCTTTAAACGATTACCTCTATTTTTGAAAGGTCTTCAAGCGGCAAATTTGAAACAAATTCAACGCTGCATGTGTGAATTATAGAAATAATTGAAAAACAGTCTTATAAATAATCGTATAAAGCTAAAACGCTGTGACGATTTTCATGATTTGTCCAAATATCGTTAAGGTAGTTTAAAGGAGTTTTACTACTTGCTGTAAAAATTAAACTTAGAATAGGTCAAATATGTAATTCGTATAATTAGAATCTCTTCGAAAATTTTCGGGTATATACTTAGCTGGCTAAAGTCATTATAATTGGGGACACGCAACCAAAGTGCACATCAGAGTTCCCGGTACTTATCATATCCGAACCATAATCATCTTCGATGATTCCGCCTTCGACATCATTCGCGCGGGCTAAATCAATTCCCAATTCTTGAATTTGTTTGGAATTCTGATTGAATAAACTATCACATAATACATTATTTTTAAATAAAACTTGGATAGACAAATGAGAAATCGCGTCATTTGTTGCGCGATCCTCTATTTGTTGTACCTTCTCAAGAGTAAAGCTCGATACGGTTTTCGTAGAATTCCTATTATTTTCCGACAAAATTGCAATCTCATTAGCGCGAAATTCCAGCGGATCACAAGAAGAGATATTTTTAGTTTCAATATTAGTTGGGTTAATTTTAACAATATTATCAGAAATTTCGTTTATGGTTTCGCTATGGTACGAATTATTCCTTAATTTTAGCATAGTATTCCCCTCATCTACATTATGAACCGGATTAGAATACAAAGGTGGTTTGATTCGAATAACTTGTATATGTGTGATATTATCGTCAACAGAGGTGATTTCTGTTTCAAACGAAGTCTGACCGAATGAGACCGTTGATTTAGGAACGACATACTCATTTATCGTAACACTCAAATTATCGTAATTTAATATTGCCTTATTTTTAAATAACCAGTCGTTTCCTAAAATCATATTACTAGTCAATTGAGGTACAACCAAAAAGCAAACCTTCAAAATCAAATCACCGACATGAATTTCTAACATTATCTGTTTCCTAATTGTAGTGGGTTTCTTTCCTATCGCGGTAACCAAAACAACGTTAGAAACCGGCAAATCATTCATTTTTCCCTGCTGCGATCAATAATCATAGTATTTTTCAGAAACGCACGTTATTTGACTGCCCGCGTCCACTAGAGCATAAAATGGAACAGAAAAACTTGTAATCATCATTTGCAAACATTGCGAAAACTTTGAAATATTTGTGCTGATATTAGATTGAGGGTTAAATGTTACATTGCTAGTTAGGTCCTCGAACGCATTATACGGGTTTTGGCGCGTCATTAGACCTGAGCATAACGCATGTTATAACTACAAGAGGGTACTGGATTATGAAAAGTATTATATAAATTATACCCAGTTTGGTCAAAAGTCATGCCTGTAAGATGTGGTGTTTCAATATTTCTCACTGTAAATTTATCCTTCTTATTATCACTGCTCGTAGAATGAGACTGACTTTGGTGGCATTTATTATTTTTTTCTTTCTCTTCATGAGTGAAATCTAAATTAGCAAGTGCTTGCGTAACGTTGTTTATATCCTCAAAATCGATAACGGCCAGTGCTTCTCTAACCCGAATAGGCATCTGCTGTACAATACTATAATTTATTTCAAATTGCTCAATTTGGGGTAGAAAATACTGGACTTCTTTTACCTGAATCAAAAAGTACGTTTGTAATTAAACTTCGCTAGAATCAAAGCGCTTGGATTGCCATTTTGATTTTAATCTAACGCTAATAGGGATCGAATAGAACCAGATTTTAGCTCGACCCTGAAGAGAATTATCCAAAATTTGTAATTTATGAGCTTCAGGAATTCTTTTAGCAGTAAATTATTTTAGCAAAGCATCAAGAAACTCTTTACGGTTTCGCTTTTGATCATCTTCAAATTTAGGAGGTTTTATATTAATACTAACCACCCGAAGCCCTTCAATTAATGAATTGATCAGATTTCCGATATTCCCCTGTCCCGGTGCATATTCCTGTAACCGAGATATTTCGTCACGTTGAGCTTCGTTCTGCGTTTGCAACCTAGCGAGCTGCTGACGCATTTGTTCTATCTCGGGATTAGCAATATTTTCAAAACTCATTTCGCTAGTCAGATTACGCCTCGAAGATAAAATTTCGAATCTATTTTTATAACGACGCTTACATGTTGGATTATCTAAAGGCTCACACAAGGGCAATCTCTTTGACCGTGTAGTGACACGTGTTGTATCCAAAGTTGACATCAAAACAATATTAATAATCAAAATTATAAAACTTAGGACAGCTCGTTCATGTCTCTGTTCGGGCGCCAAAATGTTACGATTTTTATGATTGATCAAAATATCGTTAAGGTGATTTAAAGGAGTTTTACTACTTGTTTTAAAAATTGAACTTACACTAGGTCAAATATGTAATTCATATGATGAGAATCTCTTGATTCATGCAAAAATGAGTATTAGAAATCCAACATGTAAAGTGTTAAACTTAGATTACTAGATCGCCGTTTGAATGAGATTCGTGGTTCGCCCTGCAATTAAAATTGAAAGTTTGTCGTTCTGATCAATTTGCCGTTGATGGCCCCAACAAAGCGGTTGATTCAATAAAACACAATAAGCTAGGGCTTTCGCATGCTCTGTAAATAAAAAAATCGAAACCCGCTTGACGTTAAACACAATTACCTTTTTTTAAACTGCATACACTTATTGACGGCGATAACAACAAAGATTAATTACCCCCTCTTTCAGTCACATATTTCCACCAATTCGCAAACCTGCCAATAGTTCGCTTCGACCGCTTGTATATTCTGATAATAATTGGTCGAGTTATAGCATATATTTCTACGCACCAATCATATTCTGATCCTTAAATTTAACAGAATAATTACACAAGTATCGTCTGCTCAGAGACGCGGAAACACAATTTTAATTGCAATGCGTCGATCGCTCCAACGCAAGTCAGCAACACGTTTTAATATTTATGACGAGTATGAAAATGTAAAACAGAAATCTGTCACAAAATTTGTATTGCTTTTTTAAAAAAATGTTGTTCAAAGAAAATGTTGAAACTTGAATCATAATTTTTATTAGTGAATGTACTTTTTTTATAATATAATGACGATGAAGATGGTAAAAATATGAAGAATGCAATAATAAATATACTTTTATAATTTAAATTTTATTATGACGTTCATGATTTATTTCAGAGTTTGCCAAAAAATATGCAAACCATACTCAATACAATACAATTTGAAGCAAATTTTAAAAGAAACATTAATTAATTGTTTAAACAATGACATGAGGCTTATAGCAGAATTTTCTACTCCTCGAAATCATTCAATATTATGTTTAATTCATAAAATATGATTTTAAAAATATTTTTGGGAAAAAAGAATTGTTTAAACAAATTTAGTTTGTTTAACACTTTAAAAAATGGTTAATACGTTCTTTCTATACACTATACAATCAGGAAAATCATTTTATGTGTCCCATTTTATATTATTTTTTAAAATTTTCTAAATAAATCTGCTTACGCAAATAAAAATTGTTTAAACAAATAGAAATTTGTTAAACATTAGAATGAATGTATCAAAATTATGTAATTATTTAAAAAAGTAGCATAGGATACCAATTTGAGAAAAAAGTGGACATCTCTAGCTCAATTTTTAGATATTTCGAAAATAACTATGTTTTTATCGTAGAGGAAACCTATCTTTCCTTTACGGTTTTATTTCGTAGACACTCCTCTTCAATCCCTAAGAAACATGTCACGTTTCGACCAAACCCTGAAGTGTGAGTTTCATTTTTCGAAAATCTAAAATTTCCCCATGTTAATTGAATGGGATTTTGAAGGGCCCAGTGGCACGTATTACAATTTGAATTTAGCAACAACAACAAAAAAATACGGATTTTCTTCCTCCGGAAATGGAAACATTTTTTTTGTGGCCCCGTAGCTCGAAATATTATATTGTGTATACACACCATACTTTTTGTGCCCCTCCTTGAAAACAAGCATGTGAAGCAGATAGAGGATGTTTGGTGTACTTGACAATTTTAGATGACAAGTGAAATGAAGAAATAGCGTACTTTGCAGAAGGGAGACTGCCGGGTATAGCAATACAATTTTTTCAAATAAAAAGATCAATTCCTCCATGTTCTTACTTGTGGGGTGCAGTCTATGTGTATCGGGCGTAAAGTTTTATGTAGCGGGCGTAAAGTTTCATGTAGCGGACGTAAAGTTTCATGTTGGCCCGGCGGCGAAGTGCGCATGTGCGAGCGTCACTGGACTGGAAGCGGCCACATTGCGCCTGCTTCACGTGCATGCAATGGCGCGTTTTCAAGGGGGGTCGGACAAAAAGCATTTTTTGGACCACCCTTATACCTCATACTTTTTCTATTTTTATTTTATGGAACATTAATTTAAAGTTCGTATTCATGAATTGCATAATATTATTCGCATAATATTAATATTACTAATTATTCAACTTACACATATGCTACACGAGTTTCATTCCTTTTGCTCTTTTTAATTATTATAAAGTATGAAAACTCATGTAGGACCTTCATAATGACTTTTATTTTATAATTTGTATTAATTCTGTAATTTCACGCCACTTTTTTTATCTGCAGAAAAATTATTTTGTTCAAATATGTAGTCTTCAAAGGTTCCAATATGTATTTCAAAATTCTAATGTATACAGATTTTTAGGATATTAAATTATTATATTCTTCACTTGTATAGACTTCAAAGTTTTATTGTACCTTTCGACATGAAAAAAAATATATTCTAAGCCACATGTTTACAAAATGTGCATTCCACCAATTTTAAATCCCATCAGCTTTCCTATTTTTGGTACTCTTCGATTATTTCTATTAATGTAATTACTTTTTATTAAATTTTATAAAGTTTCCAGTTTTACTTCATTCACTCAATAACAATAAACTAAATTTTACATGACTTTTATTAATATTTTTTTGTTCTCTCAATGCCACATTTGAATCTCCCGCATATCCCGAACTATCCCGAGTAGTCCCGAACCAAAACAACCATAAAAAAATGGCGGCTCGGCTGCCTTCAAGTAGGCACACACGTTTTCCATTGAATCCTTTATAGAGGGAGAGAATTTTAATTCCACTTTGTACTATTTTAAATTCTTGTACGTAAAATACGCAGTAAAATCAAAGTAAGTGGCCATGTAAATTACATCATTTATTACACTTTCCCATCCCTGCTTAGAATTTTCTGTTGTAAATTTTCCTTCGGAAACTTTACATTGTCATATCCGATATTAGAAGTTGAACAAATTATTTGAATAATTTCAGTTAAAAAAAATAAAAAACCTATTTTTTTCACGTAAAATCATTCCTGGGTCAAAAAATGATTTTTCGTAAAAAATTATATTGTTCAATTATATAAACAAAAATTGTTTAAACAATGTGTTTAATTTGTTACGCAAAGTCAGTCTTGCAGCAAGTTGTACAATTCGCAGCGCTCACTCAAATTCCTTTTACTCGGCCATGCAGTTTTCATCTGTAGCACAACGCCAAGATTTCTTAGCGCGAACGATTAGCCGAGGGGCTTGAGCTGTGATCCTAAGCTGACCGCACGGCGGGAGCTGTATGCGTCACTCAATTTACTGCTTTTCATTAAATCTTATGGCACCCATTTCAATGCTGCGGCGGCAAGTGTGCAACGTCGGACGCCGGCCGTCAAAACTGCTTCTAGTAGCAGTCTAGAGTCTAGACGCACAGCCGTGAGGGTTATCTAGTATGTAATTATTTATTATGTAGTCATGTATGCACATTTATTGTTTAAAATTAATTTTGTTGATTGAAAACTCAACTGTTCTATTTTTGGTAGAAAATAAATATTTTTTTTTGATTGAACGTTCAATTATTTAGTCGAAAATGCATGTATTTTCTGGGAAATTAATCCTCTTGGTTCAAAATTCAATTATTTGGTCGTAAAATCGTCTTTCTTGTTATAAATTTAACCTTTTTGGTTGAAAATGCAACTGTTTGGCAGGAAATTCCGATGTTCAAGTCAAGGATTCAAATATTTTGTTGAAAATTGGTATTTCTTGCTTGAAATATTAACAATTAAATTTTTTGTTGAAACTTCATTTTTGGTAGAATAAACTGTTTGGTCAAAATTTAATGTATTTTGTTGAGAATTCGTGTTTTTGGTTGTATTTTCAACAAAAAGAGATGGAAAATTTCCCAAAAGAGTCGAATTTTCTACAAAAACAGTCTACTTTTTTAACCATAAAATATACATTTTTAACAAATGATATAATTTTTAACCAAATAGTTTAATTTTCAACTAAAAACATAAATTTTCTACAAACAAAAAAATATAATTTTCACCTAAAATAAAATAATATGAAATTTCTACCAAAATAGATGAATTACACAAGAGGCAAAAACAATTAATGGAATAATTAGCAACCCCTCGAGATCTCTTGTCGAATAAAAGGCCTGAGGTTAACTCCGATCTGCACCTTTTAATAAAATTAATAAAAGATCTTCCTCCTTGTCAAGGAAATTGAATAATAATTGTAGTCTTTCTGCCATGGTTTGCAACAACCTGCTGTCGCAGACGATGAAACTATACTGATATGCGGGTACAGTCATCGCATTGGAAATCAAACATGCGGCTTCGATCTCAAGGCCGGATTTGCAGGAATCCTGTCTTGCGGCTAGCTTAGGCTCAGCCGCATCATTCGAACTCCACATATAGTCTCGTGTCTAGATACGAGTTCGCAGCGAGGAGAAATTTCTCGAGTTCAGCTCTTTTAACACATGTCTCGTTTCCACCACTACGCCTATTTGCTCAGCACGCTCGCTTCGGACCCTGCTCTAGAGCAGTGGTCGGCACGCTCTTGACCAAGTCAGGGTACCCTGACCGGCCTGACCAACGACCTACTTTCTGCTCAGGTACCTGCGAGCTTGTGCACACCAACCCTTCCCTCAGGGGTCCCTTATTGGCAAATGGGAAAAAATTCCCAGGCGGAAAAATTGGACTTAGGCCGGATCTTACTAACGGCTTAGTATCGCGCCATTTGTAAACGAGGATCAATGCCAGTGCTGATCAACTGTACCGTGCTGAGCGTTGGCGCGGTACAGTTTCTGTACTGCCCCAGTACTGAATCCAAGTGCAGGCTAGAAGCCGACTTAGTAGTTTTGCCGCGTGTTGGCGCAGTACTGGTTTAGTACTGGCCCATTACTGAGTCCACGTGCTGGCTGGAAGCCGAATTAAGGAGTTTTTCCGAGCGTTGGCGCAGTACTAAGTCCAAATGCTGGAATTTTGTTCATGTAAACGTTCAGAACTTCAGGGCAGGTGCCATTTAGGTATATATATATATTTATATTTTAGGTAATTTTAGGTACAGGCATAATACCATTTCCAGTACCGGCAGACAACTCCCAGCCGAGTGACATTTTGTACTAATGCCAGTACCGCGCCAGTACCGATATCCGACCGGCGGTACTGGCGCGGTACCAAGCCAGTTGTAAATTTCCACTTGGGTAGTAGTCCATCCACTTTTCCAACTCCACCCATTTTTCAAGACGACATAGCCTACTTTTTCACTATAATCTGTGCAAGAATTGAGGTCTCTATATTTTTTAACAAATTGTAGTCAGCCAAGAAATTGCAGAAGACGAAAATTTTGGATTTCAATAATATCTAATAGTTTCATGAACAATTTTGTTAAAATTTTGAAAATTTTAGAAGGTACAGCATGATTTGTAAAAAAAAGTTCAATTCCCAGGAGCTTGAGAAAGTTTTTCCGTCTATATAGGTCTTTTAGTTTTTTCGAAATTTGTAAGCTCCATACAATGGAAATAAAATTTCTTTTGAATAAAAAATTTCTAATGCCAAGGGCATGCATTTTTACATTCTCATCCGAATGAGAAGATATTAGGTTTATGTTAAAAATGACTTTCGCGGATTTCATCAAATGTCGACGTTTTAAGTAATAAAAAATATTTTTTACGTCGGTGTTTGCCTGTCTGTCGTCGTCGTTGTTTGTCCATTCATTTCAATATTTTAAAATTCTATGTACGGCTATTTATAGGACTCCGAAACTCAAACAATTTATCTCCACGACTTTCTTCTATAAAAAGAAAATTATCAGAGTTATAGCATTTTCAAAATAAAAAAAAAACGAAAATGAACATTTGAAGCCAAACAACGCACGATATGTAAACAAGTCAAAAAAGAAAACAGTTGCTTTTTGAAAGCCCTACAAGAGTATTATAACAACATTCTTAATTTTCTTGAAAAATCGAAAATTCACATTTTGATCGCACAAAAAATGAAATCAATAATGAAAAATCAAAAATTACATTTTGCGGTCAAATTATGCAAGATAAGAAAAAAGATAAATCGACAAAAATTGTGCACCCAAAAAAGATCTACAAATTCTTTATTAATCATTTTTTGATAAGACGCGTAGTATTTGTTTTAATTCTGAAATATGACATTACAAACAAACAAATTAAATTTTTTGACATAAAAACACAAGGTACAATAAAATGTTTAACAAAAAAATTGTTTTCAAATTAGATCTGAAAATTTGCTTTTAACCTTTTTTTCTTACGAGACACGTGATGAGAATGTGTTCGTTAAAGCCGAAGGAGCTTTAACCAGAGAAAATTCGCAACCACTAAATTTCAGTTGTCGATGGTTTGACCTTTAATTTTAAAAGTCTTATGCAAAAATGTTGGGGATGTATAATGTCCGAGCGCGTAGCGCGAGGTAAATACGTTATCAAGCGCGAAGCTCGCGATAAATATATTATCGAGCGCGAGATCCGAGGCAAGATCCAACGGGTGCGCGCCCTAGGCGCGCTCAAACTTACGAGCCGCGTGAGCAGCTGGTTCAATTAAATAATGTTAAAACTTGAAAGATTTCAATTTATAATCAAATAAAAATCGTCTAACTTTAAATGCATCTAAATTTTCTTCAAAATTGGAAATTGTCCAAAAAATTTATTTTAATGAAATACAAACCTCCCTTTGGGCAATTAAAAAAGTATGAATTAATTTCTAGTCCCGCAAAACATAAATCTAAATAATACCTATTTTCACAGAATATATATAGAGAGATAGAATATCTAACATTCTGAAGCAGCAGATATTATATACTAAATCAAAAGTGGGAAAGGTCAGTGAATAATCAGAAGTTAATCATCTATACGACATTTGTAAAGATCAAGCCGCAAAAAAAATATGGAGCCTGAAAATAAATCTTTCTAGTAATTAATGAAAAAAAACATTTCATTATATAGGAGGCGATTAAAGCTCAGAATTTAAGAGAAGGTTTAATTATAAACATTACAAAATATTATGATTCAATACAATTTTCCAGCAAACTAGAAATTTTTATTTCATAATTATTACATTTACGTCATTCTTGATGTAATTTTTTAGTCACGAAACACTTAATGTAAATGCAATAATCAGAAAACATCAATGATTAAAACTTTCAGACAACATTATTATTCATATTTAAACAGTTATAATGATTTTTAAGCACTACATTTGGGCAAGCTTTATTAAACTAATTGCTAACCATAGAATTTTTGCTGTAATGTTTATGAGAATTACGCCACATTAAATTATCAGTTATAACATTTATAGAATATTCTTTTTCATGTTTTCAGAAATCTAATAAATACATTTGAAAATGCAGATGATCCATTTATAAATCATTCATTAATACAAAATTCTCATGAAACGGAAAAACTATACTGTGCTGCTCTTTCCAAAAAATGTTTTACAAAATTTTTTTTCTCATAAATACTGCATTTGTTTTTAAAAACTCAAACATTAAACGACCAAATTTTCTAAAAATATTCTAAATCATATATTATAAATATATTCTGAATCAGGGTACTTGTCGTGACATTTTAAGCCAAAAATTACCCACTAGAGTTCCAGAGCTCTCAGTGTATACAGAAAGAAGCATTAGAGGCAGCTGGATTATAACGGATGTTAAGGGACTTCAAGTGACCTTATTGTCATTCAGGGGGTTTTAAGAAATTTTGAGGAATTTGTAGAGATTTTGAAATATTTCAAAAAAATTCACGGGATTTCAAAGGATTTTAAAAGATTTCAAGAGATACCGAAGTATTTGTACGAATTTTGAAATATGCCAGGGGATTTTATTGGGATTTTGAAGATTTCGCAGAATTTAAACAGTTTTAAAAAGATTTGCAAAGATTTCAAAGAATTTAAAGGTATTTTAAGGTATTAAAAATGTAACGAGGTTTCGATGATTTCACGGGATTTCAAAGGATTTGAAGAGGTTTCAAAAGATTCCAAGGTATACACGGATAAAATAAGTTGACCGTCTTGCAGAATTTTTTGTTTGAATTATGAAAAAAGATTTGATTCAAAGGCATCATAAAACCAAAAAATCAAGTTGGTAAACCTGAAAATACCATCGTCTCTAAACCATATATGCCCCGTGCTAAAATCAAGGGCTCACTTAAAGCTTAATTAGTATCCTACATTCAAATGTTAGGCCCTGCATTTTAAACAATGCATGGTACTGCCAGCTTTACGTAAATGTAGCGTACCATGGTAGAAATATTTGTTGCATCAACTTTTTTCTTTCACAAGAATTGACAGCTCATTTAGGGCTCTTGCATGGCCCCAGGCGCAATTTGTCGAAAACAACTGCAGTCACTGAAAAGCTACCCTGAAGAAGAAATATGGTAAAAACATAAAACTGAGTACATCAGAATTAAGGTCTCTTTTTAGGCCGCCTAACATCCGTAAAATAAATTTTCGAAAGCCATCCCTTAACATTGGAAGACTACCCCGAAACCAAGAGTACTAATAAAGTGCAAGAAAAAGGGTTGCATCAGTTTGGTATATTTGCTAAAAAGAGTCCTTAATTCTGATGTACTGACTCAAATGTTTAGAGTATATTGATTTGTTAGGGTTGGTTTTCAGTGATAGGGGTTGTTTTTTGACAAATTGCGGCTAGGGCCAAACAAGAACGCAACATGGAAAGAAAAAGGTTGATGCACCAAATATTCTACCATTGGACTGCTAAGCTATAGGGGAGAGTGGGGTATGGTGTCAGTACGGGGCACGGTGACTCTTGCAGATAATGCTCGTGTTTCTTGATTTTCATATTAGTTCATTTCACATGAAATAGCTTCCTTGAGTACTAAAGAAAGCTATTTCACGTAAAAAAAAAACTAATATGAAAATGAAAAAACACGAGCATTAGTTACAAGAGTCACTGTGCCCCGCACTGACAACATGCCCCAGTTTCCCCTACGTGAAGCTGGTAGCACCATGAATTTTGTTTTTAAACATTCAGAGCCCAAAATTTGACTTTTGGATACAAAATGAGCCCTTAATGAGCCCTTAATCCTGGCATAGGGCATACAATAAATGGGTTCGGTTCGAGATAAGAAAAAACTGCTTTTATACTTTATTCTCCACAGAAAAAAATGAGGGTTCAGTAAAGTTGCGGCTCAAGTAAAAGTTGGTATCATTTAAAACTGAGACTCCAATGGAACTCTTTTTGAGGGTTCCTTTTTAGTTCGTTGATATCCGATAGATGTCTATTCATATTTTCAACTGCGCATGTGCCGAAAAGCGCGAGCCTATTTGAAATCAATAAAGACTATGAATAATCATACAAATAAATATTAACAAACATTTTTTATTCTTTTGTGCACTATCTTCCCTTCAAGAATGACCAATATCTATGATTGTAGTTTCTTCGTTAAATTTTTCCCAGTGCACTTTATCAGTACTTTTGGTTTCGGGGTAGTGTTCCAATGTTAAGGGATGATTTTGGAAAATTGATTTCGAGGGTTTTGAATAGCCTAAAACTCACATTAATGTTCAGAGTATATTTATTCTTTAGAGTAGTTTTTCAGTGATAGGGGTTGTTTTTGACAAATTGCGCCTAGGGCCATGCAACAGCCCTAAATAAGCCCTCAATTTCTGTGAAAGAAAAAAGTTGATGCAACAAATATTTCTACCATGGTACTCAATGCGCCCTTAATTTTAGTATAGGGCATATATTCTACTTCCAGGTTTACCTACCCAAAAAAAATCTCTTTGACAAGCAAAGTGGAAATTTTACATTTGGGCAATATGTATCTACGGATTTTAGAGGATTTCGTATGATTTAAAAATATTGATTGGAATTTCAATCACTTAAAATATTGTAAGGGATTTTAAAGATTTCAAACCATGGCACAGAATCTCAAAGAGTTGTAAAATGTAATGTTGCGACTCGCAAGTAAAAATTGGCATACTTTAGAACTCTTTTTGAGGGTTCCTTTTAAGTTAGTTGATATCCAATAAATGGCGACATAAAAAAACTACAGTCGGTACAAGTTTTTAAGATAACTATAACGTAAAGGGTGCATCATTAACTTGTAAAACCTTCGAATTGAGTCGAGGCAGAAAATGAGTTCTGTACAAAAGTCTGTATTGTAACTCAACTTTTCATCCCCCCCCTTTTTTTCCTTTTTTGGTTTCCTTTTTTTCCTCTTTGTTCCCTTGGAACCAAAAATAGGTTCTAATAGAAACCCCAGTTTTGTGTGTGAGATTTCCATGGAGCTTAATCGTTTTAATGGGATTTCAAGAGATTATGTACGATATCCATAAAATTCAAAGGATTTCAAAGAATTTTCACATGATTTAAAGAATTTATTCTAAACAACCATGTTATGAACCTGCAACGCCCCCTGATAAGTGAGCCTAACCATATTTTTAGGAAAAATCGGATCGAAGCACAGTTAAAATTTCGTGCCATAAGAGACTACCAATCACAGCCCAAGCAGACGACTGCCATTTCATACGTATGTTTTTCACGAAAAACTTTTCAGACGGCCCTGCAGTCTCATAAAAAGCTGATTTTGAATGAAATATCGTACATGACTCATAGTGTTACACACGTGTTTACACGTGGCGCTCAATGTTCGCAGGACGACTTGAAACATCGGACATGGTTTTACAACTCGTCATGCAAACATTGATCTCACCGTAAAGACGTGCCTAACACTACTTGTGATGTAATATATTATTAAAGCAATTATACAAAATTTTAGAAAGAATTCATGGGCTTTCAAAGGATTGAAAAGCTGACCAGGTTTTAATTAGCATGTTTTTAAAAAATAATTAGAAAGAAGAAACTTACGTAGAAATTCTCCCCGCCTCCTGTAAGTAAGAATTCATCAGATTTTCGAGACCCCCTCACTCCCTAAACAGCCTTACGTAATTAATGAACTATCCCTTGACACTCAGAGAAAAAGTTGTCTTAAAACAAAAGCATCGCCCTCTAGTCTGTTTTGTTTTGAACCAGGTGAATATCTTTTTCGGACTAACAGAGTCTTTTTGAGACAAATGACAATCCTCTCAACCTTAAGAGAAAATTCCATTTGTGTCAAGAAACATCCTTCTAACACAAAAGGACATTTCTCTCAGTGGGGATTAATGAAACTTGAAAGGATTCGTGGAGGAGAAGTAAAAGAAAGTCGATTACTGATACGTAGATATATATATTTATATATTCGCATTATGTACAATAATTTACTTTTTCCTAAGTTTACAAATACTTTGTTGTGTGAGTGATTACGTAGACTAATATGCGTATGAACGATAACGAGTGTGCATGCTCGCCACAACACCGGGGATACGAGAATTCGATCGCTTATTAACAAGTATCATGGAGTACAGACCGTTAATTTTTTTTCTTCACTAACGTAGTCACTCTATTACTCGCTACGTCTACTACGAATATAGCCGAAACATCAGGCTCACTGTCATCACAGATCACAGCAATCTTCCCGCTACTTGATTAATCGAAGAATTTCGAACGCTTCTGTCAAAAGGTGGCAGACTAATGAACCTACTACTAGTATTACCTTAATTGCCACTAAACTCATACCTCATGAGAAGGAACTAATCGCCATAATCACAACAGTTCAAGCAAGATTTTCAAATATGTTAGGCCACATATATACATATATGTACAGTTTTCTCTGTGGCATTTTTCTTTTACATTTTTCTAGAAGAATTACATCTTTCTTCACCGAAATCATCTTTATTTACAATATTAAAATATCTCTATGTGACTCTTGGAACACCCATACAGAATTTATTCTTTCAGAACAATTTTATTTATTCGAGAGTTGAAAAAAAAGTGTGAGAATTGATTTCCTTCTGACAATTACAATAGATATATCACACGTATGAAAGAAGGAAAATATTTAGAATGTTTCATAAAAAAATGTAAAATATTCGTCTTTTAGAAATTTGTTCTTCGAAATGCACACTTTATATGAAGGGTGATGCAAGGTATATTCCTCGCCTGAGGTGCCGCCTTTTACCAGAAACCCCTTGTCTTATCGATCCTGTGCTCCAAAGTTTACACACGGAAGAAGAATTAACATGGAATCAGGAAAATATCGGTACGAATACGGACAATACAATATTTTAATGATATAATAAAATTTGTCCTGTCTTAAGAAAATCAAGTTTCTTCTATCTAGTACATTATCTTGAGACAAAAAATACATTCTTGGATCAAACAAATATTTTGTACTATACCTGAAGTTAAACCGATTCTACGTTCACTGTTATCAAAATCCCAAATATTTTTATAAAAATTACTTTGTTCTAGTTGCATCCAGAATGTAATCGTAATTTTCATCACTTTTATCTGACTGTTGAAAATAAATAAAATGAGTAAGAGAGGATTAATATTTGAATTCAATATTTCTTGTGGAGGTTGAACACATTAAAATATTCGTCTTTGAATAAGTGGGTTGGCAAAGATCTTCGACCTTTGATTTTCGACGAGAGGTTATTTTGGTGTCGATCGGCATTTCGCTTCGAATACATTTACTTCCAAGAGGTGATAAATTAAACACTATGTCTACGAACCGAACGCGGTTCCTTTCATCTGAGTCAAAATGTTACTCTATCGATCCTTTGGTCACGCGAGTCTGGGATCTTCCACATCGATCCTCGTTACCAGTTGCACGCCAGGTTTACATCTTCGCTTCGCAAGATAGTTTTTCAATTGTATTCGTGCCAGAATACAAAGCTAATGCAAAGGGGTTTGACTTATCACAAATTAAAATTCAACGTGAGGTAATTTTAGTTATTATTTTACTTTATCCATTTTTCCAAGATAGTAAGAATTTAGGTAAGTTATTCCATAAACACATCTGCTCTGAATTGATTTTGACCTGAGGGCCAATGGTATTCTATGACGTCATAATTTGTCATGTTTCACATGTATTTTGGTCCGCCTTCTTATAAAAAAAAATGGGGAAAACACAGAAAATATATCAAAAAAGTTGAACTGGCTCATTAAAGTCTGTATTCTGTTTAAACAATGAAATTTCATTATTTAACTAGTTGATTTAAAAAAAATAGAAACTTCAACGGACCACAGCGCCTCGCAAACCGCCACGCCATGAGCTGATATATTTTCTGTAGCTTTAAGTTTGTTTCTGTGGAAACTACAATAAACTACTACATTGAATCAACTTCAAAACTTCTGAACTATTGGTGCTACAACTGAGGGGTTATTCACTTCTGAAATTAGCGATTTAAGATTCTAGATCTTGACTATGACCCGATGAATTTTATAGGATCCCTCGAGGATCTTTTTGAGATTCGCGAAGATTTTTGAAGATTTTGAAATATTTACGAGATCATCGGCGAGACTTGAAACTTGGGATCTACAAAATCTTGCAAATCTTAATCTGATTTTCGTGATCATAAATGTTTAATTTTTTATTCTATTGTGACTTTGACTAAAATTTCCAAAGTGAATAGCCCCTCGGCTACGACATCCTATTTTTTTTAATTGTGAAATTTATACACTTTTACTGTACAAACTGTGTGTAGGTTTTGTGATAAAATATTTTACAAATTTTATCAATAAACGATTCCTTTAACTAATTATGTTTGAAGTTTTTTTTAAACATAGTATCCCCATATCTGAAACATTCTTACATGATGAAATTTCAGGAAAACAGGCACGAATCCATAGTTTTGAATAAAACGATTATAAATTAATAATTTTATAAAGTGAAAGTCTTTCAAAATTAAAAATTTGCATATTGAAAACTTCTTTTCTGTGACCTTTCATAATCTGGTAGCTTTTGAATATTGAACATTTTCCAATTCTAGCATCCAAAATGTTTCATTTCAAGCTACTAAATGAACAAATTTAGAGAAATCAAGAATTAAACAGTTCAACAGCGTTCAAAATTGTAGAATTTCAAAGTCGAGGCGTTTCAAATTGAAAATTTTAATTTTGAAAGACTGATCAATATATTTGACTTCTCATTAGTATAAAATAATCTTGAACAGAAAAAATGTCAAAAAACTCTTCATAGTTCTTAAAATAATCATCATATTGTTAGAAATTTCCATTTGAAGAAACTATATTTGACAAAAAACGAAAATATTTCAAAATTTCGACCATAATCACAACCCTTTGCATTAATTCCAGTTCGACATCAATAAACAATTTGGATATAAAAAAACGATTTTCATTATCTTCTCCATTTTTTTCATCATTGATTCAGCAAAACACTAAGTTGAGTAGAAGAACCTCTTTTACTCAACGTATGTTTTATTAACTACAATTTATAGAAATAACTGAACCAAATAAAAAACTATCAACTACCTAAATCGCTTTTATCCATCTTAATTGTTTTTTCAACACTTCGAAGAATATTTCACAAACCACATATCAAGAAAACAAGATCGACACAGACTTCGGGGCACCATTTCTCAAAATTTCACACTTCTTCATTAATCTTCATAATAAATTTCCATTCTATATTCAAATCCAACACCTTACGTGGTAGTTCCATAAGGTGGTCTCTGGATTGCGTTGTTCGTAACCACACCAGACAAGGGATATCCCGCAGCGTAAAGCGGTTTGGGCATACTCAGCAGGTTCGTTGTTTTCCTTTCAACGACCTCAAATGACTCTTTCGAGGCTTTTTCCTCTTCATCTGGTGCGATTATATTCTCAATGGTAAAGGGCTTTTTCGTCCTCTTTCCCACCTGTTTCGAGGGACTGCTATTCGTGTTCCTAATAGGCATAATTTCCAGACCAGGACTGGTTCTCGGCGTTCTTTGATGAGAAATATTTCCTGGGGAATTTTCGAAGCCCGGAGACAGTCTAGAAGAGAAAGTGTTTGAGGACAAAGTTGGTGAAGTTGTGTCTAAATAGAGAGCATCCAGCCTCGAAGAAGTTGAGGAAGGAGATTCTTCATCACCAGGTCGTTCTCGATGGTAATATCCTACTTCATAGGCCCCTTCCGTAAAAGGTTCAACATCCCTTCCTAATGATCGCATTGCAGACTCGCTTTCGACCATTGGTAGGGCTGAAATTCCTCGTCGCCTGTCCGATAGGTCAGAGGTTGATGAGGAATGAGGGTAAGCTGGTAGCTGGGGAACGTAAGAAGTGGTTCCGAAGCCGGTGAAACTCCAGGAACCAGGATGAAGAAGAGCAGCGGCTTCATAAGGACTCGCAGCTTCACTTCCGATGTCGGGAACTGCACTTGCGAGCCTTTGACGAGCTTCCGGGGAGAGGAGGTAGTATCCGGTGCAGGGAATGTTGGTCCGACATGCGTCCGTCCCGGTACCGACGCCCGCCGCTGCCTCCGAGAAGCCGAAGCCACCGGTAGTCGCCGTCGCTGCAGCCGCTGCGGCTGCTAACATCATCCGCCTCTCCTGCATCTCCCACCTGCGGAAAAGGATTCTTCATTGTTGAGAGAACAGGACTATCATTTACGTTACTTGATTTAGGTTTCAAATGGCATTTAAATCCTCCAAGATTTTTAATTAAAAAATTATCTCATTCACATCATTTGTGTACATGCATATGAAAAGGGCTCTTACGATCAGTATGCAGTTACGTATATAGCCAAATAAATTTCCGACATTTTAAGCCGAAAAGAAGCACTCTAGATGAAGAACGAGTCACGGGAGCATTTTTCAAGCTATAACTTCGAAAACCCGCTTTTAGAGTAAAACGAATCTAAATTTTCCCAGTGCCATAGGCACATTTCTTACATTCTTTTAGAGCATATAGATATATCCACTTCTTTTTGCTTCCGGGACATGAGAGTATAGTGTCAATAGATTTAGCATAAATCATACACGGAAAAAAATGTATAGATCAAACAGAAGAATACTAAAAAATCAAATCAATAAAACTAAAATGTATTTGAATAAAATAATGTTTGTTTTTGAAACACACAACTGTAAACTCGATTCAAGGATTTTCATATATTTTAATCAGATATGTGACGTCATAAGCTTTAGATGTCACACAAAATTGAAACTTCAAATACAAATTTTGATTAAGAAGAAATACGGAGAAATAAAATAAGTTTTTATCCAAGTTTAAAAAAAATTAAAACAGTTTCAAAACTATTTCTGCCGTGAACTCCACTTATTTCAATTTCAAATAGGTTCTTATAATCTCTTTAATTGTAAGGTAAACATTTAAATCAATTGTAATTTTCAAACCGCTGTCAAAATTAATCCTATTTCATTAGCGCCATATTTAGAGTTCCAACCTTCTTAATTCAGCTACATATCTTTTGTTTTAATGATTTATTGATGTGATTTATTGATATTAATCCTGACGACAAATTCTGTTGCAAATCCCTGCTTTAAACATTTTACCAATATCGTTGGTTCGTTTCTAACAATATTTGTAGCTAGATCAAGGATGAATATCGCTGGTTTGGCTATAATTTTTTTCCGTGCAGTATCATCCCCGCTCAAACCAGAAAATAATGATTTTGACCCTGACTTAGAAAAACAGAAATATCTCCTACACTATTAAAAATTTCTTGAAAATTCGACCACTTTTCACTTACTCTTTTTGGAAAATCTCATGGATTTCTTTTCCATCTGTTTCAAATTAATAAAATGAAGATATCGTGCTGATTTTTTTTTTTTTAAATAATTAGATCATTTTGTGGGTAATATTGAAAGATATATAAAGATGGCGGTGGTTGCTATGGTTATTAGATTTCGTTTATTACAAGTGTCTGGTGCAGTCTGGTGCCATCATAGTTGACCAAAGATAAATAAATTGATTATAAAATTTATAATGATTATAACAAAAATTGCAACATGACATTTCTAAGTGATAAAAATTGATTATAATGTGTCATATGACCGAGAGGTGATAAGATGGCAAAAATATTAGTCTAATCAAATTGCATAAGGTACACTCAGAAAAATGTTTGTTTGAATCAAACAAATATTTTATTAATTTAAACAAACATTTGTTTGATTCTAACACACGGTTTGTTAACTCAAACAATTTTTATTTGTATCAAACAAATTCTATCATTGAAATAGGGTCAAACAAATGTTTGTTTGATTCAAACAAACATTTTTCTGAGTGTAATGTGGGTTGCCGCCTAGCACGGACTTATGATTTAATTATTACATGTTGCAAACTTTTTTCTAATCTCCATAAATTGCACAATTGATCTTTTCGTTGTCTCTGATTAACTGCAAATCCACCAGACATCAAACATAAGGTAAACCTTATGAATATTTAAAAAATATATTAAGCAAAAACATATCTACGCCAATTTAAAAGGCAACGGTGTCCCGCATAAATTTATCTATCTTTTTTTAATTAACGCGATATCTTCATTTTTCTGATTTTAAACAGATGGAAAAGAAATACATGAGACGGTCGTTAATACGTGATATCATAATTTACGAAGAGACCCTTACGACGTTTCGCAAATGAATGAAATTTTCGAACCATGATTTTAAAGACGCAGAAGGTTCGATAGAATATATTTTTTAAAACATTTTTTAATTTTAGGAAAGTTAAGCGTCTTTTTGAAAAGTGAAAGCAGGTTAAAAAGATTGGATCTTTAGGGGTATAAAATATCTCGATAGCCACTTACTGTAATTGGACAATTTATAAAATGCGCGCAAGTTGTGTAACGATTATTCCGGTACTTTCAAGAAATAACCGAAGAGATGTGAGCACTTAGTGTTATAAGACGTATGGTAATAAATTTAACAATGATAAGCAAAATTGTTTATTTCCCTCATTAGCATCTATAACTTTGTCCCGTTTTACTAAAACCATATAATATTCTTTTTAATATTTTGAATAAGATACAAGTATCCATGGTGACAGACCAAAATTTTGTTGATTGGAAGTTAATTTGTTTTTCTAAGCGTAAATTAAAAATATATATATATAGATTTTGCTTTCGTATCCATATTTTTGTTTAAAAAATATAAATGTCTGGAATAAATTTCAATTATGTATTAGCTGCATGAGTTCATTTATGCATGTATATTCTCTTGTTGCAATAAAGTTGAAAATGATAACTATACGTAACATAGAATAAAATTTGTATACTAATTCCAAGCCGAGATTGAGATAAAATATCAGTGTTTATTTCTTATTTTTTACTAAAACTGATTTCAGTATAAATTTTATGTAACTTGAAGAAATACCCAATTACATTAAATGGTTGATTCAACTAGCGTGATACGTTTTCCATTGTTCTTAACATAAAGAATGATACTTTGACAACCTTCTAATCATATCACGTATTTTATTAATGACCCCAGAATATTTTTATAATATTTTTGGACAGTTTACTGGCCAGTTTCAGTCGTTAGCTTCTAGAAAACATGTCTGGTTCCATTGCTACCGACCAACGATGAAAAAATTAATTATGCACTATATGACGATTATAAAAAAATTGCAACATTGTATTTCTGCGTGAAATCATGCAGCTTATGATCTTTATTTTATAAATTCAAAATTATTCCGGTTGAATTGTGTGTACTATATGAATTGCAAATATAAATCAATATAAATTTCATTAAATTGAATATAAATATTTTTTATTTCTTCTGCTATCTTCTCACCTAGCTTATATTCCAAATTTTCATTTCTTTTTTTACTCGGAAATGGCATGTCACAAATATTTGTATAATCTTCATAAATTGCATAATTAACTTTTTCATAGTTGTTCGGCTGCAATGGAACGAGACACTTGTAATAAATTGAAATAAATAACCATAACCCCCGCTGTTACCTTTATATAAATTTAAATACTCGAGGAGCTAGGTGAACATTATAAATATTTTTAAAATATTTTTTTAAAAAGCTAGTGACTCAAACTGTCCAGCCCATCATATTCAAAAATATTACCTATCGACTAAAAAAGTTAATTCCGATATCTTCTACATGTCCTTAAGCAATATATTAAACAAATATGATATGTACAAAAAATTAGTGTTTCCACATTACAGTAATACTCAAAGTAATAAAAAATACAAATCAAAACAAATAACTTCTCAAAATAATGTTTGAGAAGTGAATAAAAAATAGCCTAATAGTCAATTGTATAAATATTCATCAGTAAATATGAATCTTATTTTTGCACAAATATAAATAAAAGCAATAAAAAATGCATCATAAATTATAATGCCGAGTTTAAGATAAAATATCAGTGTCTATTTCTTATTTTCTACTAAAACTGAAATCAGTAAAAAGTTGATAACTTCAAGACATTCCCAATTACATTAAATAGTTGTTTCACTTCAAAATTTAAAAAATCTGCTAAAATATTATCTACCAATTGGAAAAATCATTTCGATGTCTTTATTTCCCTAATTGTAATATAAATCAGAACTTGAAAAAAAGTCTATAAACTTTACATATAATATCTGCAGATCTGTAAAATTACTGAAAATTTTGTTAACTTTATCAACAATTCTGTAGCTACATAGAGAAAATATACGCTGTCCCTCATTTTACTAAAAATCATGAAAGTTTAGCAGACTCATATTTTTTCTTCGTGTGAGTTGACTGAATTTTTTTCTTACTTCCAAAAAGGTATCGAATTAAAATAAATTGAATAAAATATCAATAAACATTATTATGCCTTCAAAGAATGTAGATATCATTAGAAAAACCTCCTTTTATAATATGTGCCTACCAAATATCAGTAGTCTGCACAGATTAAAAATAACTTCCAAATCCCAAAGAACCTGTTAGGCCTAATTCCTAATACCACAAGTTCTTTATTTTTGAAAGAAAAAATCGTATAACTCAAATATCTAATTGGTTTTTCATCATCAAGACTTCAAGAAGAAAACTCTCTTTTTTAAAATGAAATACAATAATTAAATCTTGAAGTACTGTATTAATTGTATTTTTAATTACTTTAAGGAGCAATATTTTAAGCACAAGATATTTGAAAGATAATTCTGTAGATTTCTTTTCAGGCTTTAAATAATTATACTCGATGCTATTTACAATGATACTCAATCAGCCATTTTTTAAGTAATCTTTAAGAACATATTTTAGATAGTTTCGTGCATTTTTCAATAACTTGGGCAGGATTTCTCGCTTTTCGCCGAGTTGATTGAAGCATAAATTATCATCAACATGTAAATTATTCTCACCTGAGAAGATCCTCTCGCAGACGGTGAAGATTTGCTGCACTAAGTCCATTACTCGCTTCGCCAGGACTCGTTGAACTCGCCGGTTCCGGCCGAGGCGGAGGCATGGCCGAAGCTAGAGCTTGCAACTCAGACTTTAAAAGCTCCTTGTCTGGTTTATGGAGCTTAAAGCGTTTTCGTCGTCGAAGAAGAGATCCATTCTCGAACATTGAAAGAGCCGCGGGATGCAGCGCCCAATAGGCTCCTTTTCCTGGCCTGTGGGGACCTCTGGGTACCTATAATTACAACAATAAAGAATAATGAGTACTTGCAAAAATATTCATGAATTTGTAGTAAATCAATATTAAAAAATGCCACAAAACTCACCGATATCACACAAAACACCTAAGTATCAGATTGAGCTATAAAATCGCATCAAAACGTACAATGGGTGGTTTTTATTTCTTACGCAATAAAGTTGTAAACTGCATTTGCATCCCCTTTTGATACCCTGGGTTTTGTGTGATAAAGTGACGCCAAAATCTTTATTTTTGATTTTATAATCATAATTAAATAAAACAACCTTTATAGACTATGCTCAGTTGCTCACTCTCAGAAATATGTATTCTGAAAGTTACAACATTTTTTAGTCAGGTGGGTATAATGGAAAATTGTATGAGATTTTCGTTATCTGTAAGTAACCGCATCTTAAATTTACGACAAATTCACTGGAATTCTTAAATTTACATATGTTATTTTTACGAAATGTTCAACTTACTTTAAAATTGTACGGTTATTATAGGATTTTAATAAGTATTAAACAATTGAAATCGAAATTAAAATTGAATTGAAATTGAATTGAAATTGAAATCATAACAAAATTAAAAAGTGTACTAGCGCTATAAATGTTTCTGGTTTCTGCTAAATAGTGTGATTTGTTTATGAAGTAAATTATGTAATTTAAATATGAGTTTTTAACGATTAATAGGCCAGTATCAAAACATTGACCATTTTACGCAATGAAATTTTCGGAAACAAACAAATTTCGAAACCGCCTAAAATATATATATTTTTTTAATTGAGTGTGCCCCAAGAGAGTATGAAAATATAAAGCTAAAAGATCAAGGAATGTATTTGTGATGGATATGAATTTTTACGTTAACAAAAGTCGCGTCACAGGACATGGGACAATGATAAAACACAACATTTTCAAAAATCTATTGAAAATATATGCAGAATAGATAAAAATACTTTAAAATATGGGGTAAATGGCCATTTTCAGGAGCATTTGATATTTATTATATATTATTATATGTATTTATTCAGCGTTTTAAAATATTCTCTCATTTTATATTAAAATAAATTAATGCGGAGCGATACCGGACATTTTATCAAAAATGTTACGCGAAAATAGTGATAATGATTAATTGTTATTTAGAATGGAAAGTTAATAAATCGATTTTTCGTTATATAATAAAATCTTCTTTAGTATAAAATTACCAATGTTAGCCTTCATTGTGAATAGTTTGAATAATTATGTGCGATTTTTACCCTAAAATATCAATGCAACGTTTTTTGCAAATAACTTGTGGGTCAGAATTTGAAGTGATTTTTAAAATCCTTAACTCTAAAATATTGAACTCTACTGTGGATTTTTATGTTTTTAACTTGATAAAGTAAAGTAATTGTATTAATTATTATTTATTAGTTTATAATTTACCTTATATGCATGCAATTTTATAATAGTGTGATATATGCCGATTATTAAAATAATATAATATGCGTTATTTATCAAGGTTCATATTTTTTCAAACCTAAATAATTTCAAAGTATCACATAAATTATTTATCAATTCCGAAAAGAAGACAATTCTATAAGTGGCTTTCTTTTCCTCACTATACTGACGATTCTATCCTATTTTTCAAATTGATTTTATAATTGTAAAGAAATTAAGTTTTTCAATATATAATCCAATATAAAGCACATATTCTTCTCAATATGAAATAAAAATTATAACTTTTATGACATCCAAACCATTTATTGAAAAATACTGGAAAACAGTCTCACGATAAAAAATAAATTTTTTTGTATGAATAACCCACAAATATTCTCAACAATATTTTGCATCCTCTTCACTTTAATCACTTTTTCAAGCGAAACACTGAATTGTAATTGAAAATCCTTTTAACACAATCTATCGATAAGAGAATTAATTTCCTCCCCATGTTTAGATATTCATCAATATTATACACGACATTCACGATTTCCATCAGAGATTGCGAAAAATATAATTTTCATCTTCAGCGCAATAAAAATGCAATCAATAACCTTTTTATTTTAATCCAAAGGTGCAAAGAAAAAGTCCCATGAAAATAACCTCACATAAAAGTCAACGACAAATCTTCATACAACTCTATAAAATATCCGTCAAATATCTATGCAAAATTTATTATTCCATTATAAAGTTAAAGCGCGAAATTAACATGCATGTGTGTTAAACATTAACTTTATCAAATTATCATTAAATTAATATGCATCTACAAATTGCCAACATTTACATGAATTTATATTCCCTCACCTGACTCAACTCATGCATATAAAATTCTTTTTTCAACTATTCAATCTCTGTGGTATGTGAAAAACAATCGATAGTAACTATTGAGCATCATGTGGCAGTTGCTATACAAGACAGGTAGTAATATCAGTAAAATTATGCTACGCCGTTAAAACTAATAATCCACGCAGGAGCCGTGTCACATTTATGGCGATTCAATGACGCAATGACTATTATAATGATAATAACAATTAAGTTGTAATAGCGAATCCGTATGTGCATCGCTAACACCGTTACTTTATTACAGTCTACGCTTGAGTAAAACACCTTAGATTTTACCATTTATATGCACCTCCATAGTATGTATTATTAATGATTTGTTTGGGTTTTCTACTCATATAATTCTATTGCAGATTGTTGGTTGATTAAGCTACACACATAGTCTCGAAAAAATCGCATGGAAAATTGTGTAAATTGAAACCCGGTATAAGTATTAGATTGTTATCGTAGCAGATTTACAAGAAATATACACATCAACTTTTCTGAATCAACAAATTGTGAGTAATCAAGATCATAATAAAAAACATTATTGGTATATTTTTAAATAAGTTATTAGATCAACCAGAAATATTAGATTAGGAAAACATTTTTTATTCATTCAACAATAATTCACCATAGCTAGAATGGAGCCTAAAATTCGCACACATTTGATTCAAAGTCAGTTAAATTTTGCTTAAAACAAACCAAATGCAGTCAACTATAGGATTTTGTTGAAGAAACGAACAAAAATTCTGAGTGAATAAGTAAATTAAAGAATCGGTATTTGGCGCATATTTTCTCTAAAATAATTTGATAAGGTTAAAGTAAAGAAGCAAAATTCACAGAAAAAACTAAGGTTTTGAAATGTTGCAGGTAAACGGTCAAGCAGGGTGAACGTGATATGGGTACCCCAATCGGAGGTAAACTTTCTGTAGTGAATCGCAGATATCTCCGGCGGACTCCGCTAGAGGCAGCATGTTAACAGGCCTGGAACCAAGGACAGTTTACCTCAGTTTGACATAATCAGCTAACAATACTCTGTTTGAATAATTACCTGCAACGTTATAATACTCCTAGTTTTTTCTGTTTTAGAATATTGTTACACCTTAAATTTGTTGGCATTAAATTATTTCAAAAAATCCATTTGATTTCAAGTAAGATTTCTCTGAAGAAAAAAAAGTTATATTAACGCAAGCAATCTGAACTATATTGGAAAGAATCAAATTTTTTATTCAATAAGTAGATTATGTAAAAAAGCGCATTCAGTTTTTATTGAAATAAAAGTATAAAACATCGGATAATTGGGAACAACTTTTGTCAACGCTCTATTTCTCTAGGTTTTAGGTTGGATATAGCCATGTCAAAATTAAACTTCATGTTTAAAACGATTTTAAGATTTCAAATAATAAATATTTCAGGGAATCTCTGAGCTTGCGAATTAGAGCATTCATAAACCTTGCCTTTTTAATAAAGAAAACCAGATCAAAATCTTTTATCACTTTTTAAATTTTGCCTCCCTCCTCAATATTTCTTCTTTAATTATCGAATTACCGGTTAAGTGTTATTTTTAATCATTACGTGTCATTAATTCGTGTTCCTAGTATGACAAGAGAATTGTATCTGAGGCTTTTTTATTTTATGTCGTAATATAAATATAATGTTATTTAGATTCATATTAAGTCAATATGGATCTAAATACGAACAAATAAATAATTTTCTTGATTCAATCACATTTTCTTATCAGTAAACGAAAACGAAAAATTATTGGGCAAAAATCTCTTGTCATACTACGAAAATAAGAAAAACGATGTCGAAGTTTTAGGTTTCCTTAATTCTTCGACAATTGGTGCATTTACCCCAGAACCTGCCCGATTTGAAATGGGTGCGGTCTTTTGTTAATTGAATATCTGGGCTGATGAAAGAATTTTTTTCCAGGGTGATCTTTTTTTAATTTGACAAAGTATAACATTAAAAACGTTTCCTAATAAAACCTTTAAAACTCACGGTGAAAAATTCCCGGTTACCTTGCATTCATAATTGTTCAATATTTAACGGTTCCCTTTATGGTTCAAAATCAAAACATTTTAATTTACCAAGGTTTAACACACGATTTGAAAATTTCAATCTTTAATTTTTACTATATTCAAAATTAAAATGTGTTAATTCTTACTCAATTTAACATTGTTGATTCCGTTACTCTCTAAATCCGAATAAGTGAAAAATGAGGCACTAATTTGCCTTAGTAATATTTTCTACTAAGTATTAGTCATTTTTTACTTTAACAGAAAGTTCAAAACTACAAAAAGAAAAACTGAAATACAACTAATATTTGCATGTAGCAGACATTTTTGCTACAGTAAATTAGTGGTTCAGTGTTGACTAATTCAAATTTAGTCAAAGGAGATATACTACTTAACTTTTAAGTGAAAATTTCTAATAACGAAGTATCTATTCGTACGGCCGGTCGGACAGTATATAGTGGTATAATTGGTGAAAATGTTGCCCCCTCCTCCATGTAACCCCTTTCAAGCTCCCCAAATCATTTTGCAAGATTGTGTAGGGCAGGCCGTACGAATAACCTCGGCCTTCTGATACAGCAAATATTATTTTCAACTGTATAATCGCTACACAATAAGATATATCTCATCCAGTTCTACGCACGTTATCATACTTTTTCTAAAGTTTTCCTTATATAGAATTGCGTAAATGAAAAAATCCTGTAGAATATGCATTACAGTCAATCTTACTACTTGCGAAATACTTTTTATCTAGACGATTTTCCTTAATTATACAGATAAATATTATATTATTATGTGTGTATTATAAATATTATATGTTTCAAAATTGTACAAATTAAAAACCCTTTTTCATAGAATAGTATATATTGTGTGAAAAATGCAGAAAGTATACAGTTTCAGACCTGTGTGAAGTTTGTAGCAAGAGCCAACGGCGAGCCCATTGAGAACAGACATAAGGGAGATCAAAATCCTGTACATCGAATTTACAAAAAACTATCATTTTTCTGCGCGAAGTACGCACACATTGAAAGAGTACAAATGCTTCTCAAGTGATGAGGTGAGCTTCGCATTAAGGCTCCTAAATAAAAATATCCGCCATCCATTTTTCGTTTTAACTTTTGACAGTTTCACGTTCTAATGGTAATTATACTTAAGTTTTTTTTAAATTTGGGATTATGTTTACGTATCATAATTAGCCTCAAAGCGAAACGTACGGCATCATTCGGAAAGTGTTCGTATACATTCAAAGTACTTCGCGCAGAAAAATGCTCATTTACGAATACGCTACTTTGATCTCTTTATATCTATTCTTCATAGGCGAGTCGAAGGCAAGTTGTAGGCGAGTCGAAAGCGAGCCGAAAACGACCCGGCGGCTCGCGCTGTAAACTTCACTAAAGTAGAACTGCCTATACATTCAGCACCTGTTACACACGATATATTTTTTTAAATTTTATTATTTCAGAGTTTTATGTAATGAGTCACATTTACAGGCCGGAAATCTGGAGACTTCCGATCGTTTTATTTTGCACAAAATATTTATTTATTCATTTATTATTTATTTATTCATTCTTTTGGTACGATTAGTGGGATATGGGAAAAAAACTATTTATACCGAAATTTCGTTACAACTTTTTCCATTTCGTAGGCAAAAAAACTTCCTTCCCAGTCCAGACTTCGTGAAAGAAAGAGAGTACTAAGAATTTCTTCCCATCGAACATGTAAACTTCTACGTTCGAATATTGTGAAAGGTGTTTGTCTTTGGAACAAACTACCGTCTAGTTTAAGAAATGCTCCATCACGATATCACTTTAAGCATTACCTTTTTACACATCTATATCATATCAGTAGTTCCACTTTAGAAATAACCCATTGGTAGGACATAATTTAAATCCAGATTAAAATATATCCTGTAAAATCCGACTTACTATACTACTTTATCATTAATTATTATTTATTTAATCTCAATCATATTATTTTGATATAGATTATTTCCTTCACTGCTTGTTTCTTCTTCAATGCAGCCTCTACGATTCTAGACTTTATATTTTATTTTATCTTATTTTATTTATCCTTAATTTACTAATTCTACCATACATTTAACATTCATCAAATAGTGTTTGTAATGATATATTTTATTATGTATACTCTATTCTTTAGAGTGCTAATTAAAAAACAAGATTTTTAGTTTTTTGCACCAATTGATAGTTTTTTTTTATTTTCTCTTCGATAATAAAATAATATTATTCTTATATTTGAAAAATTCTCATTTTCATTAAACTGTAAAGTAAGACCCTCTTATGAAATTCCTGTGTTGGACCGTTTTTTCAATCGCCCCTCCTGTAAAGTGAGGCTACCGCGCCTTAGGTCCGTTCTCTCTTCTCTTCTGTATACGTGTCAAATGTTTAAATCGTTTGCCAGAAAAAAGAATTAACACCTGATATTTTTCAGCTCTTTGTCCAGAACGCAATTCTAAATTTGCATCAACCTACTCTAGGATAACGAATTTTACAGCCGTAATTATCAATGCGCTTATTGTGGGATACAAAAAGAAAACTGATTTTGGAAATACAGTATTCCGCAAAAATTGATTAATCCGAGAACATATGGTAGTTTTTACTGTTTTTACTTTTCACATACAGTTTGATGAATTGAATTTACTTAATGTTTAATAGAAAAAAGGGGACTTTAAAGAAGTGAACATCAATGTTAAGTCAAAGTTGAGTAAAACAGATATTGCAAAGAAATATATAAAATATAGATTGAGAAAAATATTTGAGGATGCTGAAATTTGTTTACAGCTCAGCTTACTGGGACTGGCATGTAATTTAAAGAGCACCATATACTATGAATTATCTAAGCGACACTTAACTTGGTACGTGATGAAATAAAAATGACCACTGAAAAGAGTGAAAAGTTAATAGCGTAGCTGCTTACGAGTCCGTCAACCACATCACAAATTAATGAAGCAGTCACCGGACTCAAGTTTCAGGGGTTCCTTTGCTTTATTTTCGCAAACCCCACAATTATTTCTGTACACCGGAAAATATATTTTTGCGCAATTATGTCCAATTATGTCAGTCGCTTATGTATATGTATACCTCTATAATATATATTTATAATAAACTTGCCAAGCTCAAGAAAGTTTTTCATTGAATCTGTATACGATATTTTGAAATTATGTGATTAGTCTCTGTAAAACTTTACAGGCTTTACATTTTGGATTATACTTTTTGGAGGAAGTATATAATATATTTATGAAACTTTTACATTTATTTTTCCCAATGCTTTTTTTGTCTGATAAAAATGAATACTTGTAATTATTTCAATTGAAAATTTAAAGTCTCTGAAGGCTCTCGGAATATTTAGAAAATGTTAATTCGAATTTCGTTATATATGTAAGTACACGCATAAATATGCAATTTATTTTTATAGCATCGAAGGCTTTTGACAATTAAATAGGATATGTAATGCAACGCCTCGTCGTTGAGCGTGCCTATACATTCGTGTTCAGGTGGCTGATCATTCTGACTGTAACTACTGCGAATGCCAGAATGTCATTTTAAAATAAGCATTCATTGAAGCATAAAGAAAACGATTTATCAAATAGTGTAAACACTTCACTCGTGTATTGCCAACTCACTGGTATTTACTATGTACTATATTATCACGATCAGATTCAAATCAATAAAAAACAAATGGCTTCAACCAATAATTAAACCTGTTACTTTTTCAATGAACCGGCGGAAATTGGGTTTCAAACCCGTTTGCTTACAGGCCAAGTTTCAACTTAATCTAAACACAAATTTCTTACTTAACATCTAGTTTAATAAAATATGTTATCAAATAGAAATCAATTGTAAATTTGATTGATCTTATTAAATTAATTTTTGTTGATAAATCCTGACATTTATGAGTAAAAACGAGGTAAAATATAAATATTTGAGCATAACTGATCTTGAAATGGAGATATAAGTAATACCGACTTTGGAAGTATCATAAAATTAAGAGGCCTGTGTTTACGAGGGTTGAAATCTTTAAAAATGCTTTTTTCGTGTTTGGAGTCATATAATGTATAACGTTTACTTTGCTTCATCGTTCCTTGCAACAAGTTGACCATTTGGTAGGAGGGTTCGTCGAAATCCTTATTCAACTATGTTCAACGTGTTTGGTAGGAGGTGCAAAAGTGATCATCGCCTTGGCAGGTGCGAAACAGATGGCAAATATAATAATACCTACGTATCCTTGCGAGACAACACCTTGCCCTGTTTTCACCAAACATCATGCCAATATAGCCAATAAGTAATAATCAAGAATGAAAATTCACGCTGAGCAGCATTGTATTAAATTAAAAGGGTCTTTATTATCTTCAGAGTTATCATCGCTACTGTGCAGTGTGCACGCCTTATTAATACTGATTTACTGTTTGTTTGAGGGAACATTTCTTCATATACTTAAGCCAAATTATCTTGGGTGCATACTCCTTCAAATTAAATTTAAAAAAAAATACAAGAAAAGTAGATTCATTTTATTGGATAGAATTGGAAGATATATTTTATAAATAAATTAATTCGTTACTCTTTTTCATCATATTGTTCTTTACATTTTTTACTGTACTTAAAAAAAGGAACCACCAAAATTTCTTATAGATTCATTTTTTAAATATCTATATTTTCCAAATTATCAAGATACGTTCTAGAAGATCAAGATAAAGAAGATTGTACCTTAATCATCTGGAAAATGTGAACCTTGGAGAAATGAATCTATAGAAAAGGGTGATTGCTTGTTTGAAGTAGTAAAAAGAAGAAAAAACGCACGATTTAACATACTTAAAACAGTTTCTAGGCACACCGAAAATATTTCAACTACGCTCGCTAAATTTCAGTGAAACTAGCCGCCCTTTTCAGTTTCCGTAGGCTCACCGAAAATATTCGTTTTACAATCACCAATTTCGCTGAAACTATACACGGCCTACTTAACATTCTTATTTACACCTGCTTCATTAAAATAATCAAATTCCAGTAAAATTAACTGAATTCAACTGACTATCAACTGAGTTCAATGATATTTACGTGAATTAAAAGAAAATTCCACTAAATTCGAAGTAAATTCAATTTGAATGAAAATCAATTAAATTATTTTGAAAGCAAAGTCGACAGGAATTCTACTCAATTCAACTTTACCAAAATTAGAGTTTACTTAGAATTTTAAGTGAATTAAGCGAATTCAATTAAATCCAGGTGAATTTAAGTGAAATTCCATTCAACTTTAAATGAATGTAATTATGTAAAGAAGGAATTGCACTTAATTAATATTTTCGTTACTTTCAAGTTATAATTTAGGATAAATTCCAATGAGTTTTGAATTTTACTGTATTTAAGGTATTAAAAATTAACTTAAAATAATTTTAGTGAACTCAAGAGAATTGGAGCGAATTCAAGTCAATTTGAGGTCACTTGAGTATACATTCAAGAAAACTCAAGTCAATTCAACGGTTTTTAAGTGCATTCCACTAAATCTTAGGAAATCCAAGGAAATTCAAAAGAATATTAAAGAAAATACAACTGAATTAAAGGAATTCAAAATAATTCAAGGGAACTGAAGAAAATTTGTTAGGTAAATTCTATTGAGCCCGAAGGAAATTGAGGGAATTGTAGTGAATCCGAGGGAATATTAGTGAATCCAAGTGAATTTTACTGAGTCTGATGCCATTGAAAAGAACTCAACGGAATTCAATGAAATTCAAAGATAAGTTATATTTTAAAATGAAGTATATTCTACTGAATTCAAGTAAATTTAAGGGAATTTAAATGACTGTTACTAAATCCGGAGGAATTCTACCGAAATGGGAAAGAATGCAAGAGGATTCTACTGAATCCGGAAGGCAATCAGGTGAACCAATTAATCGTTTGACAAATTGCAAACAATCAAAAACGGTTAAATCAGCCAAAGGTTAGTCGAACAAACTCAGTTGAAGCAGCTAAAATAAATAAATGATCAAAATAAATAAATGATCAAAACAAGTAATGAGTTAAATATTTAATCACCTGAAGTGCGGAAATGATTAAATATTTTACGATCGCGAATACGATCATTTCTGCACTTCAGGTAATCAATTGTTTAACCGATTATTTGCTTTAATCATTTATTTTAGCTCTTTTAGCTGAAATCATTCGAGTAACCATTAACTTACTCAACCGTTTTTGTTTGTTTGGAATTTGTTGAAATATTAAGTGGTTGAAGTTCACAGAACCAATTTCAAGTGAATTTTACTGAATCCGGAAGGAATTCAAGTACATTTTACTTAATTTGACAAAATTCAAGTGGATTCAAGTGAATTCTTCCGAATATGCGAGAATTTGAAGAAATTTCAGTAAATATTACTGAATTCAGGAGAGTTCGAAGGAATTAAAATGAATTTTATTCACAATATTAATAACTAACGTGAATCTTACTAAATTAAATAGAATTTAAAATGAACTCTACAAAAGTAAAAAAAGAATTCGAAGAGATTTCAACTGATTTGAAGCGAATTTAACTGAATAAATAAGAAAATACAACTAAATATGAGGGGATACCACTGACTAAAGATATTATAAGTTTCTTCAATACATACAAAGCTTGACAAGATACAATACAATTCTTTAATACAATACAATACGTGAATACAATACAATACTAAATTCAGAGATTTCAAGGAAGTTGCGCGCTGAAATTAAAGAAATTAAAACTAAATTCAAGTGAATTAATTTTAATTGTATTTCAAAATAAGTTAAGCTACTTTATAAATTAACTCAAATAAATGAAGGTGTAGGGGAAGGTGGGGCATTGTCGTCAGTTGGGCAAAGTCGTTACCCGCCAGTTTTGAGGAAACTCTAAACCATATGGACGTGATTCTGTTAGTATAATTCGGCCCTAATATGCCGACATTACCGACGAAGTTTGGTTACATTCTTGCTTACATAGCGTTTTTTATCGCGTAACAAGTGTTTTCAGCAGTGAAAACTAATTTTCGGCGCTCGAAGAATTTTTGGTCTAGGATCAATATTTCAGCGCGGAGTATTATCTCGAATTGCATTATATTTACCACTTTGTATTGAAAAATATCGCAGGGGGCATTGTCGTCACTCTGCATGTAGGGCAGAGTCGGGGGCCGGTAAAGTATTACGTAAGCATAATTTTCTCTATTCTTGACTCCAGCAATGTTTCAACTTTCCGATTTTCGATCACTTCAGTTTTTTCTTTTTTACAAATGCACGTGTCATTATAACCAAAATGACCTGAACAATTTTCTAGTCAGATGTTTTCCAAATACAACGACGTGTATAACATTAACAATTCACGTTTTCCTGGTTTTGAAAAATGACTTCAAAAAAAAGTGTCGACAATATGCATCACTCTACTCCCCTACTCAACAGAAATGAAAAGAGTAAAATTGAATTTGAAAAATATTTCCTCCGGCGTTGATTCGGTTTTGTTTTGTATATATTCTTTGCAATTCTTGGAACCTAGACATTCTGGATTTTGAAGGAAAAAACGTAGAACCCGCTAGTATTAAGTAAAATTAGAATTAGTGTATACCTTAAATAAATAAAGAAAAGAATAAACACAAGTATAAATATAAGATTATACAAAATTGTATAAGATTTGGGATATTCTGTTCCTTTTTATTGCCAAAGCATTTATTGAAAAATTATTCTTATCACTCTCATTGTTCATTGAACCTGCAAGGAGTCTCTTATTGATTTAATCATTAATTATAATTAACAGACATGTATCGTTAAACTTACATATTTTCTTTTCTTTTTCGTCTAAACTAGAATCTAATCATATGAGTATACATTGCTTTTGGATATTTCTGAGTTCAATTAACAAAAATGCTTTTTCACATAACCTCTAACTGCGTATATTAATACCAACATCCGCATCTATCCATCAATTAATTTCTTATATTATCTATAATTACCCTAACATAGTGACTATTTTACTCTCATGCAGTAAGCTATCTGCCTACTCATTTTTCACAAAGTAGTTATCTGTACACTTATGGACACTTGAAGCTGGATACTCATCACTCAGGTATCATTATAACAAACTAATGTCTTGAATGTAATGTCAAAAAGTCATCTTCGTCAGAGTTAATCAAACGTTTGCGAACATGATGTTAATTTGTTACACAACTGTATGTAATTGTAATTTAATCTGCAATTCGTTTCAATTTTCATTCCTTTAAGAAAACGAATGGAATCTATATAACAACTTGAGTCACGTAAAACGGACATGTTTTCATTCTTCCACGGTTGTGACAACTAATAATTGAGTAGACAAGCGTTGCAAAGATTGCTCGTTGTCACGACGCGCTGCCCACTCATATACATAGTCGTAAAATTTTCTCTTGTATAATTAATAGTATTATGGAATGTCAAATTCGTGCAAACAAATGTTTCAAGCGGAAGATTTATAAAACGTAATGAAATGAATAGTGTTTTGTGAAAATAAAAATTGACTTATGATTCTTCTTATGGTGTATACATATATGCTACATCATCCTAGAATAAGGACAAGAATTGATTGCATTATAATGCTTGAGAGCGACAAAAACATATTCGGCGTTTTTCCATCTGACTTGAATAACGTGATTTAGCACAATCAATATACAAATAGTAATTCACTTCGACCCATTCGTCCACTCCATTCAAGCCGTTAACGTCCCCTTTCATTAATATACATTCCTAAGGTTTTTGTCAACGTTAGAAAAAAAATCTCAATGTCATTTTCAATATAAAGTTTGCATCAAAAAATTGTATTCAATATTATTGAACAATTTGATTAATTCACAAACATTAATTTGATTCAAAAGTAATTTAAATAAGTTTAGAATTTAATAATATCTTTGCCAATAAAACAAAATTAATATTATAAATATCCTTCGATTTGTGATAGCTAATTTCCCATCAGTTTTATCTCACATTCGCTTTCAATTTATCTTTTTTTTCAATTTTACCGCATTAATCATCTTATCTATCAATATTAAATTTTGCTTCCATTTCTCTTCTAATTTATCCCGGACTAAATTAACGATCTCATTCCCAATGTACCAAGGGAACATCTTAAGACTCCCACATTTGATACTTGAATACTTTATAAATATAATTTTCCCCATCAGTTTGATTCATCATCATTATCTATTTTAACTTAAATACAAATATAATTTGTTTCGAAATTAGCTGAACAAATATTCTAATAGCAATTAATAGCATTAATAGCACCTATATGGTACCTATGATACCTATCCTGCATTTTATTACATATTCTTTAAAATTTAATTTAATATTCTTCAAAAAAACTTGATGAAACAGTTGGCCTCCATCAATTTGGAACCGTATCCTTTAACATCCTACAAAATTAGTCCGTTCCTCCATTTTTGATCGAGGGTTAATTGGACCCTCACTCTTTTATAAATGTTCTTCACATCAAATCCAATTCAACCCTTACTAAATTAAAACCTTTTTCAGTTCTTCCCAATCAGAACTATAGCCTAATAGCAATTATCTCTAATCCCTAGTTGGCCGAATGAAGAAACTGACAATCTATGTTTTACCGTAAGGGTCACCTTCGCGTTGCGGCGCACAGGTAAACAGGCTTTATGGATAAACGTAGATAGTAAGTTTCGTCATTCGAACGGCAGTATTACAATTGCAATTTGAACCAGATCACTTAAAACCTCGATTCCTATTTAAGCTATAAAATGGTCTTCCACTTTTTATATACCTAAAATTCCTTATCAACTTCATTTCATACCCTTTATCAATCCGCCTTATTTACGAACACTGATTTCATTTAAGAATTATCGACTTTGGTCCCAGATTTTTCAACAATTCTAGTTCACACCAAATAACAAATCGCTTATCAAATCGTTACGGACACTGTTCACTGATGAACAAAAACTAGAAACAAAACTAACACACGCTACCAAGGAGAAAAATGAAACCAACCTTAATAAAACAGTCGTTAAAGGAAAGATTGTGTCGCAGAGAATTTTGCCATCTGCGAGTGTCCTTCCGATAATAGGGGAATCGGTCCGCAATAAACTTGTAAATCTCAGCCAGCGGCAGCATCTTATCCCTTGAGGACCATATTGCCATCGCCGTCAGCGAGATGTAGGAATAAGGGGGCTTTTGATCGCCGTAAGTATCACGCGACGGTCGTGGCATCATTGGTTTCTGATCCCTCCTTGTTTTAGTTCTATCACATCATTCAATAAAACATCCTTCAGGACAAAACATCCAAAAACGGAAGTCTTCAAATTAGATGCCCATCATTGGCCATCTGCATCTTTAAACATTTAATAGGTAACAATGCAACCAATTATAAATCCTTCATGAATTCCACACAGGATTTTGTAAGGAATTTTTTCTAGAAGTAGCACTTCGAACTCTTAGAATCGGTTTTTTCTTGCTGATACTTCAATAAATATTACATCCAAAGTCTAGGAAAAATTGTTCCAAAAGTTAATGAATGGTCATTTTTACAATAGTAATTGCTGATGTCTCAAACATTTAGTTTCCTCTAATACAAGATGCGACGGATGTCTATTGGCCTATAAAACACTTTCATCTAGAGAATGAATTTCCACATTTTTCTCTAAAACAAACCAAGAGATGATCTAATGACACTAATGCCTGATCACTGATATCTTTGATGACAATTTCCCGATGAGGATCTACTGAGGATACTAGATTTCAGAATCATGTCTCCATTGTCCTCCTGACGAACTCGACACCTTCAGAACAAACTTAATCACCTCCACTGATGCCCAAAACTTATTCCTCTTATTCCGAACACTTCCCTATCAAAAGTTTAAGTCTTCTAGTCACTAATAAAGGAAAAACAAGATCCACACCTATCCTCTTAGGGCGAAACAAAACTTTAAGGTCCTGAGAGTTAAGGATCACTTCAAAGCACGTGTCACAATCACTACCGACGTTGATTGGCCGATCATCCAGTGTTGTGACTCGAATGACAACGAGAAAGATGGACCATACGGCGTAGAGGATGAAAAACAAGCATCCGCGGTCGGAGCTTCTCGGTTACTGCGGCCAAAGGGTCCCCACACCCCCACGGTTGACTTTCGCCCCACCAGAGGCAAGGCTAGAAACGATTGGTTGCAAGAGAATTATGCTTGAGCAGGGATCTTGTTTCGAGGTAACTTCTCTGGCCAATGGGGCTAATGGGAAGGTCCAAATGATAATCAAGGGGTCGAATGAAGAGAAAAGGTAAGAACCGTGACCCTCACCACGTGGAGTTGGAGGAAGGGGTTAGGAATTGCGATGGGGGTGGGGCTTGTGAAAGTCCGCCCAGGGTGACGTTCCTGCTCCTGGAACATATAGTAAGTTAGAACGCGCCCATACAGTTTGACGGTGGGTTTATTGTGAAGTTAAACTAAGCTTCCAATCACCGGAACGTAACTAATGCAAATTCTTGATTGCTGACAAGAAGGCAACGAGAAAAGTGTAGTCTACTGGAGTTAATGGATATCAGCCTGTATGTGCCAGGAAAGTCCTGATTTATGAGTCTGATTAATTTCGTTGAGATGTCCTTGTCTGATGGGTTGTTTTTCCGTTTCAGAAAGAAATGTTTTTTGTATTGACAGAGGAGGTTTTGAAATTTAATTAATGATAGTTCAGTTTATATGGGAGGGACGAGGAGTTACCGAGTCTTGTATATTACACGTCTTTATTTAAAATTTTTTGCTCTTCCTGAAATCCTTTCTCTTTCAAATGGATCCTGTATAACTCTTGCAATGGATTATAACAATAATATTTAATTGCTTGTAGTCTCCCCTGGAAACCTCTTTGTAAAGAAAATTAAGATGTTTCTAAAACTTAATTTCTAGTAATTTCTTATAATATATAAAGTGAGTTTCCCTATTTTCTCATAAGAGAACTAAAAGAGGTAGGAAGCTACTACCTTGGGCTCGGGTCCGATTGTGATTTACGTCACTTCCGCACTATTTGAACACACATGACACTTTCACCATAAGCAGCCATGATTTTTCGATGAATTTCACCGGCTGTTACACCTTCCCACGTCAGGAATTTTATCACAAAACGCACTTCACAATGGGACCCGAGCTCAAGGTAGGTAGCTATGTTCACAAATGAATAGGTTACAAACAATACAACATGGAGACCTGCAATTTTTACATTATTGCCACTAGATCCAAACGAAAATCTTGAGACCTTCCGCAGCTTTCTACCTTTATTAGTTCTCTTATGAGAAAATAGGGAAACTTACTTTTGGGATGACCCTCGTATATTTACATATTAAATGCTATATTTTTCATATAAAAAAGAGTCTAAACAACGTGACCATGCATCAATTATTATTTCAAACTTACACGATATTCCATGTTTCTCCGTGCAAAAAACGAGTTTATATATGGTATCGATACCATATATCTAAGGTAAAAATCTTCAACTTGTTACGGTATTCAATTGATACAAAAATCTGTATCAACATAAATTAATAAAAAACAACAGACTGTTACATTTATTGGATCATTTTGTTGTGCAGAGCAAATCGATACCTTATTCATATATTCAGTGTGTCATGCCAAGAAAACCGTATGATTATTTCAATAGACGCAATTGTGTATCAAAATAATTTTACGATTTTGCTTCTGAATTTAAATAAAATATTGTAGAAATAATGCCGGTAATATCTATAAAGTGAAGAAACGGGTGAGGTATTAAATCCTTATTCGTAAAATTAACGTCTGGGAATGTATTAGTAATACATTCATTACATATTATTATATTATTATATATCATTAAATATGACATATTAGTAATGCATAATAATAATCAGGTAATATCTTTGTAAAAGAAAGAGTTCTGTTATAACATAACTCTTCTTTCTACATTCTAACATTTTTTAGTATGAATGAAATTTCAACTAAAAAATAATGTGATGATCAAAATCTTCTCCATATAATAAGTTGAAATTCTTACGCGTAATCTTGTGGTTATCAGAGGTGGAATATAAAGTAGATTGCGAGTGTATGTTATGCATTTATAGAAAAGTTGGTATCTTATCGTGAGCTCATATAATGGAAATCGAATATCATGTGCATCAGGAATCGATTGACTCTGCAGATAGATCGGATCTCGATTTCGATCAACTGGATATATCGTTTTTGCGCGTCTTGTTAGTTGTTTTCAGTGACATGGTCGGCATTTCAACAGCATGAGCGTTCCTTTTCCGAAAGATAGGCGTACGCATCCGCGAGCTCCACCTACTTACAGCCGCAACTCTTTGGAAAGGAACAGAAACTATATCCCTGATGCAGAAAACTCCCCTCCATACTTGAGTAGATAACGAGCCCCACTGCACACTGCATATAATTTTATGCCCTCGTCTGTATACGCCTTTTTCAGTCGTGAACAGTTTCACGCGTGCGATTTGTACTCTTCTTGCAAACAAACAAGATGTGTTTGAGAAAACATTTTAAAGGGTAATGAACAACATTTCTGTATTGCATTTATAGAATCCTTTCCAAAATTTATATTGCACGCCCAGGCGAAAGTTTCAGATAAGGATTCATCTCGAACCAATCTGAACTATTATGATTCTTTCCGAAATCTAAGTGTTCGTTCCAGTCCTTATTAACCCGAATTTACAATAATTTTAAATGCATGAACGCATCACAGAAATTTTCAAATGGGTAAACCTCGATTTTTTCGAAGTGTCTCGCCATCCCGAAATTTGGGATGACTAGTCCAATATTTTTCATGAACCCGAATTTTCGGGACGACTATACATAGCCGGATTTTTTCGCGTCAAAACAAAAGAAGATACAGAATAGTTGATAAAGCATATAGTAACCATACCCAGTATGGTGCGAGTAAATCTTACCACGTGAAGGTAATTTTTGTTGCAAGTAAAACAATGGTATAGTCTTTAAAAAAAGTGGCCTATCGGTACTTTCATAGAAACTCTGATTTTCTATATGGAAAATAAAATTTAAATTACCTGAAACTTATTATATAGTAGAAACTTATTACATAAAATATATCTTGAAACTTGCCGAAAATTTCTATAAAAGTACCAGAAAAATTATTAAAATTATTGCAAAGTTTCTGGAAATTATTGAAAATTATTCCGAATCTACTAATATTCATATCAAGTAATAAATATTTACAAAATTTTGTTTATATATTTGATGCTAGGGTATAAAGCTTCCTCTGTAACCAAGTCGTTGATCATCCCCCCACCAAACTGAAACTTCTCAGCAGATATGTTTTGTTCATCAAGAGGCAAAAATTACGAAATTTAAAAAATTTAATTTTGCGAAATGTGCTATTTGAAAATAAGATATATGGAATCTACAAGTCTTTACGATTTCACGTATATCTGATTTGTCTAAAAAAACCTGAAACCAATGTGCCACAACATTTTTTATATAGCTTACAGATCTAAAAATCTCATAAAAAGTAAGGAAATTTGACAGTTTTTAACGATAGTGAATTTTAAAGTGTTTTTTATTGAAAAAATAGGAAAAATAAAAAAAAATGATGAAGGTGCTTAAACATTTTTCATTCAATTATCATTGGAAAGTTTTCAAAATATTAAAAATTGTTTGTTTTTTAACATAAATAACAGCAATATTATTTTCAGTTCTTATTAAGATAATGAAGTGATTTAAATTTGAGGCAGTTATTGAGACGATCTGTAATTTTTTGCAATTTCTAAAAACTGTATCATTGTTTTTTGCTTCGTGCAAAATGCAATATTTGTAGACAGTTTTTTGTTTTGGACAAAATTTTAAGAAACAAGCGGGGTTTACTTTTTTTCTGGGTTCGTTCTCGCCTTTCCTCAAAATGTGCTTCCAAACCTTTGCTCTGAACTTTCATTCGTGTTTGTTTCTTACACTTGTTTTACAATACAAAAATCAGTCCTTAAATATCGCAGTTTGCATGGATAAGAAAAAAGCAAGTACATATAATTTTCGAAAATTGCAAATAATTATAGACAGTTCAAATAAGAGCCTCCAATTTAAATTTACTTCATTATCTTCATTAAAACTAAAGATAAAATTGTTGTATATTTATGTAAAAAAGAACAAACAACTTGTCATATTTTGAAAAATTTGCGACTTACTGATCTAAGTCTCATAAGAAGTAAGGAAATTTGACAGGTGTTAGCTACATTGAACTGTAGGTTTAGAGCATAGCGTTTCATTGAAAAAGTAATAGGAAAAATCTGGAAAAATGCATGAAGGTATTGTAATTTTTTTTACATAAATATGCAACCACATTATCTTCCGTTCTAATTAAAATAATGAAGTGATTTAAATTTGAAGCAGTTATTTAGACTATATGTAATTTTTTGCAATTTTCAAAAAGTATTTAGGGTAAGGAGGGGCAGCGCCGACCAGTTAACAGTCAATGATTTGTTTAAAGGTAATAAGATGTAGAATTGATCCATTTTTTTCATTTCGAGTCCTACATTATTGTATATCATATTTCTATATCGATGTGGCTATTCGTGTGAAAATAAGTTTACAAGTAAAAAAAGTGTCGGTAAGGTAGGAAGCCGGTCACGTGACCTATTCGTCACATGGCCTTAAATGCGAACTGAATTAATATTATATATATATAATAGTCTTTTTTTCTTAAAATTTTAATTATTTTGATGAAAACTCGTCTCTTTCGATTGAAAGTTCAACTATTTGGTTGTAACGGCTACTTTTTGCTTGATATTTTTTGTTGTTGAAAATTCATCTTTCTTGGTTGAAAATGATCTTTTTTGTTAAAAATTCAGCTTTTCAGGTGGATAGTTCTACTGTCTTCTAAAAAATTTGTCTTGTCGGATTGGAAATTCAACTATTTGATTGTAAGTGCAACTATTTGTTGTTCAAGTTTAATCTTTTTTGTTTGAAAATTCGACCGTTCGGTTAAAAAAAATTCGTTTTTGTAGCTTAAAAATTCAACTATTTGATTAGAAGAGCAATTATTTTTTTTTGAAAATTCGTTTCATTTGGTCTGTTTGGCTTGAAAATTCAACTATTTGCTTACAAATTCAACTATTTGACTGAAAAATCATCTTTTTGATGAAAATTCACATTTTCAGGTTAATAATTCAACTGTCTTCTAATAAATTCGTCTTTTTGGATTGAAATTTTAACTATTTGATTACAAAATTCTACCATTTTATTGAACATTCATTTCTTCTACTGAAATTTCAAATATTTGTTCGGAAATGCAACTGTTTTGTTGAAAACTTTTTAAAAAATATTGAACTGTTTGGTTAAAGGATCATCTTTCTTGGTTTGAAACCCCAACTTTTTTGTTAAAAATTCGTCTTTGGGTTGATAATACAATATATTTATTTCGCGTTAAAATTGAAAACTTTTAAGATTTTCTTCCCCTATTATTAAACGATTGAATGAACAGTTTTTGAATGCAAATTTGTTTAAACTTTAATTTGGAAAGTTGAAAATTGAGAAGAGTTCAGTTTTGATTACTTCAAATGAAAAAATCTTCAGCTTTAACAGTTTTAAGTTTTTTTTATTTCAATGTTCTAATTTATTTGATAAACATTTTCCGGGACTGTGATTAATTTGAGCGAATTTTTTGCCGGTTTATATTAAAATGCATGAATTTACGTAAATTGAAATCCAGCGGTTTCACTGAGCAATTAAGTTTGATTATGATGGGTAGGTGGAGTACTTAGCCACGCAGAGTGAAAAACACAGAGAGAAATTGCAGATGTCTCGTTGATTTATAATAATTGTTGCAACAAGTGATATAAATTTGTTCCGCGAACCCATCTTCGCGGCGCGTATCCTGTCTCATCATTAATTCCAGCATTCATCTCCATTCCTTCGTTCTTTCTTTAGCTTGGAAAGCGGCCGAAGCGTCGTCCTGGTTCGCTGGGAAAAGGCAGCGATTCGAAAGCGGATCCAAGCTAGCTAGCGAAAATTGAGCCTCGAGAAGGGCCGTAGGCGACCGGGGACGTTTCCTGGCCCATTTGAAATGCATTGAATTTTTAAGCACTTCTCTTTGTGCTGTTCATGCGCTACTACACCGAACTTTCGTATTCGTCCTCAAGCTTTTCCTCCTAGGATCACACTCAGGGTCGATATGATTTTCAGCGCAGACTAATTCTTACGAGCAAAGAGGCTGTCTTTAGTTTTCCTTTTAGTCAAAGGAAAACATTCTGAAGGAATCCTTCGAACTAATTTTGGTTTTGATTTTTGTTTTTGAATAATGAATATGTATGATCTTTTGTTACTTCAAACAGACGAAGCTCCTAGGTCAGAGGGTGGCAGCTGACCGGGAAAACTGTGAATTAGCCTGGAATTTTGAGCGCCGAGAAAGAGCTGGGAATTTTCCAGGTTTTTTTTATTTATTTTTGTAATAAATAAAGTGTCGCTCTTTGAAAAAATTTGTTTAGAATTGTGCTCAGTACAACCAATTATCTCCTTTGAAATATTGAAGATAATTTTTTTTGAGAGAATGAAAGAACGACTGACAAAATAGGTATATTTAGGTGAAGTAAATGGTAGCGTACCCAGAGGCAGACCGAGGAAAGAATGGTGGAAATGTGTGAATGAGAGCCTGAACCGATAATATATAAAAAGCCACAGAAACACAAGAGCATGCATGAGGAATGTGAAGCTCTTCGCCTGGGGTGCTCGCTAGAGAGATTGATCAGCGACGTGGGTTGGAGCAGTATTACGGAACAAACTTGTTATTTAAATAAATGCGGAAATTTAATTATAGATTATTCTAAAAATCTCCCCACCCCCTCACCCCCTCTTTACTGCCTCGAAGTCTTAGGAATATGGTACCTACAATAATGTTATTTGTATCCAATAATTATCATTAAAAACGCTTAAAATGTAATTTTTGATCGGAAAACTTGGAAATAGCCTGGAATTTTGTTGTTTAAGTTTCAGTTGCCACCCTGTCGGTTCAAATATATTAGGAATGTACATTCTCGGGTGCGATCGATGCAGTATTAATTAAAGCATAAAGCTTCAATTTCTAGAGGTTGCTGGTAGAGAGAAACTTTCCCATTGTTCCCTCGTCTCTTTTTGTAAGATCTCGTAAATCTGGGATCGCAGGCTGCTGGTAGCGCGTTCTTAAATCGGCTAAACTCCCGCTTTTCCGGTATGAGGGAAGTACTGGAGGCTTACCGGAAGGAAGAGCTTGTAACGACTAAGGTTTTTGGATGGTAGGTGGAGGGTCTCCTTGCATTGAGAAGACTTAAGAAGTTAAGGTGGTCAGGAAGTACATAAATACAGAATGACCACAGATCCTTCTTCCTCCTCTCTCAGGGCTTAATCTTGGTCACTTGGATTTTCTAAGCCGTAACTGTGCACCCTTGATCATGGCGGAGGTCGCTAGGGGTCTTTGGTATGACCTTCGGTTCGTTTGAACTCTCGTAAAGTACCCTTAGCTCAGATTATTAACCCTTGAATATTTAGACATTTGGAAACTTCAAAGTCTGAAGACGACTGGTCTAAAATCTGATATCGGGTCAAAAGATCGACTTAAGAATGATCATTTTCATGACCAAGGAAGTTAATTAAGAATTTGATGTGCAGATTTTCCGGGGTGGCCGCTGGTCTGGGAAAATCTGAAAGTCTGTTAAAAGTCTTCGAATTTTGTTGAAATTATAAAAAAATGTTTGCGAATGTCAGGAAATTTCTGTAAGAAGCACTTTATAATAATCAGGGCTGTCAGATAGTTACTTTTAGTCACATTTTTTCCTCAAATCACTTTTTAGTCACTTTTTAAAGATAAATTCACTATGGTCGTTTTTTATATGAAAAGATTACTTAAATCACTTTTCCGACAATAAATTAACCCATGAGTTAACCACCATTGAATTCAGGTCTATTGGGAATGGTTAAAGAGTGATACGCCATCTGTTGCCAAAAACCAGAATAAAAGTGTTTTTACGATTTTTGTTATGGAGTTTCAAGTATTTATTGAATACTAGAAATAAGTTATTATCGAAAACAAAGTGGAATTTACATCTTATACAGTGAAAACATACCGTTTTTTACAGGGTGCACAGTCTTCCCCTTTTTTTCCTAGTTTCCCTTTTTTTTTTCGAAATTTCCCTTTTTCTCCCTATTCTCAAAAAAGTTCCCCCTTTTATCTTTAAATATACGATATTTGAAAATACAATATTTGATATGCGCGGCAAATTCTCTGAAATTAGTAAGTACTTAAATAAATTATTTATGAATTTTTCCTATTATTTCAAAAATTATGACGAATTTGTTATATTTACAGCTTTTACTCGTGAGCAGCAATAAAAAATTACGAAATTTAAAACATTCCATTCTCGATTGAAAATTCAACAGTTTGGTGGAAAATTAATTCTTTGTGATTGAAAATTGAAGTATTTTATTTTTGGTTGAAAATTGATCTTTTTTAGTTCAAAATTCAAGTCTTAGTTTAAAAATTCATTTATTTTGTTTAAAGTCGTCTTTTTTGGTAGAAAATTAATATTTTGTATTGACATTTTAACTATTTCAGTTAAAGATTGATCACTTTAGTTGAAAATTCATCTTCTTTGTTTAAAATTCAACTATTTCAGTTGAAGATTTATCGTTTTAGTTTAAAATTCACCAGTTTCGTGAAAAATTAATTTTTTCAACCAAAAATTTAACTGTTCTTTTTTTGGTTGAAAATTGATCTTTCTTAGTTGAAAATTTAACTACTCTCTTGAAAAGTCATTTATTTTGTTGAAAGTATTCTTTTTTGTTAAAAAATTAATCTTTTTGGTTTAGAATTCAACTATTCCAGTTGAAAATTCATCAGGTTTGTGGAAAATTTATTTTTTTTTTCAATGAAAATTTAACTATTTCGTTGAAAATTCATTTATTTTCATGAAATTCATCTTTTTTGGTAAATTTTCGTTTGTTTTTCGGTTGAAAATTCAACTACTGTAGTTAATGATTGATAATTTTAGTTGAGAATTATTTTTTTTGTTTTGTTTAAAATTTAACGATTCCAGTTGAAGATTCATAATTTTAGTTGAAAATTCATCAGTTTGGTGGAAAATTAATTTTTTCAACTGAAAATTTAACTATTCCATTTTTGGTTGAAAACTGATATTTTTTATATCAGTGTGAATGTATTTCCAACGACCTAAGTATATCCAATTTTTTAAATAAATTCTTGGATGGCAGAAATCGTTGAAAATTATTTAAAAATATAACATTTCTTATAAATAGGTTGTTTGTTCTTTTCGACATGTAAAAAAAAAAGTTTAATCTTTCCCATATTTTCCCCTTTTCCGTGAGAAAATGACCCTATTTCCCCTTTTTTGAGCTTCTTTTGCGCTGTGATCCCTGTTTTTACAAAAATGTTTTTCTACAACAAACAATTATTGTAGTATTTATTGTAAATTTCAACATATTATAAACTTAAATGAACTTATTTCGAAGCAAACACGAACTCAAACTAAATTTTTATTAATTTATACATATAAGATGTATTATCTAAAAAATCTGATGAAATATTTTAGGGTATTTAATAAAATTCCAAAGGATTTTCAAGAGCTTGAAAAAGTTTCAAGGGATTGCAAAACATTTCAAAGGATTTTAAATATTTTAGGGTATTTTTATAAATTCCAATGAAGTTTCATGGCATGTCAATAGTTTTTAAATATTTGAGGATGTTTTAAAAGATTCCAATTAATTTTTCATAGATTTCAATATTTAAAGGTGTTTCCGAAGGATTTGAAAGATTTTAGGATATTTTTAAAACTTCCAAAGAAATTTTCAAAGCATTAAAAAGCTTCAAGGGATTTCAAAAGATTTTACAGGGTTTGAAATATTTTAGGGTATTTTATAAGATTCTAAAGAAATAAGAAGATTTAAGGGTATTTTTAAACATTCCAAGGAATTTTCAGGAGCTTCAAAAAGTTTCATGGGATATCAATGGATTTGAAATGTTTTAGGAATTTTGAAAGATTCTAAGGATCTTTTAAATGTTTTGAAAAGTTTGAAGGGATTTCGAAGGATTTGAAATATTTATGGGTATTTAAAAAAATTCCGAGTCATTTTCAAGAGATTAAAAAATTTTCAAAGGAGTTCCATGATTTGAATGATTTTAAGTGATTTAAAAAAATTTGCATGGGTTTTTAAAAAGTTTCTACAATTTCGTAAGATGTGGAACGATTTTGTAGGACCTTATAAGGTCTGATGATATTAGTATTTCGGGAAATATGAGATTTCATAGCATTTCATGAAATTCTTTTGAATCCCTTGAATTTTTGTAAACTCATTTCAAACTTACTCAATTCAATTAATTTCTTTATATTTTTTAATTGTTTTCAATTGGATTCAATTTTTTAAAAATTCACCGTCAATTTTTATTAATTTCATCGAATCCTTCTCATTTACCTTAAATTCCTCTAAATTCAATTCAATTTTACTCATATTAATTAAATATTTTGAATCTTTTCCAATTCGTTTGAATTGTTTTGAATTTAACGTTCAAATTCACCTCGAATTCTTATAAATTTCCTTGAATTTTTTTAACCCTTCGAGTACACACTGGGCCAATTTGACCCAAAACAAATTTTGATAGAGAAAGAGTTTCCATATAAATTTTTAGCTTAAAATATTAACAAATAAAAAAATTACAATTTTTTTTCGCAACATTCAATTATTAAAAAAAAAATTATTTTTTTTTCGTGATTTTTGTTAAATATGTAAAGACTTTAAAGACACTTATAATATTTATAAATTATTTGAACATACTTGAAAGTGTACCTTTACATTTTGGTAAATAAAAAGGTTCACTAGTTGTGAAGTTATAGTGTAATATAGACGATCAAAAAGTGAACCGGTTCAGATTGACCCAGAGTGTAGGAGATGTTCGAAAAAACAGGTGTGTACACAACGCTTTAAATTTCATCAAATTCTTTCAAATTCAGAAGAATATTAGCCACATTATTAATGCACATTAGTCTCTTGTAGTCACTTGTTCGGTTCAAATAGGTTACTTTTTCAAGTAAATTAGGCCTGTACAGTCCTGAGAATAACAATCGAAAAATTATACATTCAAATTTAAAATTGATGGGTCCCAGGGCATACAGGCGTAAGTGGCAAATTTCGGAAATGCGTTCTATTGGCTTAAACTAATTGTTTTGACCTAACTCATGTCCCCGTAGTAGATAATGGTTCAGTGCGTTTTAAAAGCGGATGAAAATTCATGTTTGGTATTTTTTTGTTTAAAGTGAATAATTTTTTTTCATGTTCTTTTCACAATTCAATAAATTTGAGTAATAGCTCGAAAGTATTTTCTTGTTTTTTTTTTTCAGTTAAAAAATAAAAAAAGTGATGTAACTTTTTGTGTGTCAATATTTTTGTTTTTGACGAGGTGCTACACCATTGACAAAGGTTTTTCTCGGATGTGGTTGCTTTTTTCATGATGGTCCTCTGTTGGTTCGATAGAGTTAACTCATAGCTTGAACGGATTTTTTTTTTTTTTTTTTTTTTTTTGATGGAAAAATAAAAAAGTTATGCAGCTTTTTCTGTGTCAGGTCTGGTGTTTTTTTTTTCGAACGCGCCGTACTTTGATTAGTTTTCTCGCAGATGATTGGCTTTTTAAATCGGTCTTTTCGCGATTCAATAAGTTAAGTAGTAGCTCGAAAATAGTTTCTTGTTTATTTTTTAAATCGACAAATAAAACGTTTGTGCAACTCTTTCTGAGTCAAAATCGGCGTTCTTTAGGACGCAGGGTACTTTTGACAAGAGTTTTTCTCGAAGATGGTTGCTTTTTTCAGGATGTTCCATGAATGGTTCAATAGAGCTAAGTAATAGCTCGAAAGTACTTTTTTTATTCAAAAACAGTTTTTGTGCCTCCAGTTAAATTGAAATTTTGGCACTCATGCCGTGGGACCCTTCAATTGTTTTATTCCATTTACAAAATAATCTATGTTAATAATTTTATGAGATTAGAAGTTTGGTCTTTAACAATTAATGGTCAGGGAAATGGAAAAATTATTCATGGAAATGTCATGAAATTTTGAAAATAAAGTTTTGCAGCCACCCTGGGATATTCTGTAATTTAGTTAGAAGATTGGATCTATTTGCTTGTTTTGAAAACGTGATGGATGGCATGAGGAGGAGAGTCACTGATCACAGTGTAAAAGCTGGCTGCATCACTTGAGGTCATTCCTCCTTTCCACGATTACAATTTCAAAACCGTTTTCAAATGGTAATCGAGGTTTTTTTTCCACGGAACTCATGGAATACAATGACAACACTGCTTTCGTTTGTTTTCCAACAAAACTTTGATCCTTTTACTGAGTATAATGGAATGAATCGAAACTCGCACGGAATATTGTTACAGGCTAGAGCAGCATACAGTTTCAATTAACCAAAGACCCCTTCACCTACTCTCTCAATTTCTATTTACAGATCTAATAGTAAAGTGTGGCATTGTTTTTTTTTTAATTATTTTTATTTACATCCTATGTATGTTAATTTTAAGTGTTCACTGAACCGTGCTTAACGTTGAAGTCTTTAATTTAAAAATATTACGTTTTAACTCGCTTAATTGAATTAAAATCAGAAATGAAACAATCGTGACTTAAAAATGTTCCGAATCGAATAATTTAAAATCGAAATTTTCAAATTATACAAACTTAAAGTTCAACGTTTTTAATATTCAACAATTGAAGTATGGAAAGTTAAACGGTGCTAAGTCCACTTTTGATGAAATTGAGGTTTCTTCAAAAAGCGTAGTTTCTCGCCTTTATACATCTATTTTAGTGAAAAACTTATGGTTTTGTAATTTAATAGGCTGTGCCGAGTCCCGAAAATTTAGGGGAATTGTAAAAGGGGATGGACTTAGTCAAGCTTATGGAAAATATCGGACTAGTCATCCCGAATTTCGGGACGAGACACTTTGAATTTATTCTCAAAAAATATTTACATGCATTCAAATATTTGAAAACTTCAAAGAATTCACACTAAATGAAGAAAGAATAATAAAATATTCAATACTTTAAAGTATAATTCCGCAGTCATTATAGGTTTGTAACGTATATTTAACAATTGGAGATGTTATTATAAAAAATGTAGTATTGGTACTATAGTACCAATACTAAATTTTTTTATAATACCAGGGAAAGCTAAACGGTGATAATTCCATCGCCATTTCCATTAGATTATTAGATTATTTCATGCATATGTAGCGCCATCTATTTTTCTCATACAATGGTTAATAAAATGATCCATTCCTCTAAAAAAAACGAATGTACTCAATCGGTTGTAAATTCTTCTTCTAGAAAGGTTTTTTTTTGGATCTCCTGTAAAATTAGGCTAATTTAGCACCGTTTAGCGTTCCCCGCTTCAGTTATAAATTCATAGTGCCATTGCAAGGATCGTAAATACAATTTTTTGTATGTTGAAGTGCTAAACGGTGCTAAGTCTGACTCTATTCTAAGAGAAAATTACTGTTAGAAACTATTTATACCTCCAGGTATCCAATTTTATTTTTATTTAAATACGCATTTATTTTGTTATGGATTCGAAATTGCAAAACCTTAATTTTTTCATTGAAATAGTTGCAAAGTGGCGAGAAAGTATGATTTTTTAGGAAAACTCAATTTCGTCAAAAATAGGACTTCGCACCGTTTAGCTTTTGAATAATTGAAGTTGGATGATTTACAATTAAAAATACTTGAACTTTTAATTGTACAATTACTCAAATTTCTTTTTAGTTTGGAAATACTATAAATCTTCAAGTGTAGAAAAATATATCTAATCACTTTCAATGACACTGGATTTTACATAAAATGATAATTTTTTTAGTGCAATTTCAATCATTCTAAAAGGTTTAGTTTTTCAGTGCTTCAATACTGTTCAATGTTGAAAGCTGAAATTTGAAAATAATTTTAAACAAAACGATTAAAAACGTTGCTAGAGTTTAAAAGCTTGAAAGAGGAGAAGGTTAACTATTGAAAATACAAGACTATAAAAGGAAGGATAGATAGGTCTGGTTCAGTACAAGCTTGTGAGGTTATATTCCACTCTTGGGTGATTGATAAGTTTGATTGAATGATGATTATAATTGATAAAAATAGGTCAATTTAAAAATATTTATGTGGAATGACTGCAGTGATAACTGAATGAGATTGAGAATCGCTGCCCTCGGGAACTCAAGGTGAACGAGCTTCGAACTGGCAATGGAACTGGCAAGGGAGAGCCGAAGGGTCCATCGTCCCTATCAGTGCTAAGAGAAGAGAAAACCGTTGCCATCCCACACGAATGAAACACGAAATCTTCCAAAGATTTTCCTCTTTGCGCCTCAGTGGTAATAAGAACGGCCAGATAAGGTTAATAAATAGATAGAGGTGGGCGAAAAAACACTTCAAAGAATACCAGGGGAAAAGAAAATCGATACATAACGGACTAATAAATATTAGTTTAGGTTACGAGATTCGTTTCTTTCGCTGAAGACTTACACAGCTTCAAATAAAATTCTATTGTCCTAATAAATTGAGCTTATTACAGTTTCCTACTTGGTTGCCAAAACTTCTATATGACAAGATATTCTTCCTCAATTGATTTTCTTTGGTTGGAATATTCTACAGAAAGCCAGGGGATATAACCAAGGTCGAGTATTGATCTTCGGAAAATTGTACCGGAGATGAATTTTCTAATCCATCAGATATAGTCATCAACGATCTTGCTTTTAGTGGAATCTTCTGGTTATATTTGCAGGGTTGCTATAGGTCAGGAAATTCTCGAAAGTCAGGGAATTTAAAACTTGTCAGGGAAAACTTGAAAGAGTCAGGTTTTCGAAAAACTGAAGTTGAAGATTGGGGTTCATTCACAAATTACGAAAGGCGTTTTTTTTTCATTTCCCCCCCCCCCCCCCTGCATAAAATCTTCTTAGGATTTTATAAACTTAGGAAAAGAACATACATATCAATTTTGTTAGTTAAATAAACGTGGAACATTAATAAAATTAGATTTAGAAAAGAAAATGTGTTAATAACAGGTAAATCTTAAAACGTATAATTTTTTGGTTGAGAAATAAGAATTCATCTTTTGGTTAGATTTTTTTTTTAAATTCAACAATTTTGTTGAAATGCCATTCTTTTTGGTTGAAAATTCGTCTTTTTGGCATAAAAACAGAATATTTTCGAAAAAAAATTCTCTTTATTGACTGAAAAATCTTTCTTGGTGGAAAATTCATCCTTTTTGTTGAAAGTTTGACTTTTTGGTTTAGAAATTCATTTTTTATCGTAGAAATTTCATATTTTTTGGCTAAAAATGCAACTGGTTGAAAATTAATCTGTTTTCATTGAGGATTCAAATATTTTGTTGAAAGTTCGTCTTTTTTGGTTGAATTTAACTATTTTTCGTTTAAAATTAATATATTTTTGGGTTGATGCTTCATAATTTTAGTTGGAAAAGCTTTTTTTTGGTTGAAAATTGAACTATTTGGTTGAAAGGGTTTTTTTTTTGTTGAAAATGATTTTTTTAACAAAAATTGAACTATTCGATATTTGGTTGAAAATTTAACTTAGTTAAAAGTTCAACTATATTTTCGAAAATTCGTCTTTTGTGGTAGAATGTTAATCTTCTTGGTAAAAAAATTAATTTTTTTGTTGGTTGAAAATTAATTTCTTTGGTTGTAAAGTTATAACTATTTTGTTGCAAATTGGTTTTTTCAGTGAACAATTAATTTCTTTTAACTGAAAATGCAACTTTTCTATTTTTTGCTAAAAACTCAACTGTTTCGTAGAAAATTCATCTTATTACCTTGAAAATTAAATATTTTGGATGGAATTTTTTTCCTTAATGTCTAGAAAATCTTTTTTGATTGGAAACTAGTTAAAAATTAAAGTTTTTTCTTGAAAATTCCTCTTTTTTGTTTGAAAATGAATTTGTTTTGGTTGAGGGTTCAGTTAGTTTGTCGAAAATTCGTATTTTTTGGTCGAATTCAACTGTTTTTGATTGCAAATTAAAATATTTTTTGGTAGAAATATCAACTATTACACTTTTCGGTAAGAATTCATTTTTTTAAATCCATCTCTTTGGTTGTAAATTTAACTATTTTTTTTTAAATTTAATTATTCAATCTTCGGTTCAAATTTGATCTTTTTGAGTTAAAAATTCATATATTTGGTTGAAAATTCATCTTTTTGGTTGAAAAACAAACGGCTTGGTTAAAAATTCATTTTTAGCCAAAAAATTTCTTACCGAAGATCTTTGTATTCCCCTTGTGAAATTCTGTGTGACTGTTGTCACTAAAGACCTTTAAAATAAATTTAGATATAAACATTTTTTTTGCATTTACATTATTGATTTCTTAGGTTTAAGGTTGTTTTTGTACCTGAAAGAAAAATCTATAACGGTCAGTGAAAATGAAAAATTGGTCAGGGAAATGTCAGGGAATTTCGAAATTGGGATTTTGTAGCAACCCTGAATTTGAAACCAACTTCTGTCGTTTGGATGCAAAGAGCCAACATAAGATTATTTTTTCAATATTTCAAGATTTGAAGATGACGGGGCATTTTAAAAGGCTCGTTAAAAGGGCGACCTTGGAAAGGGGGAAAGGTAAGATGAAGTGGAGTGCGATAAACTCTCCCCGCCTTTTTCAAGGTCCCCCCTTTCTAATGACCCGTCACCTTGACCGGGTGGTAAAAATAGTAAAGTATCGTGCTGTTTAACTAGTGTTGGAAAAACTTCTATTCACTCACGCACAAAAATGCACAGGCGTAAATCAAAGATCAAAAATCAATATTCTTCGACTTGCAGTATGCACCTTTCTGGTGGAGTCGATTGCATTAACTTTTACTTGATGCGATGAGGTAAAGTAAAGGAAGAAGGAAAGTGATTCTGGTATCGTCATTGGTGCTCAGAGTGCGGAAAAATCTGCTTGCCAATGTGGCTCTGGTAAGAAACACCAAAGAGGCGGATCGGGTAAATAAATCTCGACTAGATCGAGAAATCAGAATCGTAGGAGTATATCGTATTTTCTGAGACCTGGAGTGATCTAACCACCACGACGCGATACTTACAGTAAATATTGAGTCTCTTTCCTCGACTTTTTCAGATTCTAAATTGTACAATATTGATCGTTTGAATTTAAAACTGTTCCACTTTGTGGTACAGCTAGGTCTTATTTTTCCTGGGCTTGATGTATGTTTTTGCATAATATATTTATTGCTTGTTTCTGCGTAGACACAATTTTTAAATGTACCCGTTTTTTTCTAATTATTTTCAAGACTCATTATCAGGGTTGTTAACTACAGGCCAGATAATTCTGGAAAGTCAGGGAATTAAAATCTGGCCAGGGAAGTTCAGGGGAAACCTGAATGAGTCAGGGAATTTTCGACAAACTCAAGTTGAAGTTAATTTTATTGTATTGTTGAAAAGCCAATCTTTTTGGATGAAAATTCAACTATTTTGTTGAAAATTTGTCTTTTGGGCCTGAAAATTCAACTAGTTTGGCAAAAAAGTCAACTATCTGGTTCAAAATGAACTTTTTTGTTTATAATTTATATTTTCGGTTTGAAAATTAAACTTTTATGTAAAAAAAATCGCCTTTTTGGCATGCAAATTCCACATTTCGAATCACATTTTTTTTATTTTTTGACTGAAAAATCTTTCTTGTTTGAAAATCTTTCTTGTTTGAAAATTCGTCATTGTGATTTAAAAAATTTATCTCTTATCGTAGGATTTTAATCTTTCTTGGTTAAAAATACAATTGTTTGCTTGAAACCTACCCTGTTTTAGTTGAGGAATCACTTATTTTGTTGAAAATGTGTCTTTTTTATTATTGAAATATCAACTATTACATTTTTCGTTGAGAATTATTCATCTTTTTTGGTTGTGAATTAAATTACATACTTATTTAAAAGTGGAAATACTTGGTTAAAAATGTATTTTTGTTGTTGTTGATGATTTATAATTTTAGTTGAAAATTCTTTTTTTTTTGTTTGTTCAAAATTCATATTTTTTAGTTGAAACTTCATGTACTTAGACTAAAATTCATCTTTCGTGGTAGAATATTAATCTTCTTGGTTGAAAATTAATCTTTTTGGCTTAAGATCAACGATTTGGTTAAAAGTTAATCTATTTTGTTTAAAATGCATTTCCTCTAAGTTGTAATGTATGTGGATGTACTATTTTTGTAGTCAACATTTTTCTTACATATTTTGCGGATGATCCCTTATAAAATTTTGGATGACTATTGTCACTAACAGTCTTTAAGATACATTTTTAAACAAACCTTTTTTTGCATAAAATTGGGATTTTGTAGCGTCCCTGATTATTTTCAATCCGAAATCGTCTTCAATTGAAATTCTTATTGATCTGTGTCCTCAATTTGAAATTTTCGACCATTTTAAAACCGAGAAAAGAATGAAGTAAAATGTACTAATTCAGCTTCCATTTTACGGGAGCTTTTCGCGTTCATTATTCGCTGTAACTTATGCGCCGGCTCGTAAAGCTCATATCAGTCTAACAATGCAGGAGCTATTAAATAGAAAGGGGAGTATATATAGGAAGCTAAGAAATAGTGGTAGTCGTTATCGAGAAGGAAGACATTTTTTTCCAATTACATTGTCGAAAAGATTGAGTGGCCCAACACATCGAAAGAATCGGCAATATAATTCCGGCCTTCTTGCCAATTGCTTGTTTTAGTACTTTTGCAGTTCTCGCCAGTCAAAGTGCTGTAATTTACATCTACAGGTTGCGGATATCGCTGGCTGGTGTTTCTGGACTAAATCCAGACCCTTGGCAAGGGCAAAATCAAGAAAAAATACTATGAACATTGAACACAAAAAAATCTGCTTGAACCAACCTGAATTTTCGTTAAATATGCTCTTACTATTAATTCTGGTTAAAACTACCTTCATGGACTCTTTTCTATTTCTGAAATAACTTTGACTATCCCGAAGAAAATAATCTGACCAAAATTTCGGAAAACGTAGTGTATCAAGTATATTCCGCTTTGATAAAGTGTCTATATTATATACATATTGTTTAGGCATTCTGTTTTCGGAAATCTTCCTCAAGAATATTTCCTTCGGGATTTCCTATAATATTCACTTAGATCACTTTGTTGATCAGAAAATATCAACCAGAGTTAATTAGCCAGAATTCTCTAACATATTAACCGCAATTTCTGATATAAATAAGTAGAAATTTCTCAACCAGGTGCGTCTAGTAACTTTAACCAGAAGTTTTTTGTGTCTTCACAAGGATACCATCAAGCGACATTGTATCCTCATCTCCTTTCATAAAAACATAAAGCTGAAACAGATTTTGTCTCCCTTTTGTCGCGCTCTGACTCTGAAGATTAATGAATTATATTCTCACTCTGGTTTATGCTTCTGTTAAATTAGCGCTATGACCCAAAAACGACTTTTTGTGCATTAAATTATGTGTTAAGTAGCTTGGAAAATTTTGAAATAGAAGCCAGAAGCTCAAGCTGTTATATTGTCCACTATTCCGTTGGAGCATTTGGCCCATTATTTATTTTCTCTCATTTATTGTTTTACTTGAAACGATTTTCGCACGATATACTTCATTGCAAAAATGACTTGGAATCCGTAAAATTGCTAAGTTATATCTCTTGGCGATGTAATTTGGCGCCTTATGAATATTCTCGCAGACTTCAAGAATTATTCCAGAGAAAATTGATGTACCGTTTAATCACTTTTTAAAGAAAAATTCACTATAGTCACTTTTTTAAAGGGAAAGATCACTTTAGTCACATATTTTCATCTAATTTTTGATTGATCTAAACAAAAAGGAAAATCGAGTAATTTATGTGTGGAATTTATATATATATATATAGTAATTTATAGTATTAAAATGCTATACAATATTAAAACTTGAATGATTTTAATTGATGATTTTCTGGTTTTCTAGTTCCTATTTCAGAGTATCACACTAAATCTGAAGATAAAAATTTGATCTGCAATAAAATTATTTTAGAATGTAATAATCTTTTGTTTCTTTATATTGATACAGATTTTCGTATTAATTGAATACCGTTGGAGGAAAAGAGTTACCTTCAGATTTAGTCTCGGATTTAGTGCGGTTGCGGGCTTTTTTGAACTTATTTATCACATCAATTTTTAAAATTAATTTTTTTTTTTCAAATCCAAAGGTTCAGGATAATGTCACCTTAATTTTATACACTATAGAATAGAGCGAAACTCAAATTCTACAATGTAAAGTTGAATTGAATCAAATCAGACGTATTCAAAAATATTTTAACTTTTATTTAAAATGCTCAAATATAACAATTTTGATGAACTGTAAATATAAGTAAAATAATAATTTTATTAATTGAACTGTAGTTCGAGTATTAAAAATGGAACAATGAATGACTTTATAAGACGATTCTAAATCTATCCAAAGAAATGAAATATTAACAATTTCAAAATGATTTAAAATTAATAGATTCATAGGTAAACACTTTTATGTATTTCCAAATTATATTCAAATATTTTCTAAAAGTCTAAAATATTGCATTTTCAACCCAGTCAATTGAAAATCTTGTAATAAAAAAAGGAGAAATTTTGTAATATTTAGCAATATATTTGACTCTTTATTTAAAATGAGGATTTATGAATCAAATATTCAAAATTGAATTTCTTGAAATCGAAAGCCTTGAATCGTTAACATTTCAGAATGCTTAATTTAAACATTGAACGTTACCATTTTAATTGTTCCATTATGTACATTTTTAATTTGTTTGTGAAAGTGTTAAATTTTGATGAATAAATAAACATTGAACAATTATTAATTTGGAACTTCAACTTTTAAAAGTTTCAAATTCAAGAGTTCAGCTTTGCGTGATTTAATTTATAGTTCAGTTTTGATTACTTCAAATGTAAATTTTTTTAGCTCTATTACTTTGAATTTTTCAATTTCAATGATTGTGAAAAATTTGTTCCGTCTGGAAAATAACAGTGAATTTATTCCACATTACAAAACCTATTTCACAGTGGAACTGAATTAAATTATTAAAATTATTATCAATTTATTTAAATTTCTTATAAATATCTTTAATTAATCAAGATTCAAGGAATCCCATATGACAGTATGACTAACTTTTATTTTTTTTTACTGTTTCAGGTGAGTAACTAGATATTGAGATCTCAGCTTGGCATATGTGCATGTGCGTCGTTTATTATGATCGTAAGTAACGATTCATTATTATTATTTTTTTATCACGGTAAATCGTAGAGATATTTTTTTATTTGAAGTTGGATAAAAATGTTGAAAACAATTGCAAACTACAATTATACTTATACTACTATTTTAATTGAGAACATTAAAAATGAAATAATTTCTAATTAACGCTGTGTACTTAGAGGATTTTAAATTAATAGCGTTTGAAATTGAATAATTTATAATTTCGTGAATCCGTATTCGAAGATTTAATTTTTTCAAATCGCAAGCCTTAACAGTTTTTCGTTTTCAGGTCCAAAGTTTAAAATCGATTAATTTCAAATTCAATTACAGTCTTTACATTGTTTCTCCTATTCACCTTTTTTTAAAGAATTCCTTTTTTCCCCCTCTTTTCAAGAAACTTTTTTCTCGTTTTTTCACTTAAATGCGAACTAAATTATAATAGAACCCAATAAGAAAATCCAATTATTTTCGGTTAAAAAGTTCATTCTTTTTGGTTAAAAATTGGACTATTTGGTAGAAAATTTAATTATTTTGCTCAAAAGTCTATTTCTGGTCAAAAATTAAATTGTTTTGCTGAATAGCCTTTTTTCCTGAAAATTCATCTTTCTTCGTTGAAAATTATATTTTTTGTTGAAAATTCTACTTTACAGAATAATTAAACTGCCTCTTAAAAAATTCATATTTTTTCGTTGATAATTGAACTATTTGGTTGAAGTTTAATCTCTTTTGTCTGAAAATTCGACCATTTGGTTCAAAATTCCTTTTTTGTAGGTTTAAAATTCAACTATTTTTTATTATTTATTTTGGACTGTGAATTCTGAATTATTGAAAAATGAATAATTGCATATTCAAATTATACAGTCGTAAATTTAAGGCTTAATTTTTAAGTAATTTCAAGATAATAATGTTTAATATGAATGTTCCCGAAGTTAAGAATTAATATAAATTATAAACTTCTCTCATTGAAAGATAATCCAAGTTGACTAGTCTAACAGTTCAGAAAGAAATATTTTACACCCAGATTCAGAATCCTTCAAGCTGAATGACCATTGTTAGCATTTTTTCTTTACTTTAAAATTTATTTTGATTATTCGAAGAATATTTGAAAACCAGTGAAAACTATATACTGTATATTCCTAAACAAATAAAGTTATTATTTCAGTCATTCAGTGTCTGACACTGCTTTTTTTCATTATCTTCCAAAATTTGATGCGACTTTGTGTGGATTTGTTTCGAAATTCCATTCCTTGCTACTTTCTTTGTAATTTTATGCTACTGATGCGACTTTTATAAAGCCTTCTAGTCGATCCGAGCTCTGAAATGTGGATACTTTTATTTAGAAATCGTCTCACATGAGAATCCACATTGCTTTGGGATTGAGCTAAATTTTCAGTTGAATCAGATAAAATTTCGAGGATGCTCTAGAATTTCTTTCAATCTACTGCATCAGCGAAAATAAACTTTACTCGCCATTACACGATGTCGGGTTTGTTGTAGAATAAACAACGTCTTTCACGAGAGGATTACTTTTATAACCTCAGCGAAGACCAGCGGCAGACAAGGAACATAAAGCGCAAAGTACATTTTTAGTTTTGATGCCGCCATCGCTATGGCTTACAGTTTTCAGTGTAAAAATGGGCTCAGTATATTTTAATGCATTCGTGATACACGAGCAAAGCTCACGTTACTTATCAATGTCAGTGGAAATTCGTGCAGTTATTCGTACAAAGACTCAAGACGGAGACCCTCGGTGGAAACAACAGAGAACTAGAGAAGCCAGGAGTAGACCAGAGCGAGATATATCGCAATGAAGCCCTGTAGCAGGTTCGTACCATTCTAAAACGAGGGTGCCCATATATCTATGGCTGAAACGACCTGTAATGCAACGAGAAATGAGTATATGTGTGCATCCCTCTTTTTTGCTTGTGGATTGCAAAAGAGACGTGAACGGTGAAGGAAGAAAACTAGAAAAGTAGACGCGACTACGTGCATACGAAAGAGCAAAAAAAAAAAAGAATACTTGGATGGAAGACAAAGAAAGAAGAAGAGAGAAAGATGAACTGAAGAGAGACAAGGTGAGAACGCAAGCGCAGAGTGTATTTTCAACGACGAGATGTATGAAGGTTCAGCTTCTTTCCTCAAGGTCAAGGACAATTCAATAGATCTTGCCCTCATGGTGATCATGAGATACTGCGATCAAGTAACCACCATTATTATACTCGTCTCCAGACGAAACAATTATTAGCCGACTGAGAACATTTTTTCAGTTTTTTTTTTTAAATTTCATTTAGGTTTCTTTTATTTCATTGGGTTCTGTTAAGACATTGAATAAGTCATTCAAATCTCCACTCATATACTTCTCCCCTACTCCCCCACCCCTCCCATAATTCCCTTCCTCCAACTTCCTAACCCCTTCCTCTACTGTCCTTAATATCCCTCCCCACCTTTAAAATCCCTCCCCTAACTCCCCCTACCACTACTTTTCCTTCCTATACTTCCCCTCTTATTTTCCTCTCCCGCCACGCCCACTCATTTCTCTTCCCATCACTTCTTCTACATCCCCTTCCTTGAATTCCTCTACCTACCCTACCTACAGTTTCCCTCACCCCCCACTTTTCCTCCCTACTCCTAATATCCCTCCCCTAACTTCCCTTCCTCTACTTTCCATCTTCTCACTTCCCCTACTACTACTCCCATCAATTCCCGTACATCCCCTCCCGACCTTTCAATTTTCCTACTACCCCACCCCTGCTCACCCTCATTTCCTCTCCCATCACTTCCACTTACTTCCCTTCCCATCAGTTCTCATACTTACCCTCCCTTCACTTCCTCTACTTACCCTCCCTTCACTTCCCCCTACTTTTCCTGTTTCTCCTACTTACGACCTCCCACTCCACCTAATGCCTCTCACTTCTCCAACCCTCCCTCCTCTCACTTCCCATACTCCCCTTGCCCTCACTTCCCCTCCTGGGGAAATAGTATGAGAGATGGACGGACACCCGACACTTTACAATACAATTATCAATTGATGCAATTGATAAATAGTTTTTAGCTTTTCTCAGACAGTACTTATCCAGATTTTAAAAAAATCTGCGTACCCTCGAAAAAATCGTTAGTTGAGCCAACTATTTAGTTAGTAACATATGCTATTCTATTAGTTGAGACAACCATTTTCTTAGTTGCTGTTACTAATTGAATGGTCACTACACTAATGAAAATAATTGTTGTGCCAACTAATAAAATAGCAGTAGCATATCTTACAAACTAAATAGTTGTCTCAAATAACAATTTTTCCAGTGTAGATAGGCAATTGTCTAATTATCTATGAAGTTAATTTGAATTTTTAATTATAAAACAGATGAATTCGTTTTTTTTCATTACGAATCTTCAATTTTGAGTTTGTTTGAATTCGATTTCAATTGTAAGTTATACTGATAGTTCAGCTGATTGAATTCACTTGATTTCATTGGAATTTACTAGGATCAATTTACATTCAGTACAGTCATTAAAGAGCAATATAAACTTGTGTTTCCACCTTCCCTTCCCTTTTTTTTTTAACATCGTAACCGATATCCTTAATTTTTAAAGAGAAAAAATAACGAGTGAAAGAAATCAGAGTAGAAGAAAAATGGTTATTAAAACGAGAGCAGCAAAGCAGGCCTCGGTTCAAGTATCATATTACAGCTGGTCTGAAAATGATATCTGCATCCCCTCCCACAATTCCTATTCTCGTATTATTTGGTCCTTTTTCACCTTCTTTGTATTCACTCTCTCTCTCTTCTTCCTCACATTACCATTTTTTATATTTCCAAATGCGTGTCAACCTTTTTTCAGTCTCAAAGCTTTGTTGGCGACATTAATGTGTGCATCAACAAAAATTAGTTTCGTGCAAGTGTTATGGATACTTTAATAGAACTAGGTTATTTGTCTGGGCATCGAACTCTGCTATTTTGTTCTTTTTACCATCAGTTATACTTTCCAATTTTATGAGTGAAACGTTATTTACCTGCATTTTGTTGTCTACGAGGTTGAGGCCAATTTGTTATGAGACCGTTGTTGAAAGAATGATTACATTTGTTAAGTTTTTAAAGGAATTAAGAAAATACGCGAACATAGTCATTTTTTGCTACATCAAAGTTAAGGACTTTACGTAAGATATTGTCTAGCTTTGATCTAGATGTAATTAACGTTATGATTGGTCATTGTTACGCTCAGGAAGCACCTGACAGAGCCGGTGCTAGTTGATATTGAAATAGTGTCACGTAACAGACGGCTTTACATGTTCAATTACTTTTAGTTCATTTTATTGTGACTTTTAATCCACAGTCCGTAATTATATTCTATTTCCATTCGTAATTGCTGCAAATTTATTGTAGATTGAAATTCAATTGAATTTGTTTAGATTATGAAAATTCGAGGCCTTCATTGGTAGTTGGACAATTTTAAGGGAGGATACCAGTACATTTTCAATCAATATATCTCAAACTCTTCAATAATTTTCAACCAATATTTATGGAAAATATTTTCCGAGTTGAAATATAATAAAGAAACTTAATGTCTGCCTGTTTTGAATTCCTAATTATTTAAAAAATATCGCTCTGTAGTGACATTCTGGAAGAAATGTTGACATTTTGAAGTTTCTAGAAAAATAGTGATAAATTATTCGACAGAATATTAAAAACAATACGTTCTCTAACAGATTTGTCTATTTCAATTCGTGCGAAAAAATGATACTATTTCAAAATTGAATACTTAAAGACATGAATATAACATTATTAAGTTTAGAAATTAACGGTTTCAAATTAAAACCTTTAAAATTGAACAATTTCTATCTGCATTTTTCGAACTCGGACAAATTTTTCTAGAGAGGATCTTTCAAACCTCACAGTAAGAACTACAATTTCAATTTTTGTTACAAAACCTGGAAAAGTCCTGGAATTTTAAAAAAGAGCCTAGAAATGTTTATTGATATTTCTCTTGAAAGTTTTAATAATTATTTTAATACTTCTCTGCTTATTTTACAAATTCAGATCGATAGGAATTGATATGTTACGTTGTAAGGATTTAAATTAGCGCGGGAAGTTTATTTTCTGTTACTTTTTTTACTATTACGTATTAATGATTTTTTAACTATATTTAAAAACATACTTTTACTGAAAAAAGTGAATGCCTAAATTTCCATTTTATTGTGTGTGTGTGTAAGTTAAACTCTGAACGCATTTTTCATGGAATTTATTGAATTTTATTATTTCACATTGTAATTACTTAGGCCACTGGTCCAGGGACTAAATTCTAAAAATTTCTTTAAAATTTAGTAAAATACTGTGGAAACTGACCTTTGAAATTAGTCCAAGCCCCTAAAAAATGTTAACTATTGCCAGAGTTATTCTAATTTTTCGAAACTTCCTCAATTTGAAGTATTTTTTCCAATATCTTTTTATAAAATTGACATTTTAGCAATAGCTCAGAAAACAGACATGTAGATAATTTCCACATGTAGTGTACAAGAATTTTTCTGGAAATTATTCTGCAAAGAGTAAAATGCTTTGAAATTCATTTTAATTCCAATTTTGTATATATTATATATTTTTTAAACTTGTCTTTGAAATTTTTCCAAAGTTGATCTGGAAAACCTGAAAATGTCCTGGAATTTTGAAATCCGACTTCTTTAACAACCCTGAACACGTTTTTAGTCTCCTAAAAAGTGGAAATGGAAGTTGACGCCTTGCGCATTTCCAACCTTCAATTGTAAATCAAATTCCTTCGTCATCAAACCAAAATAAAATTCTTTAAAGTTGGATAAGTTGCAATTAGAGATTAAAAAATGTAACCATTTTAAATTGCTTGTACATTATACCATTTAGCTATTTCCCTTTCAGGGTAAGCGTGACTCAGTCGGTGAGCAAGGGAGTGATGTGGGGGAGGGGGTAAATTTTTGTAGATTGATCTAGGATTCCCGTGTTATTTATTTAAATAACACGTTCGTTCCCGCAACACTGCTCCGACCCAGGTTGCTGATCAATCTCTCTAGTGATCACCCCACGTGGAGAGCCTCACAAAATTTTTATGTGTGGCTCTCCTTTTGGGCCCATTAGTATCCAAGGTCTTTTGTTTCAGGTGTCATTCACTTCACTGACACTCTTCTGCATGCATTTCTTATAAACTATTTGTCGTCACACTTTTCTGTCCTGGCATATCTCTTTAGCTTCCTTCACGTCCATGCATTTTCTCATGCAAGTGCTTGTATTTGTATGGCTTCTAATGTCTCTTCGAATTTATTGTACATTATTCGTTTGTGACCTGTAAGACAGTTCGGGTCTCTGATTTTAATCATAAATTGAGTAGTACTCAATATAAGTAATTAAATATAGCTCACTTGGGACACCCTTTGAATAAATTGACTGAAAATTTGCACTTAGTGTTGCGGAAATGTATCTTGAGATTGCAAGTTTGTAGGCCGTGATCTGCATCGATTTCAGAGAGCATCTTTTCCCTCATTCCTTCTCGGCTGCTTGGCCGAGGCATTTAAAATTAAATTCAATGCAAACTAGCACAAATGGCAGTGTGCCACGGCATGACAAGAGCGTGGCCCGTACCAACTACCAACTGGCCACGGGAAGAAAACTTTAATGCACATTCCAGTTCACGAGGTGTCCCGTCAGCGACGTGAATGAAAATATTTCCCAGAATTCTGCACGAAATAGAATATCTCGTGTGAGTGACTTATTATTTCTGAAAGTTTAAATTGCATCTAATATAAAGCATTTCAAAATTGAAAACATTTCAAAATTCAATGTATAAAGCATGGAAAACCACTATAAAGTAGTGAGTAGATCAAGGAACAAATTTCCACAACAGCGTTAAACTGCATTAGTTTGCAACAATAAAGAAACATTGTGTTATTTAAATAAAGCCTGTATATGTAATTAACTAGTTATTTAGAAAAAAGTATCATGAAATTAGTTAGTAAGATTATTCGCTGCGTTTAACTAATGTCGAGCGGGAGGTTTGACGTCGAGGAGGATAGAAAGGAGCATTGTGTACGCTCGATGATCTGGTCCATCGAATGGCTACTTTCAACTCGAAAGTCGTAAAACTAGCTGAACTCCGGAAGATGGATTTCTGCAATTTTCATTTCCCCTGGCCAAACCTCTAGGCACATGCGAGTACTTTTAATAAAGTCGGATGCAGTCGCGGGTTATCACTGGATGTGATTAACTTCACAAATTGATTTGAAGTCCACCTTTAGTAAAAACAAATTTTCCCAGGTCCATACCAAGTGGAGTGGAGTCGTCCGGCGGTATACATACTCATGCTAAAGTAATTAAAGGAGGCCTTTATTTCACCGAGGTTTTTAAATATAAAGGCATAGTACAATAGGTTATGCCGCAGTACTGCGGGACTTAAATGAACCAGCCTAGTTCCAACAACAAGAACCTTTTGAAACAAATATATTAATAATAATAGTTAATTCGCTGTCATAAACATTTGTATTAGACGATGGTATTAGATAGACATGCTAGAATACTTAATTGAGGGCCCGGGTCAAAGAACCGGTTATAACTTTCTGACACTCAAACTGGAGAGACATCTGATCGCTTGAATGTAAGCTACGTTCAGCCCCCTCCCCCCCGTCAAATGTAGGTATCATAAATTTATAACCGTTTCCTTGATCCGGGCCCTCAATTATCAAGAATTACAATTTATCGTAAATTGTTGATTAATGTTATCTACTGTCAGTCATCATCTATCTACTGTAGACTCGTTTTTCCTAGTTCATTGTCTGCTAAAATATTACTTGGGTATACAAAGGAAACACCAATGTTAAATCCATCTTAAAAGTGCTGAAGAAGTCGATACTGACGACACTGCTTCTAAATTAAATACTGAATAACTGAAGATGTTTATTCATAAATAAAAAATTGGCTCAAGAACGTTCTGAAGGAATCACTCAGTACCTATGAATATTTAAAAAGCAGCGAAGGGAAATTGAGAAAGCAATGTGAAATTTGTCTGGACATTTTCCTTTTAAGAATCTCTTCCTCCCTATACAATAGATAAAAGAAATACAATGAAGGTCCACTATAACGTAGGGTGGCGAATGGTTTGGAAAACTGGGAAATGTCGACAGTGAGTTTATTCACTTATTGCTGGAAATTTTCTACTTTAATTGGTTCCAACTGAAAATTCTTTTAGTATATGAATCCTGTAATTTGCAGGTTAAGTTTACGTGTCCTAGAGTTGGAAAGTGCGGCTAGATTTAAATGTCATTAAAACCTAATTTTGTAACTTGTTCTAAGGAAAGGTTTTAATTTCTGTAACATTAAAGAATATTAGAATTTGAATTTAAACACAGTTAAGTTTTGTTGGCCTTTTAAACCGGAAGTCGGTACTTTGAATGAAAACTCATTGGATTTTAAAGAAGATACCAAATTTGTGAACAGTTTTAGTGTATGCCCGCGTTTTTCAACAGAAATGGGTTATTCTGAACAAAAAATTATTCTATTTTAGAGAATACTTACAGTATTTGAACAATAGAAGGATATATTAGCGGGTTTTTACCGGAAATCGGTCATTATAAACAAAAATCATTTAACTTTATATATTAAACTTACAATTTGGAACAACTTTAGGTTATGTTAGTATTTTTCACCGGAAATTGCTATTGAGATTAAGAAATCATTATACATACTTCCAAGAATATTTAGAATATTTGAACAATACTAGAATATGTTAGCGTTTTTCATCAGAAATCTGTTATTTTAAACAAGAATTGTTTGTTATCAAAAATTAATCTTACAATTTTGAACAACTTTATGGTATGTTAGGGTTTTTCGTCAGAAATTGGTATTTATAACAAAAATAAAACGGTTTTATTGTCTAAAAAAATACTATATAATAATTCTGAAATTAAGATATCAATCTTCATCAATTATCAAAAATATTGTCCTTGCTTTTCTTCTCTAATATTTTAGATAATAGATACTACGAAGTTTTTTATTAACTTTTATTCAGTACTCTGGTACCTTTAATAGAACACAAAATCCCCTTTTTTCCCTACAATAGAACTGCTGAACAACTGTGATTCCTGCTCAAATTTTGAGTTTGGATTTGACGATTTCAATGACCACGAAAAAGGCTTATATCCCGGAAATATTTGATAATTGGTGGGCCACCCTGAAACTGTAATATAATCAAGTAATTCTTTCAACTTTTAAAGAAAGAACGAATGTTTGTTCAATGCGGTAGGTCTTCTCAGTTTGGTTTATTTAATAAACAAGTCAAGACCCAGTTCGTGCTGGAAGCATGTGCAAGCAAGGAGTGACCCTGAAGGGCTCGAGAGACCTCGAGGGGGTTGTTGGAACTCAGATCGTGATTTCGCAATGCGGACATGCTTGATACGTTAGTTCACAAGCAAACTTAATAATCCCAGAGATAGGAAATTGCACTTGCAATTTAGAACCAAGTTACTGCAAACGGTAGCTAGTAGTTTGCAAAAGAAAATTTGACTTTGTTGTTGCTATGACTATTGTCAAAGACACCATTTCTGATGAACTCCTGATACAAAGAGAAGATCTTACAACACACGTTCGGAAGTTATTATGCTTACAGGAACATGAAAGGAACTGATACACCTGCAAAAGCAGATATCGCTGCATACATAGCTTACTTGTGTACACTAGCAATATCAGAGGCATGAGGTTTGAATCATACTATTAACAGAACTCTAAAAGAGAACACCTGCAAGAGTTTACTGAAATCTCTTTAAAGATCAGAGTTTAATTTCTTGGCATTATTTTAGCTCAGCTTCTCGCAATGTTTTAATTATAATATAATCTAATCTTGCAGTTCTGAGTAATTCTTCTTCAGCTTGAAGAGTTTATGTGTAACCAGAGTTAACAATTGTGAACATCTGTACCAAGTTTCTGTCTGCTAAATGAATACGTTGTGCAAAATCAGTCAATCAGGTTTAACCTTGGATGCTAAAGGTCAGGAAATTCCAGAAAGTCAGCGAAATTCAGGGAATTTAAAACTGGTCAGGGAACGAGGAAAAAATTTGTCCATGAAAAAATACACAAACTAGTAGCTTGGACTCGGATCCGAGAAAAATTTATTGGATATTGATGAATTTTCATCAATAATCTGCGAACTTTAAGAAAGAATTGAGGAACTTGATGTGAAAATTTACAAATGTTCATCACTGTGTCACATGTTTACACGCACTCTAAGTTTAATGTTAAGAAGCTGGTAAGACAGCAGTCAAACAAAATTTTTCTTTTTATATTCAAGTCTGAATTTTTTAGGAACTGTTTGTAGGAAATTCAAACTGTTCGTAAAAAGTACAGAATTTGTCCATACATTTCGCATAGAAATAAGATTGAATATTTCTTTTTTTTTCTCGTATCCGAGACCTAGCTACAATTTCGTGACTTTTTTAGAAACAAATTTTTTCCGTGAAAGTCTGGGAATGTCAGCGAAAACCAGAAAGAGTGAGAGAATTTTTGATAACCTGAAGTTGATGTTTAGGGATTATTCACAAATTCAACTGTTTAGAGAAAATTTGTCTTCTTGACATGAAAATTTAAGATTTTTATTCCCTGATGACTGGAAAATCTTTCTTTGGTTGAAGATTCCACTCTTTTTTTTGGAAATTCGTCTTCTTAGATTCAAAATTCATCTGTTATTGTAGAAATTTCATCTTTATTGGCTGAGAATGCAACTGTTTGATTGAAAATTAAACTATTTTGGTTCAGCATTCAACTATTTTGTTAAAAATCCTTTTTTGGTACAAATGTAATCTTCTTGGTCCGAAATTCGTCTGATTGGTTAAAAATTAATTTTTTTAACTGAATATTTTACTATTCTATATTGAGTTCAAAATATATATTTTTTAGTTATTTGGTTGAATATTAATCTTTTTTGGTAGAAAATTAATCTTGGTTGAATACTCATGTCATTGGTTGAAAATTTAATTATTTTGCTAAAAAAAAATTTTTTTTTTGTTAGAAATAATTTTTTAATTTAATATTTAAATTTTTTAGCTGAAACTTCTTGTATTTTGTTGAAAACACGTCTTTTTGATAGAAAACAAATCTTCTTGGATGAACATTCATCTTTTTGTTAAAAACATCAACTGTTTGGTTAAAAATTCATCTAGTTTGTTGAAAATGCAATACTAGTGTAATAGCAACATATTAAAAAATGTTTTTAAAAATTTGTACGTGAAATCTTCCAATTGCCCCCCCCCCGCACACACCACCGCCATAAGAATAAATGTCGAAATAAACATTTTTTTTTTATTAACATTATTGATCTCCTACAACTAGATGTAAGGTCAGGGAAAAATTAGGAAAAGTCAGCGGATTTCGAAATTAAGATTTTGTAGCAACCCTGTTAACATACTTAAATTCACTTATTCGTTATTCATGGAACTTCTAATTTATATTTTAACTTGATACGACTTTTCTGTGTGTTTGGATTTAGTGCAGTATATGCATTTATAAATCCATGATCAAATAGTGAAAAATTAGGTTATTTAGGATGATTTTCAAATTGTTATGGTATAAAGTTTGTTTTGGGCGTTTCTCGCCTGATGAAATGACAGTTGCGAAAAAGTCATTGAAGCTTGTAGTATTTTATTCCAAATGTATTAAAACTTTGTTAATTTTGTTCTTCTGACTTTTCCGAAGGATGTCATGGATCACAAATAGGTGAAATCAGTTAATATCTGCAAATAAAAAACTTATTTCAATCCTATACACAATCGGTTAATATGACGCGGACGTCCATTTGAAAGTGTCGAAATTTTGAACGTTGTATGTTCAAAACTTTTGATGCTAATCGCACACTGTAGATATTTAATTTTACTGAAATTGTGCGCTCGATTCTTAAACAATTATTTTTAATTGGCAAATAGAGCAATTTAAAAGTGCGCCCCGCATTACCCAACAGGTAGTGGATTTTTTTGGAAGGCCTAATAATTAAGTATTTCAATTGATATAGATTCATTTTTCCCTATGAGTGAAGCAAAGCTAATATATTGATCTATGTGTTACATATTTTGCCATTAAATTATCAATAATATTTTTCTTTCTACATATTGATTTTAATTTTATTTGTATTCCTATTCGATTTTTAATATGTACGCTCCTGAATTTTTGAGACTGCGCTCTCCGATTGATACAGAATTGTTAGTATTGGTTTACCACGATGGAGTTGTTGTGGTTTCTCCGATTATAGCTACACGAAAATAACATTTTTTAATAACTAATTTTAACAAGTTCCCACATAATGGGTTAAATTTTATTTTTTGGGCATTATTTTTAATTTAGTTTCAAGTAAAAGAATTTTTTTCTTTTATGTATTTTATTTCACTTCATGTTTAATATAACCTCCAAAAATATAATACATTTAATCATATATTACTATTTCTCATTACAGGCTAATTATTTATAGTTATACTCAAAATTATGTACTTAACAATCTTTTTCATTCAAGAATTTATAAAAAAAATTTTTTTTATATAAACGAGCAACTACAACAATCCCTACTTATTTTTTAGAGCTTCTATTGTCTTGTTAAACTAATTTATTTGTTATTATTATTGTTTTTTTTTTTATTTATATTTTAGATCAATTTATCTGATGAAGAAAGTGGTATATGTTTCGAAACGTTATACGTTTCAATTCCGCTATGAACTTGACACAATAAATTATATTATTTTTGTCTAGAAGTAGTCGTTTTGACTTTTGTCACCACTTTCATCTATTATATTTCCAGATGTTAAACATAAGAAGGATTTAACATCACCTACTTTCTTCAATATTTCTAGATTGATATGTTATGCGCTCTGCATTGTCTGCTTTTCCTCTAATTAAAAATACTCTCATTTCCAGGCAATAAGTAAAAATGTCTGCCTCGAAAGAATTTGATCAGATAGACTTTGATGTTGCTTCTGTTTGATGAAAGCTTGGGGGTACTTACGACTCTGTGCTGCTCAATTAGAGTGAATCTTTAGAGAACCACGTGGGTAACTCGACGTGGGTTGCAAGCACGGGTACCATGAGGAATTATTAAGCGCGCTCGTGACTTGCATCACAATCACAGCAGGCTTCGCTGACTCTCGTTCTGGAAGCCTCTCTATGGACGCTTTTATTGTGCATATATGCATATAGCCTATTCCTATTCATAGAAACGCCTGAATGTCTATAATGAACCATAGTAATATGCTTCTGCTTTCTATCTTTGTGCAAAAATTCCCTATCAAAGGACAAGGTGCTGTTTCCACCTGTCGGTAAATATATCTTCCAAAAAGTGATGATAGCGTAAGCAAATATAGCGGCTGTGAAAATCATGTGCGTGCACACTACACTGTGGATGACAAATATTTGAGTTCTACTCAGAATCGAAATAGTATTCTCAGACCAATAAATTATGGGGTATAATAGAGAATCGATTTGATAGTCGCCGCTTTGTTCAGCTTATTTCTTCGCGTGTGTAAAACCTGTTATAGCGGACCCCACTTTTTTGTATATAGCGAGATTCAAACTTCTATCATGTACAAGTGTACCCTGCGTCTCATCTAGTACTTTTCTTCTCATTTAACTTTGTCTGCTTTTTTCTTCATCTTGTTAACCGCTAAGAAAACTTGAGTGCTTTTACTTTCACCAGTAACGACCTTGAATGAGAATCTCATTCGGTCACGCACGTACGAGCGATTCTTACTACCATCTCGTTCGTCTCCTGGTACCCCTCATCCTTATTCTCGACCTTCTCTTCGTCCTCTTCCGCCATTATCTTTCATTCTTGATCCCGCATGCAAAGTTCATGAGAATCTTGCGGATGAAATTGGGAAGTCATGTGGAAAAGGGCCACAGCTTGAATTACATACTTTTTATTGGATCCAGATTACATAGTCGGATGATGCATGGAATCTTTGACCTCTGGATCACACCTGATGATCCAAAGTACTTAAGGGGCTATCCATGAATTAGGCGGTAAAAAAGTTGACTGTCTTAAAGAATCTATTGTTTAAATTATGAAAACCGATTCGTTGTGAAGGCATCAGCAACCAAACAAAATCTTTTTGACAACGAATGTGGAAAATGGAAATTCTGAAGAGGTGCGAAATTGATGTTTTAAAAAAACCGTTTCTTTACGTGAGCAATTTAATTGCTACACTATTGAGATAGTTTTGAAATTTTATTTATCGCGATTGTCTGAAGTATGACACCAATGGTTTCTCAATTTATGGAAACAACATTTTTAAGGAGTTTTCAATTGCAAAGCTTAAAAATAGATATGTGTTTGCTTCAAACTCTTTACCCTATTAGCACATTCCTTCCGCTGTTTCCCTCTTTTCCAGTTTTTAAAGAATTGGATGAAAATCAATTTTTTTTCGAATTGAAAAGTCTACTATATTTTGGGCTCAGAGATCGTCTCTTTTGGTGCAAAATGCATGAATTAACCTTTTTTGGTAGAAAACTCTACTGTTCTGTTAAACACTCGTCTTTTGCGTGAGAAAAGTCCACCATTGTATTTCTGGTTCAGAATTCATCTCTTTTGGTTACAAATTCTAATATTTTGTTTAAAATTCAACTGTTTTGTTAAACATTCATCTTTTTGAACAGGAAATTATATTTATAGTTTAGACTTCATATCTTTTTTAAGAAAATTTAATTATTTTGTTGAGAATTCATCCATTTTATTAAAAAGTCATATTTTTTGGTTGAAAATTCAACTATTTGGTAAAAAAATAATTTTTTTTGTTGAAGATTCATCTCTTTGGTTATAAAAATCCAACGTTTTGGTTGCTATTTTTCTTCTTTCCTGAATGACAAGTGTTTCTTATCAGAAAATTTGTCCTTTTGATTTGAAAATTAATCAATTTTGCTTGAGGATTCAACTATTTTGTTGAAAATTAATTTTTTTTCGTTTAATTCAACTGTTTCTTTATTTAAAATCTTTTCCGGTTGAAAATTCAACTACCTGGTTGAAAGTTAAACTACTTCGTAAAACATTAATTCATTTGGTTCAAGATTTCTTTCTTTGGCTGTAAAGATTGAACTTTTTTGTTGTTGAAAATTAATGTTTAAAGTGCAAATGTAACTATTCCAATTATGGTTGAAAATTGATATTTTTTAGTAGAAAATTCAACTGTTTGGTTGAAAATTCCAGGATTCATGTTCAACTACCTCGTTTAAATTTAAAAAAGTTAAAAATTCAACTTCTTTTCTTGCTTGAAGTCTCAACAGTTTGGTATAAAATTCAACTGTTTGATTAAAAATTAACGTTTTTGTTGAAAGTTCATATTCGCGGTTTAAAAATTCACTTTTTTAGCCTGAAAATTCAACATTCGATTGATTTTTTTTTCTTTATGGTTTGAAAAATTTTCTTTGTTGAGAATTGAACCATTTTATTGAAAATTCGTCTGTTTGGTTTGAACATACATCTTGGTAGAATGAAAATACAACTATTTGATTGAAAATTCAAATTTTTCTTAAAAATTCGTCTTTGTTTGTTGAAAATTCAATATATTTTCGACTTGAAAGCTTTGGATATACCTGAGTTATTTTTAGTCAAAGGAATTTATTCCCCTATTCTACTATTTTTGTGAACAATCACCCTATTTCCCCTGTTCTGAGAGCATTTTGGACTGTGAAGTCTGATACCTATATAATATTTTAATCCTCTTTTTCGTTTATTTGAAATAGTCTACCCCAATTTACATTATCGAACGCTTCTTCCAAATATACAAAAGCAATAAATGTTGATTTCCCCTTTTGTAATCTAGCTTCTTGTGCAGAATTTAAATTGCAAAAAATCGAGGAATGGTGGCAGTCTATGAAAAAGAGATTCGGCAATCAACTGAACTGAAATCTCGTTTGGCTATTTGAAATTGAGTAATTTATAGATTCATTTACTTTTTGCTAATCGCGAGGGCTTTTTAAACCGGTTTCAATCAACGGAAACTTTTTGACGAATGGTATATTGCGAAATTCGGTGGAATAACAGAAATTTGTAGAGATGCAAACCAGTGGAGAGAAAGAGGAAGAGGGACACGGGCATGCTCGATGCGGTCTCTAATTGGAGGCTGTTAACGCATAATTAACGTGAAGTTGTTATCTTCCTATTTCACTGGGGCCTCCCTTGTTCTCCCTCGCCAGTGGCGACCCTCCCCAATCACCGTCTACAACAAGTCCCTATACTTGTCTATATAACTGCGCTCACTGGAAATTACAGGAATCTAGTCAGCGTGGAAACGCACACTCCTAATTTCCATTGTTCTCAATTCCAACAGGTACACGCATGCGTGCACCGAATTTCAAATAATAATCAGAATCCACATTTACCACTTCATTTTTTATCTACTCTTCAAATTCTCGACTATATATTGATATCGATGGATTGATAAATTACGATTTATGCGTAAAAATCATGCAACAAGAATAATCAAACAAACATTCTAATATGGATTTTTTTTTTAAATTCCGTGTCAACAATCCGAGGATTTATTTGGTAATATTCTCCATTCATATTGTGAAAAATATCATCCCCTTCTGCTTTAAGTACTTAATGAACAATTAAAAATTTTTAAAGCAGGAAGTATAAAATTTATCAGTTCAAACCTTTTTTATTTTATTTTATTTTTAATCTTCAATATATTTAATATTGAGTGATACAAAAATATGAGCAGTTTGAATTTTGCCCCACTAGCAATTGATACTTTTAAACTTTGAAATTGTTACATATTATACTTACTTTTTTCTATTAAATTGTAGTCGTTCCAGTTCAAATTATTTTGTAGTTGAGATTGGTAAATACAAAAGTTTCAACATACATATTGAGGTTAACAAACTTTTAAAAAGTCTCAGTTTTTAATGTTTCAATATTAAAAATATCATTCCAAATTTGGAACGCTTAACTTTTTAAATTATTCAATTTTAAATATTTAATATCTTCGTATTTTGAAGAAATATTGTTAAATAATTACGCACTTCACACTCTTTGCCCTGTTCTCCCCTTTCCCATTTTTAAAAACTGAATTAATAGAGCCCAATAAGAAAATCCAAATATTTTTCGTTGAAAAGTCTACTATTATATTTTTGATTCAGAATTAACCGCTTTTGGTTCAAAATCCTACTATTTGGTTGAAAATTTAATTATTTTGTTGAAAATAGAACTTTTTTTGTTAAAAAGTCATATTTTCTTGTCGAAAATACAACTTTTTTGTCGAATATTCGTCTTTTTACGGTAGAATTCGTGCTATTTGATTGAAAATTAATTTTTCTTGGCTGGAAATGAAATTTTTTGTTGAAGATTCAACTGTCTTCTGAAAAATTCGTCTCTTTCCTTGGAAATTTAACTATTTTTTTGTTTAATTCATCCCGTTTGCTTAAAAATATTTTTTGGTTCAAACATCAACCATTCGAGTTTTAGTTGAGAATCCATATTTTTTATTGAAAATTTAACTACTTGGCAGAAATTTGAACTACTTTTTGAAAAATTAATTTTTTGGGTTGAAGATTCATCTCTTTGGTTGAAAATTTAACTACTTTGTTGAAAATTCTTTGTTTTTGTGTTTGTTAAAAATGCAAAAATTTGACTAAAAATTAATGTTTTGGTTGAGGTTTAATATATTTAGTTGCAAATTCATCTCTTTACCTTGAAAATTCAACTATTTTTGTAGAAAATTAAACTAATTATTTGAAAATGAACTTTTTTGTTGATAAATTAACTATTTTGTTGAAAATTAATTTTTTTTTGTTGAAAATTAATTTTTTGTACTGAAAATTCAAGTAGATATATTGTTAAAAATTCTACTATATAGTTGAAAATACAATACATATCGACGTACAATCTCAGGAATTTGAAGCGTTTCATATTAAGTAAATGTGGCACCTAAATTAATTTGATGTCTGTAATTCATTCTTAAAGGATTTTTTTTTTAAATTGTGGACTTCTAAAGGATTCCAATTTAAAATAGGTAAAATTTTAGTGGATCAATTATCAATTATTTAAATCACAAAGTTTACAAATTGAAACATTTTAATGTAGAAGTTCTACATTTTTTAATATTTGGATTTTTGTAAGGCTTTAAATTAAAAATTGAACGTTATTTTATTGTGAGGCTGGAGACTTATAATTATTCAATTTGGGCTGTGATAATTTTTAAATATTCCTAATTGCAAATCGTTTTATCTAAAACTTTCAACTTTTGAATGATAAATTTTTGTTTATTTAAAAGCCAAAAAATGAAAAAATCTTAATTTCAAATGATCACGCACACAATTTATGGAACAGGCCTTTAGGCGGATGTTACTGAAACTCATTTGTTTGTAGTTTATGATACTAAAAAAAATTCCCCAAAAGGTCTTGGACCAACTATGGCTATTTTTTTTCTGCGAGGACCTTTCAAATTTTCAACTTATTAATTTTTCGCTTTTGGAAGGTCTACATTTTAAGTGGTTTATTTTGAAAGAACTGTTTAGTTTTTATTTTAAATTTGTTAAGATTTCAAATTAAAAATTCTGCTTTAAAAATGAAAACACTGTTGTTCGTTTAATTTAGAAATTTCTGTGTAAGAAAATTCTACAAGGTACCAAAAAAATAACATTTAAAAAATCTTACTTTACACGTATTTCGTTTGATCAGTTAAGTCTTATTTTTCATCAGAGAGCTTCTAAAATATTCAATTAAGAATCATTTAATATTAAGTGCTTGAAATAAAAATGGGTTAAATTTGGAATTTTCAAATTACTCTAATTAAATTTGGGTTATATGAAAGATCCTAATAAGTGAAGAATGAAGGCCCAAAGAGAGCTAAGATAAAAACGAAATAAGAAGAAGAAAGAGATACAAAAGCGCATTCTTGAAAAATCACCCTGGCCGGAAAGCCAAGCTAGTAGTAGAGCCGCGAATGGGATATTAATCTCTTTAGCCACCCCCTCGTTCTGTTTCACCCTTCCAAAGAATTTTTCGGATTCTCCTTTCTTCTCCTTCTATCTACCCATCAATCGTTATACTTTGGACTAACCCGCTTGTCGTCCATTTATCAACATCCCTTTCTGCTCCAGAACCTACGGCTTAGGCAAGGAAAGCCTGCTCTCAAGATTTTTCGACAATTAAAATTAATTGCTCCAAGTTCTGAACGCATCAGCGCTTTCTTAGGGACTTTCTTGCTTTCCATTATTCCTAGGAATGCACTGGCAACAAATAATAAGCCAATCGATAATGAATATCCCATAGAAGCTACACTAAAAAAAAAACGAATTTTTTCACTGAGAAAAAAATAACATCGCGGTAATAAAAGAAGTTTGTTGAGAAGTTTTTTTTCCTTGGAGAAAAAATTTGGCTGTGATTACGAAAAAATTGGTTGATATAACAAAACAATTTATTTGACTGATTTCCGAAGCCCCAGTTTTCAATCTGGTTGATGTCAGATGATTTGCCAGAGAAAGCAACGTATTGTCTTTTTGATTTAGATTCCTATAGAAAGATACAATGCTGATGGTGATTTTCCTTCATTTGACTTTAGAATGAAGGTTTATGAACATAGCTCGTTCGTTTTGTTTTACAAAATAAAACCAAATACATACCTTGCTTAAATGAAATGCTAGAAGAAGACAAAATGCTTGGATTGAGTAAAGTACATCTGATCTGAGAATTCTTTCGGTTAATCACAATTTCGTCTATATAGTCACGGACTACCCTGATGAAATTTAATTGTGATTAATTAACGGAATTCTTTGAAAATTAAACGCATTTCATTGAATCAATTAATTTGTTCCACCTTAGGTTTTTTTTTCTTATAAATGAGATATTTTATTATACCTACAAAATACCAATTTTCCTTTAACAAAACTATATGGTTACTTAACCAAATACACTAAACTCTCGGTTTCTGTCCCCCCGGTATCGGCCTTCCTAGAACTGCTGGCCTGCGCAGTTTCTCAGTATGCGGGGCCAGAGACGATTGCTACTCATGCATGAAAAACACCAGCAGTGTAGCGGAAAGGCGCAGTGCGTGGATACTCACTCGCGTATATTGCGCAATATTATGTATTCCATTTTGAAACGGTTCAGGCGACCCTGACTGTTTACGTTTGGATCCCCCTGATTTGTGGCCAATGCTATTTGCAAGCAACCCCCGACACTGGACTGAAACCGAGAGTTTGGTATACAAAAAATTTTTTGGTTTTATCAATCAAACGGTCCAAGACAATAATTTGGTTGGGTAAAATGAAATGGTTTTGTTGCTTCTATCGCAACCAAAAAATTCGGTTGATACGAAAAAAATGTTTATTGAAAATGTAGCATTTTTAATTGAAAATTTTTATTTTTTGGTAGAAAATTAATCTTCTTGAATAAAAATCCATCCTGGTGATTAAAAATTCAACTATTCCAAATGAAGATTCATCATTTTAGTTAAAAATTAATCACTTTGGTTGAAAATTTAAGTTTTTTGTTCAAACTTCTTTTTTTTTTTTGTTAAAAATTAATTTTTCTAACTCAAAATTAAACTATTCCATTTATGGTTGGAAATTTATCTTTTTTAGTTAAAAATTTAACTGTTTGGTGGAAAATTAATCTTTTTTGGTAGCAAATTCAGCTTTACTTTATGTTTCTAGTATTATTATTAGTTCACAAATAAAAAATATATTTTTCTAATTTAACATATAAATAATATTTCTTATTATTACATATTTCGAAATTTAAAAGGGTTGAAAAAAAGCATTATTTACAATAATCTCGCCGAATTGTCAATTGTCAGGGAATTTTTTGCCAGGATTTGAGTAGACACTGCATTCCATTTACCAAAAGATTTGGTTAAACCACCCAAAAATTTGGTTGGGTCATCCAAATATTTTGCTCTCCATATAAGAAGCATATTCTATGGTTGAAAAAACTTGATTGATATAACCTAATCGTTTTCTGAACGTACAGCTTTATATTCTTCTAATATATTTAGCTGGCGTGATAGAGAATCCTTGACACTTTTGATCTGATATTCTTTTTATTTTGTATCGCAGGTTGCTCGTTTGATTTCACTTTATGATAAGTGTTAGTTGATTCTATCTATAATCACATTTTATTTCTATAATGTCAGGTTTCTAACTAGAGTTATAATTATAATTAAAATAGATTATTGCATTGTTTACATTTGCTTGGGATTATTTAAGAACAATTCTCATGATAATATTGTACGTGATGTGTAATTATACCATCCTGAAATTAGATACTTCCTGCTGATTTGCAACTAACATTGTTTGAAATCACTATTATTAATAATGACATATACGATAAAGTATCTGTTATGATCCACATAGATGTTTTCGTACTGTTGATGTGTCCAATTGTTACCATTTTTGTTTACATTTTGTAATTTTCCTCCAATATTGAAAATTACCATTAATAATATAACATTATTCAAATTGCGTACCACGTAAGTGAGGTTGAACCATACTGAAATTTTAAGTAATCAGATAAATGAACAAAATAAAAACGAGGCTGAAGAGATTTTTTATACATGCATTAATCTTATGCAAATTTTTGTGAAATTGCGTGTGGGTACTTTTATAAATATACTTATGCCTTGTAACCTTCGATTTCTAGTTTCTCACAGAGTCAAGAAAGAAGGTGTTTCAGGGTAATTTTAACAAGATGGAGTAACGTTTCTTTCTCTTTTGCTTGCTTTTCACTTATTTTGTTCTTTTTATCTTTGTAGTTGAGTTCGAACCCTGGGAGTGTGTTCTTACGTAAAAAAGCATAGCTCAGCATCTGAGAACACGTAAGGTGTTATACATGGAAAAAATTAGCATTGAATCAAGAAGATACGAGTACAAGTATGCTTTTTATTCAATGTTAATTTTTTTTCCGTGTATGCTTAGGGGCCATTCATAAATTACGTAACATGTTTTAGGGGATGGTGGATTGGGGAGGGGGGGGGTCAAAATTGTTGGAAAATTGCGTTACGTAATTTTTGGATGGCCAGTTACATATCAACGGATATAATGGACGGTAGTGAAGTCACTCATTCGTCACGCCCACGAGTGCTATACACTATACAGTCTTCCATTGATTCGTCTTCGTAACCAAGGACACGACAAAACTTTATTGATATCAGATTTCCTTACGATATTGCCATATTTATAGCCAAATCCTGCATAGTTGCAGGGTGAAGTATGATTGATCACTTTGATCTTTTCTATAGAAAATTTCTCTTCGAAAAATGACTTATACCTTCAAGCTCAATGTTTATTATAAGTACGTATCTAAATTTTCAAATTCTACAGCAAGGAGATGAATTGATTCTCTTTCAGTCTTCAAGTGTTTTAATTATTGTCAGTTGCGTATGTATTCAATTCAATTTATTCTCTAAGTACGTTACGTGTACGAAATATATTTTTCTTAATTCTATTTTTTCTATAAATATTGTTGCAACTAAAATTCTAAATAATGCGTTATAAGCTTATTTTGTAAGGTATTTGCAATATAAATTAACGAATATTTTAGCGCTATTTCTAGTTTGCAAAGCGATCAGCAAAAAATTTCCTTCATTTGAACGTTCAGAACTTCAAACACATTTATTTTTTAGCTTGTATGCCCTTGTGGGTTTTACATACACAATGTAAATATACAGTAGTATAATGTAATAGGGTAATAGGTACAATGATTGGCCACTTAAGTAATTATTTCCATTTTAAATATTTGTAGAAAAAACCTAACGTCGAACGAAATTTTAACATTGACATATCGATTATAATTTTTATAAAGATTCAAATTACCATAGTGATTTAAGCGATAAAAGTAATCAATAATTGATATTAAAAAAAATTAATAATGATTTCAATAAGCACACACTGTTAAAATGGTATTGAATTTAAAATACCAATGTATATTAAAATTAATATCTCAAGCATATGAAATCGCTATTTAGGTACGTGTTTAATAAATTTCATATACATTCATGATAATCGCTCAGACAATTGCATTTTTCACAAAATTAAAATAAGATTAGCAGTACTTGTCGATTCTTAGTAATAAAACATGATACCTTCTTACAATTAATGAAAAATAAAATTGGATTTTAAATCGAAAAGTTCAATTACGTAAATAAATGACAGACCTAACCTACAATCAACTGTACTCGCATTAAATTTCTACCATTCAGGGCAAATTTTGGAAAGAGTTTCACATGTATGTTGCACTTCAATCATAAAAAGCAATTCAATCGACGAATTCTATATTATAACTTCAATTGCGAATACTCGATAAGATTTAAAGAAATAAAAGCTCTTTGAGTTTTCAAGCACGCTGCTACACCGACTTGTATATTATATTTAATATAAAGTGTACAGCTATTCGTATTCTAATGTGTATTACATTTCAACTACTCTATATGCAAATGACTCTATATACATTTGTCCTAAATATAATACAGATTTTTTTAACAGTGTATGTAAAAAATTTCATAATTCGGAAATGCCTTAGCGCTGAATAGTTTCCTTTCGGGTCCTTCATGACGTGTATATCTTAGGGTTTGACTGAGTCGAAATTAAATAAAAAAGTTCTTTAACAGAAAAGTTGTGGAAAAATCGTGAATATTATTGTTGTTTTCGAATCTGCATCATATGCCTAATTTTGGCAATTTTTAAGATTTTTTATTTAAGTTAATATAGAGAAAATGTAATCTCTTATGGAGTCCTGAAAATTACAAAAATATAGCAGCTCCAAAATTTATGAATAACTTTTTAGTATGGAATTATTATGTTCAAAATGTACTTCCAAAACATTAAAAAAATCAGATCATCGAGAATGACGAATTAATCTGAATAATTGAGCGAGTCGTCATTTTTAATGATCTGATATTCTTAAATTTTTCGGAAGTACATCTTAAACGTGAGGAAGCTTTTCTATGCTGAAGAGATTATACGTATAGCTTCGAGACTTTTTTTAATTTTCAGGTGCTTTTACATAAATTAGTTTTTTCTACAGAAACTCAAAAAAAAAAAAATCTGAAAAAATTGTGAGAATTAATCATATTATGCAGATTAATAAACAAAAATAGCATTTAGGATTTTTCCAAAACTGCGATTACAAAAAATTATTTTATTTTATTCCCACTTCGCCCAATCACAAGATATTAATTATTATTCCAACATTTTAAAAGATTCCAAAAGATTTTGCAGAAATTAAAAAATTTTACATAGATTTTGCATACAGTAAAAGGCTTTCTAAAATTCACCAGGATTTTTAATTAGTTGAAGATTTCACAAACCTTTTAAATATTTCAAGGTTTTCACAAACATTCCGAAAATTTTAACATGCGTTAAGGGAGCATTCCAATGTGAACGCATAAAAAAAGCATATTTTCAATCATTTTTTCTCGGGAAACATTGTATATAATTGAACGAATGTTTTTTTTTCTTAAAAGTATGATCATGGAGAGTGAAAAAAAATGTTGTTTGATGATAAAAATATGTATTTATTTATAGAATAAAATACATGTGAGCAAAAAAAAATGTTTTCTGCTGGCGGAGGTTATTTCTCAAAAATGACCGGGCGTATCGACTTCAAACTTTAACACGATATTCAGCACTATCGTGACTATCGCCCGAACCTCCAAGTTGTTGATATTTTGATTCTAACTTATAATTTCACCTGATTTATGATGCAAAACAAGTTTTGTTTTTTTCTCTCTTTCACAATGAACGCCGCCATTTTGTTAATTTTCGATGAAATAGAAAAGTGGAGTTTCGGACCAGAGGGGCATAGATAGATAGGACATAGATGACAAAGATCAATAAACTTTTTCGATTTTGTGTTTCGGATCACAAGGAGAGCCAAAATCACCTGCGCCAGCCGAAAACTCTTTTTTTGTATACAAGCATTTTATTTTATAAATGAGTAAATAAATATTTTTTACCATGAAACAAATTTTTTTCACTCTTCTTGATCATACCTTTAAGAGAAAATATCATTTGTTCCATTCTATATAATAGTTTCCGAGAAAAAAATAATTGAAAATATGCTTTTTTTTATGCGTTCACATTGGAATGCCCTCTTAAATTCTTTCAACTACAAATGACCTGAAAATCTGCCTATCCTTTTACGTTTCCGTCACATATATTCTGCTGTTACAAGGGGCAGAATAAATAATTGATAAGAACAAAACAAAATACCAATAGAGTGAAGTTAAATCTTCGAAAAAATCGTAAGATAGACGTGTTTGCTATGAAATTAATCAGTAATGGACAAAAATGTATAATATGTAATCAGATTTGGACTTTGACTATTCATTAAAGAGCGCTAATCAGGATTAGCGCGTCAAAGTGGCAAAATAACGCTCCCGCGAGCTGGCCGGTCCACCAGCGCACGTCTCCCCCATTCCTCGGGAAAACCGAGGCGAGGAAGCAGAAAGGACGCCACGAAACGAGGCAAAACAAGACGTGGAATACCCAGGCAGCAGGTATGACTCGTCTCATGCTGTCTCGTTCCTCGGGATATCTCGCTCGGCGGCTAGACTACTATGACGTCATAATAGGCATGTATTATATTAAATTTAGTAAAAATCATAGATATATTATATTAGTATTTTCACCAATAGAATTAAAGATGACCGCCAGAGTGAAAACGGAAGTACAGACCATCCTCATTTTCGCAATATAGAGGAAAAACTGATTATTGCTCCAGTGAATAAGCGGATGAACAAATGTAACTCAAGAATATTCTTTTGCATTATCAGGGTATATAAATATATACGTTAGTAATCGCTATCTCACATATATGTGAGATGACGAAGTTATTAGTTTCAAGGTTGTCGTTCGGAGATATAATTATTAAATTTTTATCTCAAATGAAAGGTAGTGGTTTCACTTGGTTATAAGCTATGTATGTGACACAAAAAAAAATTATTAAAAAGGAGAGTTTAAAACTACAGAGTAAAGTCAATGTGAAATAAAGAACAAACAGTAACATGATAAAATACGTGTGCTTTATTTCGTATTCTCCAAATCAAATACATTAACCAAAAAAGTTTAAAATCTTACAGTTTTCAAGGTTTTCACCATAAATAATAAGAAATTATACACAAAATAAGTGTGAGTAGAGGACAATAACCTACTGTAACACATAAGATTCAAAGCGATGCGTACCTTAGTTTACTTTTAAAATAAAAACACGATATACTTCATTTTGAAGAAAATCCTGTTAAAACCTAAAAAAATTGACTTTCTTAAAGAAAACTACTCGCAGTATGCAAACATATTTGGGAAAAAAATCTTTGGGTAACGGTACCGTGCTAGCATCGTGTGACTTTTTCGAGTTATTGGGGAAAAAACGACATTTTGAAGGTTAATGTTGAAATAACGTGTCAAAAATTCTTTCTGTTGATTGAAGATGCACGCGTTTGGTTGAAAATTAGTCGTTTTGAGTTGAAATTTCAACAATTTTGTTCTAAATTTATATATTTTGTTTGAAATTTGTCTTTTTTTTGTAGCAAATTAATCATCTTGATTGAAAAATTCAAATACACGCTCAAAAGTTCAACTACTTTGCTGAAATTTCATTTCATCAATTGTATAGAAAATTCTAGTTTTCTTGAATCTCTGACACTATGTGTGTCAACATGTATTCAGTATTATTTCATCTCAGAACTGATACCCTAATATTCGTTATGGATAGTTATTCTTCAGATAGATTTCGTCGAGAAAAGAAAATACTGATTAATGAGCGATATAGCAAAAGAGATTCAAAAAAAACAGAAATTTTCTACAATATTTCTAGAACTAGGAGCAATTAATAATACTTTTCTGAATAATGACATGCATAAATTGTGCAATTAATTCCAGAAAATTATATCTTTTAATGATTTACTAAACAAAATATTTTTTTTCAACAAGAATAATTGTTTCAACAATTTTAAATCTAATTAATATTTAGAAGATGTTATAACAATTAATAGATGATGACGTCCGAGCTTCTGAATTTTTAATTATTATAAATTTCGATATTAAAACGATTATTTCGGACAAATAAATTCTGAAGAATAAAAGAGAATCTGCCTCAGCCCGAATTTGAACCGAAGTAATCGTTTTAATATCGAAATTTACATTCATTAAAAATTAAAAAACTCGGAAGTAACATCTATTAATGGTAATAACACATCCCAAATATTAATTAGATTAAAATTACGTGGATCAAAAATAGTACATCGTTCACAGTGGATAAATGCGTATAGTACTTCCCTGTAGAAAGGAAGCTATGGAGAAGAAGAAAATATGTGCTGATGTCTAAAAAATGTCAATGTTTCTTAATAATATATATATATATATATTCGGGAATTTTATTATTCTGGAATTTTCCAATTCAGAAATTTTATTATTCGGGAATTTTATTATTCTGGAATTTTCCAATTCAGAAATTTTATTATTCGGGAATTTTATTATTCTGGAATTTTTCCAATTCAGAAATTTTATTATTCGGGAATTTTATCATCCGGAAATGTTACTATTTAGGAATTTTATTATTCGGTTACTTTATTATTCAGAAAATCTGAAATTCGCGAATTTTATTATTCGGTAATTTCATTGTTCGGAAATTTCATTATTCTGGAATTTTATTCTTCGAGAATTATATTAATTAGGAATTTAACAATTCGGAAATTTTACAATTCGGAAATTTTTCATATTCGGGAATTTTATTATTCGGGAATTTTATTATTTGTAAATTTTATCATTCGGGTATCTTATTATTCGGATATTATGTTATTTAGGAATTTTGCAATTCCGGAATTTTATTATTCGGATTCTTGTTATTTGGAAAGTATCCAATTCGGGAATTTTACTATTCGGAAATGTTATCATTCGGGAATTTTCATACTCGGGAATTTTATTATTTAGGAAATCTGAAATTTGGGAATTTCATTATTCGGGAATTTTATAATTTCTAAATTTTATTATTCGGAAATCTTATTATTCGGGAATTTTCCAATTCAAAAATTTTATTATTCGGAAATTTTATTATTAGGGATTTTTATATTCCAGGAATTTTCAAATTTGGATATTTTATTATTCGGAAAGTTTATTCATCGAGAAATTTACTATTCGGAAATTTCATTATTCGGGAATATTATTATTCAGGAATTATATTATTCAGGAATTTTCCAATTCCGGAATTTTATTATTCTGGAACTTTATTATTTGGAAATCTTACTATTCGGAAATGTTCTTTTTCCGGAATTTCATCACTCGGGAATTTTATTATTCAGGAAATCTGAAATTCGGGAATTTCATTATTCGGGAATTTTATTATTCGGAAATTTTATTATTTGGGAATTTTAGAATTCTGTAATTTTATCATTCGGGTATTTCATTATTGGGGAATATTATTATTCGGGAATTATACTATTCGGGAATTTTTTAATTGCGAAATTTTATTATTAAAAAAAAAATTTTATTTTCTGAAACATAGTGTTTCTCCTTCGCTCCAGTGCGAATAGAACCTCACGTTTTCCGACTGCAAGCGAAGGAGAAATATCTTTTTTCAGAAAGTAACAATTTTTAATTTATAACTTTTGAAACTTTTGAAACAAAATTGTCAATTTCGGAAAAAATATCTTTTTTCTTCGCTACGGTGCAAATGTAACCTCACGTTTTCTGACTGCAAGCGAAGAAGAAATATCTTTTTTTTCAGAAATTACCCATTTTGAATTTATAAATTTTGAACTTTTTTATCAAAATTTTTAATTTCTGAAAAAAAGATCTTTTTTCTTCGCTAAGTTGCCAATAGAACCTCACTTTTTCCGACTGCAAGCGAAGAAGAAATATCTTTTTTAAGAAATGAACCATTTTTACTTTATAAATTTTGAAACTTTTCAAACAAAATTTTTAATTTTTGAAACAAAATCCTTCTCCTTCGCTCCAGTCCGAATAGAACCTCACGTTTTCGACTGCAAGCGAAGGAGAAAAATCTTTCTTCAGAAATTAACAATTTTTAATTTATAAACTTTAAAACTTTTTAAACAAAATTTTTAATTTCTGAAAAAAGATCTTTTTACTTCGCTACGGTGAAAATAGAACCTAACGCTTTCCGACTGCAAGCGAAGGAGAAATATCTTTTTTCAGAAATTAACCATTTTGAATTTATAAATTTTGAAACTTTTGTAACAAAATTTTTAATTTATGAAAAAAGATCTTTTTTCTTCGCTAAGGTGCCGATAGAACCTCACGTTTTCCGACTGCAAGCGAAGGAGAAAAATCTTTTTTCAGAAATTACAAATTTTAGACTAGATGGAATTTGAAAATTTATGAATAAAGAATTTTTAATTTCTGAAACAAAATCTTTCTCCTTTTCTCCGGTGCGAATAGAACCTTACATTTTTTGACCGCAAGCTAAAGAGAAAGATCTTTTTTCAGAAATTAACAATTTTTAATTTATAACTTTTGTAACTTTTGAAATAAAATGGTCAATTTCTGAAAAAAGATCTTTTTACTTCGCTACGGTGCGAATAGAGCCTCACGTTTCCGACTGAGAGCGAAGGAGAACACTCTTTTTACAGAAATGAAAAATTTTTCATTTATAAATTTGGAAACTTTTTAAACAAAATTTTTAATTTTTGAAAAAAGATCTTCATCCTTCGCTACCGTGCGAATAGAGCCTCACGTTTTATGATTGCAAGCGAAAGAGAAAGATCTTTTTTCAGGAATTACAAATTCGATACTTGATGGAGTTTGGAAATTTATATATTAAACATTTTTAATTTCTGAAAATGATCTTGCTTTTTCGCTCCGGTGGGAATCGAACCTCACGTTTTCAGATTGCAAGCGAAGGAGAAAAATCTTTTTTAACAAATTACAAATTTTCAATTTATAAAATTAATTAATTAAATAATTAATTTTTTAATTTTCAATCTTTTCAAAAAATGGGTAATTTCTGAAAAAAGATCTTTCTTTATTTATAAATTTTCACACTCCATGTTGTCTGAAATGACGTTAAGAATTTCTGCTACCTAAGGAGTAACCTTAAATCGATACTGTTGATTTCCAGTTTCACAATTTTTTCATTTGTTCGGATATTTATATATATATTTTGTCATTCGGAAATTTTCTGTCGGGAATTTTATTCTTCGGCAATTTTAAAATTCGGTAATATTATAAAATGTCCGAAATTTTATTATTCTGGAATTTCCCAATTTGGGATTTTAATATTTCGGGAATTTTATTATTTGGAAATTCTACAGTGTCAGGAATTTTGTTTTTCGGGATTTTGCAGCCGTTCCTATTTATTCATATAATTTTTTCAAACCTAAACAATTTAGAAATTAGACAGAAAAAAAATTTTCCTATTTTATTTTATGGTATAATTAAATTTGGTTGAATTTCAGGTAAAAAATGGAAAATCAAAGATTACTGGGCTCCCCCCAGAGGCCAAGGGAACAAACTAGAGTAATGTGCAATATTTCCTACACCTGTACTACATCAGGATTGGTACAAATTGTCGAATTGGTAAGATGTCATCAAAATTTCATCAAACTCTTCAAATAAATAATTTTATTTTATGATAAAATTCATTTCCTAATTTCTGAAACAATAATAAATAATAATAATAATTCACAAAATGAATTTCAAATTGTGAAGACTTTAAAGAATGTCGAAAAAGAAGCTGGAATATTTTAAAACGATAATTTTTTATTTTGCAGGACCTTTAAAAATTTTAGGAAAACTTTCAATTATTTTAAAAGATATCTAGAAGCTATAGCAAATTTGAAACAAATTTTAAAATAAATTGAATCTTGAGAAAATTTCATAAAATTAAAAAAAAATTAGATTTATGAAGATTGGGAAAAAAATGTTTGAATAAGTTGTGAAGGGAATAAAAAAATGATCTTGAAATTCATGGGAAAATTTTATATAATTTTTTATTCTGAAAAACGAATTTTAAGACAAAATTGAAAAAGAGTTCAAAATATTTCCAAAGATTTCTGGCAATGTCCAAAAAACACGTGAAAGATGTTTAAAAATTTTTGTTCAGTTTCGAATATTTTTTAAAGTTTTTAGAAAATGTTTGAATCATTCAAGAAGATATTAAAAAGTTGGAATGTTTTCAAAAAATTGAAAATAAAATCCAGATTTTTGAATATTTCAAAATTATATTTTGAAGCCTTCAAAGGAGTTTCAAATGTTACACGAAAATCAATAAATTTTCTTGTGATTCCTGAAAAATTAAAATAGATTTTTTTTAAACATATTTTAGAAGAATATTTAAATTGATTTTAAAACATTTCAAAATTTTTTCGAAAATATGGTTTCCTAATATATTTTAAGCCGGCTCGAACTTAAAAAAAAAATTTTGCCAAATCCTTTTTCGACAAACCTGACATTTTTAAAAATCTTTTCGAACTTTTTCGAGAAAGCAAGGAAAATTTTATTTAGATAACTTAAAAAAATAGATATAAAATAAATAGTTGTTTTAAATTTTCAACAAATTTCAAATTTTTTCTTGAAAATTAAAAAAAAAACCTACCTGAAAGATTTTGAAGTCGTTTTTTTAGTCTCAAAGATTAAAAAAAAAAATAAGCAAAATTCGAATCATTTTAAAAGCTATTTCGAAGTTTTGGACAAATTTTGAAAATAATCGAAAATTCGGAGAGGGTCCAAAAAATTGAAAATAAAATCTAGATTTTGGAAGATTTCAAAATGATATTTTGAAGCCTTTAAAGGGTCTGGAAATGTTACACGAAAATCAAAAAATCTTCTTGTGATTCCTGGAAAAATTTTAATAAGTTTTCAAAAAATGAATGTTAGAAGAATATTTAAATAATTTTTAAAAAATTTCCAAAGATTTGAAAAAATGTCCAGTCCTGATTATATTTTAAGCCAAAACGAATTTTTGATTTTTGTTTTGAAAAATCCAGCAAGTCAAAAAAATTCTTAAAGCATTTCTAGATACTTTTTCGACAAATCGGAAATTTTGAAAAATGTTTTTAAACTTTTTCAAGAAATATAGAAAAATTATACTTATATAGCCTTGAAAATGAATAAACAATTGACTATAACAAATAAATAGGTATTTGAAATTTGTATTTCATATTAAAAATTAATTTTCCCCTAAATGCATTATTTGGTTGAAATTTTTTCCTTCCTAAATGAAAAATTTTCATCTGGTTGAAAATTCAATCATTTAGTTTAAAATTTGTCTTTTTTAATTAATTCAACAATTTTTTGAAATTAAAATTCTTTTCTTTTAATTAGAAATATCAACTATAAAATTTTTGGTCGAACTCAACTGTTTTTGGTATTTAATTTTTTCTTTGAGAATCATTATTACTCTTTTGTTGTTGAAAGTTCTACTATTTGGTTAAAAATCATTTTTTTTTTTTAAATTTGGATTTGACAAATCTGAAATTTTTAAAAATATTTTCGAATTTTTTCAAACATTTTTTCAAACATTTTTTCAAGAAACTATTTTTTTGGTAAGTTTTCCCCTTTGTTGAAGAATTGTTAAATTGAATATTAGAGTGGTCGAAAATTTTGTTTTCTCGAATTTGTATGAATAACGCTCGGGTTCGAATCCGCACAAAAGTGCTTCCATTTTTTTTGTTATAAATGATATTTATAGGTTTTCTCAAGAATTTTTTCACAGTTTTATTTATGTAGCCCTAACAACAAATAAATAAATAAACTTAAAATACGAATATTTATGATTTTTTCAGATGTTACCTTTTCTTGCAATTCTCTTTGTCATAATTCAAATAAAGGACGAGTCATTGATTGATTTGTCAAATAAATGGGTTATTTTACAATTTGCAATAATATTGTGTCGATTATTGCCATTTTTATTTTATGATGTCGAAGAACCATATTGGTTTAAACGTACATTGACACTTTACGTAAGTACTTTCAAATTGCATCATTTTCAAAAGAATCAGATTTTTTATAAAATTAAGAAAAATTATAAATCGAAAAAATTAATAATAATTTTATTTATTCATAGGAATTGGGAATGACTACAGCAGTATTATTAATTTACATCGTGGCTATTCCTTTCATATATTCAAAGGAAGAACCTCGAGTTCTCAATGTGATGGTAAAAATAAATTTATAAATAATTAAATAATATAATAATAATATAGTGAACATTTTTTTATATTTAGGTATTCCTAACATTTGGAATAATAATAAACGCTGGACATATCCTGTGGATTATTCATAAATTAATTTTTAGACTAGCTTAATCGATTTTTTATTATTTTCCAAAGTAGTATTTTTAATCGTAATTATTTATAATTTTAATGTTATTATTCAAGTCTGAATCGTTTTAAATCTTCGAATGTATTATAATTGTGTCATGTTTATTATATATGAAACAATTTTTATTAAGATTATGTTAAAAATGTTTTAAAGTTATAAATATATTTATATAATAATATAAAAAATCTGTACAGTGGATATTTCACTTGTGATATATTTTTTGAATATATATATTATATTACATAAATATAATAAGTCTGAAACATTTTGTTTATTATTCTAAAAATATTTAATTACCAATTTTGTGTCAATTTTTTTTTCAATAGAATATTTGTTTATTAATTTTAAGATTTAACGAATTGACAAAAAAAGAATATTATACATTGGATTATCTTATTTTTAATTTTCTAATTAGGCCTAATTTTGAATTTAATCAACAAAATTTGTATTTATAAAAAAGGAATTTACTTTATCGACACTGGTCGGTATTGAAGATTTAATAGTGTTATAGCTATTTTAAAATAAATTTTAAATTAAAAATATTAATGAATACAGTAAATATTATTGGACAATGAATTGAAACTCTATGTGTTTTTTATTTATTTCATTTATCTTTCATCCCCTCCCTGGAAAAAACTATCTCGAGTGGTAATAAGTTTCTTACCATAAGAATAAAACAAAAATAATAATTAATTTTTATTATCTCTAAATTTTCATTTCAATCTTTTTAGTTAATCTTCTCCACGAAATATTTCGGATTTATTATATTTCTGGAAATATAAATAATCAATAAAATATATTACGGTATTATCATTAAGTAAAAGGTAAAACTGCATGTATTATTTCAAAAAATTTAATTAACAATCTTGAATTACCAAACATTTTTTTATTGCTAAGGCCTTTATTGAATTATTCAATTGAAAAAAAATTATAAATAAGCAGAATACTATTGAAACTTTATTACCGACCAAGGTCGATAATGCAAATTCCTTCTCTTCAAATTAAAAGTGTTTGTTTAAAAAATATGAGATTTGACAAAAATAAAAAATAAATTAACTGTAATATCTTTTTAATTGTAATTAAGTTAAACTATTGAAAAAATTGTTTTTAAATCTTATTTATTTAAATTTCTACAATGAAATAATGTCCAAACAATAATTAGAAGAAAAGTTGCTTTGATTAAAATATTTTATTATTGTGTTTTTAATAATTAAATAATATAGATTAACACAAAATTATTGTTTATTTTTCGGGAATTTCTCAATTCTGAATTTTTAGGTTTCGGCGATTTTATCATTTCCAAAATTTTCGTTTTCGAGAATTTTACATTGTCAGAAATTTTATTTCTCGGGATTCTTCTGTCGTCCAAATTAAGCAATCAAAAAAATATTTTTGTCAAAATATTTACATATTTTATTTTTAATCAATTATATAATATTTCTTGAAAGAAAAAACATTTTTTTGAATTGTTCAAATTTGAAAAATTTATAGTGTCGGGAATTTTATTGTCAGATATTTTTTACTTCAGAAATTTTCTGTCGGGAACATTATTTTATTTTTCTTATTATTTATGCGAAAAATTTTTAAATCCGGCTTTATTATATTTCAGAAATTTTATGATTTCGGAAATTTTTTATTTCAAATATTTTCTTTTTCGCGAATTTGAATCTTTTGGAATTTTTCAGTCGTTCCAAAAAATTTGTTTTCGATCAAAATATTTCATTGTGTATTTTTAATTGAGAAATAATGTTTATGAAACATTAAAAATTTTATTTTCTTCATTTGGGAATTCTTCAAATCGCAATTTTTATATTTCGGCAATTATATAATTTTTTTAATTTTCTATTTGAAATATTTTGTTTTTCTGGAATGTACAGTGTCGGGAATTTTATTTTTAGAAATTTTTCAGTCGTCCCAAAAAAATTTGTTTTCGGTCGAAATATTTCATTATCGTATTTTTAGTAAACAAATAATATTGATCAAATATTAAAAATATTATTAAATTTTAGTGTTGGATATTTTATAATTACTATATTTCTATATTTATATTTTTATATTTCGCCAATTTTATAATTTCCGGAATTTTCTATTTTAAATATTCTCTTTTTCGAGAATTTTCAAGTGTCGGAGATTTTATTTCTCAGAATTTTTCAGTTGTCCCCAAAAAATTGTTCTTAGATCCAAATATTTCATTATTGCATTTTTGATAAACAAATAACATGTATTGAATATCAAAAATATTATTTTATTATAGTGAATTTAATATAGTTTTTTTATTCAATGGGTGTTAATTTATTGTTCACTTTTATTTGCGGTCTTTAATTAATTTTTATATTGAAAAATAATATTTTTAATTATTTCAATTCCTTCTTTGAAAATAAATTTTTTTATTAAATTGAAGATTTGTCCAAATGAAAAACTGATACGAATATAATATTTACACTTTTTTTTTCTTTAATTGAAATAATTTAAACTCTGTAATCTTTGCTAAAAAATAGAATAAATTTCAATAATAAATAATAGAAGACAATTTACGTAACGCATGACATTTATTCATCCATTTCCTTAAATCGAGCTATAGACGCAGATATACAGAAAAATGCTCGATGGTACATGAACCGTAATGAAAATTTGGTCCTAAATAATAATTTGCATAAATTAATAATAAACTAATTATCCTAAATAACCAAAACTAAAAAGATATTACAACATTACATTTTTTCCTGCAACACTCACCTGAAATTTGAATATATAAACAAAATTTCAAAGATGTCAATATAAAAATCAATTTCAAACACAATTATTTATAATTGCTAAATAAACATTTTTCTCCAGTTGTAATGTACCACTATTTCAATGAAGAACCTGACAAAATGTTGATTTAAATTAAATACAGTCTCATCTTATGTACATACTTTTAAACACCAAAGTGTCCAGATTAAATATTTTATTCGACCTGATATGCCACACATTTTACTTTTAATATTTTTCAAAAATGTGCCAAAAGTTCGCAAACACTCAATTTCGTCTAATTTATTAAGTTTTAGGCAAATTTTTCCTATTTGGGAACTTCAATTGGTATATTTAGTTCTTAACAATTTACGAACTTCTGGCTAACGAGGATATTTAAATAAATTAAATCAGAATGAAAGAGTGATATTTGTGAATACGTTTTTGATACAAAAGACTTTACTTTTTATTCCACGATTTTTCGTCAATAACTTTATTTCTAAAAAGACTTTGGTCAAGCTTCGATAAATATTGATAAACGATCGATTTTTTAATCTAATTCTTAGGGCTATACAAAATACATGTACATATACAACACGACGCTCTATATTTCAATAGAACACTCATTTAAAAGAAATTTATTCTGATTCGGAGAGGTTTTTTAATTAAAAATCATAGATTATATATTTACACAGTAAATAAATCGAATCAAACAATTAGGGATGAATCTATCCTAAACCAGTTCCTTTTTTAGGACTTTTTTAAAATAAAAATATTTTTAGGTCGAATATTTAAAAATGATTCAAATTGAATGAGAGGAATTTGATAAAGGACTTTTCTATTCATCGCTGGATTTTAAATCTAATTTTTATTTCCCCAACATTGCTTTGCTTTCCAGGCTGGTGCTTTCTTTTGTTAAATTTCCAACGAAGGAAACGTTCGATGAATTCAATTGAGGTGGCGTCGATTCGCTTCCATTAACTGGATTCTGAAAAAAATCGGTATTAGTTAGATTTTTATTGACTACATTGATAAGAAACAACTAGTTGTTTTCATCTGGTTAGTTTTTCATTAACGATAGTGGTAATACTATTTATTATTTTTCTCATCCAATGCCATTCTCACATTAACAAGAAACAGTTTAGGGAAAATAAATTTCTTACACACTATATTTCAATTTAAGAATTTAAACTCGAAGCAGTTTTCATTTGGGTGGTTTGAATTTAAAGAAATAAATGTTCGATTCGAGTCCTAATTCCAGGGGAAGGGCACTTCTAGAGCAGAAGTATTGCAATGAAACCAAGAATCACGTAAAGACAAATAGGAAGGGCGATCCATTTCCAACTTTCTCCTTTGAAGCCAACTTTTTCTCAAAGTCAGGACACGTTCTCGTCAACGACAGTGGATATCTAAAATTGCTGCACGTTCGCCAAAGCCAAGAAGCCTGAAAGCTTTTTTAAGAGCCTTTAGAAGCGGGCTAATTAGGTAACATTTTATTGGTCACATAAAAAGGAAATACAATTTAGATCTCCAACTTTCAACGAACATAACTCTGGGAAATGGCAAACTAGATTCCTTTAATAGAATGAAGGTACTGTGTTTTTAGTTTGTTTCGAAATAAAACATCCATCCAATAGTGGATATTATTTCAGAATTGTTCTAAAACAAAATACTCATCTCACATGGATCATTTTGGAAATATAAATCCCAATTATCAGTTTTGAATTTGGAATCATTAAACACAATCTATAAGCTGTAGGACAAGATTTATTCAGAACATATCCTGAGTCTATGTATGTATCAACATCAATCATCTCAAACTATTTCTAAGCTAATTATCCAAATATTGATTGTTAGTTTATCTTGAAACGAAACTTACATCCATTAATGGAAATCAATTTGAGTTTCTGAAAACAAAATACTCGTATCACATTGATCATTCAGGAAATATAAATCCTGATGAATCCTAAATTTAGAATCATTAAACACAACCTAAAAGCTGTAGAACAAGATTTATTGAGAGCATATCCCAAATCTATGTTCGTATCAAAGCCAATCATCTCCAACTCGTCCTGAACTAATCATCATAATATCGATGTTTCATTTATTTTGAAATGAAACACATATATCCATTAGTGGAAATTAATTTCA